>JAZDUH010000137.1:7587500-7700000 GCA_036419115.1 Scarus forsteni | reverse complement strand
GTGGATCGTCTTTGCTGTGATCCAGGTCCACACCGCCAAACAATGTCTGTTCTGAGGGGCTTTGGTAAACCATCAGATGAATGTACTCAGGACCTCCTACATGCACCTGAGGACAGGAGATTGAAGAGCAGTCTTGAGTTCAGAACATAGTCAGCGCTTTGTCTTCCCTAAAGAATAAGAATCAAATATTTCTTACCTTAACAATATAGTTGCTTCCCCCATGGATCTGGCTCCTGTATTTATATGCTTTGTAGATCTCAAATGTCTGATCTGCTGCTTTCTCCACATCAGTCTTCACCTGAGTGGACAATCAAATAAACATGACATGAACCATAACAGTGGATCAAAGTTGATGTAAACTGAGGCTCACCTCATCACACATTTTCTGAATGTCTTCAGTAGCATCCTCTGTCGGGCCCCAATCTCCAACCTTGGCTTCACACATAGTCACTTGGTCTTCTGAGGTCCACTCTGCTCTGAAATGTGCATGTGCTGCTTTCATCAGACATATTTTAATCACATAAATCACTTTAAAGCATTGATTTTCAATAAATGAGGATTCAAGGGATGAGGGATTGAGGGGTAAAGGTTGGGAGGGATAAATAGTTGAGAGAAGAATTGGATCCGGGTAAGGAAGGTTGACTGATGATTGATTTCACTGGATTTGACTCACCCACAGCGTCCCAAAGGCTCCTGTGATAATCAATCAGCTGACGTCACATTGCTTTGTCCAGGTCTCGTACAGTCTGAGCTAAAAATGCTGCACTTCAAGTTTCCCTCATTGAATCAAGGAATTTAGAGTCTGATCATCAGTCTGATCTCAAAATCATCTCTGAACAGTTTAGTTTAGAAATTATGAAAAACAACAAGGTTTGAATTTTGAGTGAAAGCATCAAACCCAGTGATCCATCAGTCAACCTTCCTTACCTCATCCTTCATCCTTCACCATCAGTTGGACCCTAAATTATTGAATTATAAACAGGAAACACAAATAATTAAGTGAAGAGTGTGGCATCAACCTGCTCTTTTCATTCATTCATTTTCTATACCCGGCTTTCCCTTTCCCAGCTATAATCGAGCGAGAGGTGGGGTACACCCTGAAACAGTCGCCAGTCTACATAGAGAGACAGACAACCATTCACACTCCCACTCATACCTAAGGGCAATTTAGAGTCACCAATTAACCTAATAAGCATGTTTTTGGTCTGTGGGAGGAAGCCGGAGTGCCCGGAGAGAACCCACGCGTGCACAGGAAGAACATTCAAACTTCACACAGAAAGGCCCCTGACCGAACCGGGAACCCTCTTGCTGTGAGGCACGTGCTCTACCAGCTGTGCCACCGTGCCACCCAACCTGCTCTTTTGTAAAGTGTCTTGAGAAAAAATGTTTGATTTGGAGCTATATAAATAAAGATTGATTGAATAATCAAACCCTCATCCCTCCATATCTCTAAGAAATGTGTCCCCGTCTCTGCTGTCCTGTTTCCATACAGATTGTTAAAGTCTAGTAAAGTGTGTCCAAACTCAGTGAAGCTCTCAGGTAACCCTCTCTGCTGCCTAACAAGCTGAAGAACATGCAGTCAGAACAATCTGTTAGCTGAGTAACACCTGTCCTGGATGATTCCTCTGCTGACCTTCAGATGGTCTTCCTGAGGAGAGATGGTGATCCAGGTGAGGACTGGCTGTGATTTATACCTGTCCCACTCCTGAGAGCAAGAGGACGTCCCACACCCATCAGTCCCACACACACAGACAGTCTTGCATCAGATCATGATGATCTGATGCAAGACTGGAGGGAGGAACAGTCTGAAATGTCAGACATGTTTCACGTCCTGACAGGGGGAGATCCTCAAAGTATTTCCTGCCCTATTTAAATCATTGAATTCACGTGTTCCAGTCACTTCCTTGTTCATAGGTGTATATAATCATTAGCCTTGGGTTTAAAAAATCAGTTTAATCAATTTTAATCAATTTTCTCTTCAATGGTTTGTAATTGATCCATACAATCCAAAGATCGATTTTTTAACTTGGGTAAATTTTTTTTTGTTGGATGAAGTGAAAAAGAGAGAAGCCGAGAAGCAGCCTGTGGTATCAACCCTGCTGGTCTTGTGTTATCAGCGTTTAACGCAGCTTACCACTGACCAAGATCTCAAGTAGTACTACGTTACACCAGTGAGCATAAAAGCTGATGTTTGGACGTATTTTGGATTTAACAAGCACCAAGGAAAAGACAAGTTGGACAAAAAAACAAGTAATATGCAGAATATAAATTAATGTGTATCATTGATATATGACTAATGTAACTGCTTTGGGTTTAGTTCTTAATGTGAAAACAATTTTTAATAATGCACCAGGTCAAAAGGTCACTTGTTAAATTCACAGCATTATTTTAATGAAATATCTCAGACTGAATAAATATCTAATTGAATCGTGAATCAAATTGATTTGAGACCTTGTAAAATCGAATCGAATCGATCCAGAAAATCTGAATCAATACCAGGCCCTAATAATAATCACCAGGTCAGGTGCTTCTACAAACATTTGAAAAGAAAGGCTCTCTCAGGAGCTCAGTGAACTCCAGCGTGGTACTGTGATCAGAGGCCACCTGAGCAACAAGTCCGGGCCAGAAATTTACTCACTACTAAATATGCTTCAGTCAGCTGTCGGTAGGTTTATAACAAGTGAGGTGAAGCGCACAACAGAAACTCAGCCATGAAGTGGTAGACCACTTCAGCTGCAGACCTCATAAGTCCATGAGGCCTTGAGATTAGCTCATCAACAGTGTGTCAAGAGCTTCATGAATGGGTTTTGTAGTGTCTCATTTTCTCAGTAAACACTGATTGAGCTGACTCATAACTGCGCAGGAATGAAAAACAGGTGTAAAAATTTGTGCTCTTGCTCTTAAAGGAAGCACGAAAGCAGGCAAAATCCACTTTCAAGAAACTTGTTTATTATGGTCACAAGGTGAACAATAACAATCTGGGGTTGCTTTGTGTCGTGACATCCCAAAACAACTGAAGCTCAAGTTGTTATATATGCATGTTTTATAGTGATGGGTGAGGCTCCTCTCGTCATCCAGAGAGTTTCCTACCTATCTCTTTTCAACATTCACTGTCTTTGATTCTTAATTATAACTGTGTGATTTCAACTCCCATAGGCCTTTAGATAATCCCACAGAGTCCAGAATTTAATTACCTTTTGCTATAAGGCACAATCAGACACACTCCTTTCTTACTTCTATGGTCTACTCAAAATGGCTGAATTTGATCCAAGATGGCTACCCACTTAGTTTCAAGTATGGTCGTGCTTTCCTGTCCCTTTCTGGGCACAGCGATCTGTATACTGTGGGGTTGTCCAGTAAATTAATTTCTTTCTTTGAAAACTTGTCCTTAGTTTAATATTTGCAACTTTGAACCATGGACACGTATTCAGGCTCTATGGTGTAGAAAACAACCTTTAATTATGTTGGTGAGAACCATATATTTATTGAGACCATTTGAAGCTGAAATGGCCAGTTTTGGTTGATTTGAAGCCAGGACCAGTAGGAGGCCCTTGTCGTTCATCTGAAGGCGTCAGTGCATGAGAACAGTGACTAAATCATCTCCTCTCAGGTTTTAGCCTCAAAGGGGGAAAGATTGCTCAAATATGTTGGCAGAGTTCAGATATGTGGGTCCAGTGTTGTCCATCTGACGCCTCACTGAAAGCCTTCAGTCATGTTTAGCTCAAGAGCATCACGACAAACAGAAGGCGTCCATCTTTGGAGCTGTTGTTGGTGCAAAACTATCTGCTAATGTGCAGACAGAATAAAGACTAACAAATGCATTCACGGATCACAAATGTAAAGTCTAACAAGTTCACACATGAATTTGGACTTCCTGGATTATTGTGTAACTATTATGATGTTATCAGTAATTTAACTTTGGCAGAATTTCCTGAGAAATTCAATCAAGGGATCATCTTTGTTCAAATCTCGGAAGAATGGACTAAGAAGAAGATGCACTTACAGATCACACATGGAGTCGAATGACTACACATACGTGGCTTTAAAATTCCTGGTTGTTGTGTAACAGTGTTTTGAGTGATTCATCTCAAGCAGAAGTTCCTGGGAAATTCGATGTAGAAATCACTTTTGTGTGGCAGATGTTACACAAACAGGACTGCCAAAATGTTACACAATCCCAACGAACAGTTTCAGTTCATTAAAGAGTCAGTCAGGTTGTTGGCACTGGGGCTGCGAGAGTAAAATGAGCAGCTTCTGAAAACTAAAACAGAGGACCCTCAGCAGCATGCACACTTAATATCTAAAATAATAGATAGGTATATTGGAATAATGCCAGTGGTCCAGTGCAGCACTTTATTATAAAGATTAACCCTTGAAATACTATGAATATAAAAGGTCACTTGATCCGTTTTGCCTTTATTGTCAGTAAATGTTTCAGAAAATCCCCAGTAAGTATATTATTTTACACCTTTTTTAGGTGAAAACAAAACTAGTATTACAGTATTTGTCTATATTAAGATGTAAATGCTTAAAACATTGTTAAATTACAAGAAAAGAAAAAGAGACTTGAATTCCCAGCATGTTCCTCTTTATAAGCAATTCTAAATGAGCATGTACAACACTTTTTGAGGGCAAGCCAGAACTAAACCTATTTTATATTGTTTATTATTTATCATTTCTCATTAATTATGTTTTATCATTTAATTATGAAATTCATAAAACACAAACCGAAGATAAAGATAATGACAAAAAAACATTAACTAGGCAAAAATACAGCAAAAGAATGGCATATAAACACTCCAGAATGAACTTTATGTCATTATTTAAAACATTTTTACGTTATTTACACAGAAAATACGGATTAAACACCAATAAATGACTCATGTTTGCCTCTGAATCTTCTCTTTACTCTCAGTATCAGTCAGTTTACTACTTATGCTATTATTTACAATGTTTTTAAATCGTATACACAGATTATACTGATTAAAAAGATAAATCACTCACAAGATTTGCTCTGAATCCCCTCACTCTGATCTCACTGCACTCTTGCTGCCCTCTGGTACAGTTCACTTCCTGACCCTCCTCTTAAGACAATCCAGCCTATATCGTAACGTCACAGGAGTTTGGGTAGTTTGAATCATGCATGTCTTTTTCTGTCACCAGTGAAAGATTGTTCTGTTGAACAAGCTGAGCAAAACCAGATATTTAAAGATTTTTTAAAAATTACCTGTACATCATTTTATGACAAAAAGAAGGACATTTCGGGGCAAAAAAGGATGTATGGTCACCCTTAGCTAGAGGCCCATGACTCTGGTAAGGTGGGAGATAACCGGGGACAGACAATAACCAGTACAAAGCAGTACACTGACAGCTTCATAATTAGCACACTTACAGAAAAACAAAATATATTCAAAAACACTTTTTTGGCTGGACAAATACTGCTGTAACATTCTTTACAGTTTTAACTTCTCCTTTTCCTCATATTAAGTCGTGCCATGGGCCTGGAGCAGCCCAACTTCAAAACAATGGTTAATGCAGCCTTCTAGTCAGTTCTGAATGTTCAAAAGATGAAAATGACAAAATCTCCATGAAGTCTTTCAGTCTGAGGTGACACCTTAACAGTGAGTGGTTATTGTTGAAAACCAGTTTGAGAAGAAAACATTTAAAAATGGAGGCAAGTCAACAGTGAAGCTGAGTAGTCCCAGCGAGCAGAACAATAAACACAACTGACCTCGTTTTTTTGAGGAGGATTTTTCATGAAGATATGTTTTTTATGAATTTATTCTACTGTGTGTGAGTCGCTCTCACAGTCGTAACAAACTCCAGGTGTGAGAGTTATTGTGTAATCTGTTTATCACATCAAGGACATAAAAGTAAAAATCTGATTTTTAAGAGTGAAATAAATTTAAGAAAGCAATGAATATATTTCACAAAACACAAAAACATTTCACAGAACAAAAGCATTTATGAATATGCAAAAACATTTCAAAGAACAGAAAAATGTTTTGACAAAACACAAAAACATCTAACGATATGCAAAAACATTTCCAAAACACAAAAACATTTCACAAAGTACAAAACATTTCAGGGATCATGAAATACATTTCTGCTGCTCGTCTCAGATTGGCTTAACTGAAGCACATCAGGCATCACTCTGACATCATTTTGAGTTTTCGCTGGATAACTGCTACAGCACAGCCAGCACGAAGCGGCGGCACACAGTTGCATTATCAGTGGCAGCTTCAGATGCCAGAGTAGCTGCCGGTGACAGTGTCACCTTATACCAACATCCAGAGGCAGCAGCCTCTCCTTGGTCAGCTGCTGATGACCTGACTCTGTTTGTGGGTTACTGTATAAATGTAAAGGCTATAGAAATTCAGTATGAAAATGCTTTAAGAAGTCAGGTGATGTAGCATCATACAGAACAACACTGTTCACTGGATATAAAAAGATAAAGACAATGGAAACGTCTGTAAATCCTTTCAAAGTGACAATGATGTATGAAGAACAAAAAATTACATAAGGATAAATAAATAATTAAATACACAAATAAATGAATAAATAAATACATATAAAAATATATTGTGGTAATAAAAAAGGCTTTTCCTGTATTTTTTTTATTTATTTATTAATGCATTTCTATTTTAATGTATTTATTTATGTATTTCTATATCTCTACATTTATTTTTTTACACATTTATTTTTTTTAATTTATCATTCATTTATTTATTTCCACATTTGTTTATTTATTTATTCATACATTAATTTATTTCCACATTTACTTAATTATTTATTCCTGTATTTCTACATTTCTTTCTTTCTGTAGTTCTGTGCACCTATGTTAATAAGATAGGCTGTCCTACTTCATTCTAAAGCCACATTGGTCAAGTATGTGAAGCAGACCGAAGCAAACGATTAGTAATCCCATGATGGATGACACCAGATAGCTAGATGGCATTCATAACTACATGCATTGGCTTGGGTGGATATATCCACTACTTTATAAACTTTAACTGAATTACTTTCATTTCTATTTTTACTGTTTTTGTGCAGTCGTAAAATCGTCTAACCCACCTCCACACAGCCTGCGCCGCTGTGCAAACTTACACCCAGACACCCAGAGGACGTGAGGCTTCTGCGAGGAACATTTTGTGATGCTAGGGGTCGACAACCTGTGGCTCTGTGGACTGAGAGGACAGAAAAGCAAAAACTCGTCCTTTATCTTGATTAAAACTCTAATTTCAGTTATTTCTGCAGGTTTTTGCACTACATGCAAAAATACTTAGTTTTAATATGAATATATCTTCCTTTTTGACATCGTCAACTTTCATCGTGTGTGCCTCCCATGACCTCTGGGTGACCTGCAGCAGAGGGAGAGCAGGGCGCTGCTACATGTTTGGCTCTAAGCTCACCTGTGATGTTGTTTCAAACATTTTATGAAGCTTTTCCAGCAGATGGTTTGATGAACTTTCTTACTTTTAATACGTCATCTGCTATGAAAGGTTAAAACATTTAAAATGGAGGCAAGTCAACAGTGAAGCTGAGTAGTCAACGGAGAGCAGGGGAGACAATAAACACAGCTGACCTCGTTTTTTGAAGAGGAGGATTTTTTCATGAAGATATGTTTTTTTATGAACATTTCTACTGTGTGTGGTCGCTCTCTCAGTCCGTAACAAACTCAGGTGTGAGAGTTATTGTGTAATCTGTTTATCACACATCAAGGACATAAAAGTAAAATCTGATTTTTAAAGTGAAATAAGTTTAAGAAAGCAATGATGAAATTTCCAAAGGCACCTCAAAGATCACAAGACTACCTCATGATTATTATAAAACTGCTTAAAAAGGGATCAGAATGCAGGAAAGATGTGATTTAAGTTTAAAAATGTGAGGGGAAGACCCTCAGCCCCCCGCCTCACCTGATGAAGTCAAATGAATATTTGAGAGTGACAGCAAAAGTGCAAACAGAGACCGCGAGAGACTGTGCAGAAACTGACATCAAGTGCCTACACGGATGCCGCAACCGTGCGGAGTGTGACAGCAAGAGTGCAAACAGAGACGGCAACTGTGAAGAGACTTACAGCGAGCGCTTACCGCACAGTGAGAAAGCATCCAGGGACCACTAGCGCGCAGAGTGAAGTAAGAGTACAAACAGGGACAGCTACAGCGTGCAGAGACTGACAGCAAGCGCATGGATGCCACCTACCCGCAGAGAGTGACAGTGAGTGCGCAACCAGAGACCGCGACTGCGCGCAGCGTGACAGCGAGAATGCAAACAGAGACTAAAAGCTTACAGAGTGGTCTTTATATACGTCGATTGTGGTTTCTAGGCATCCTCAAATTGGCACTTTGCTGGCTACACCCACAGGTTGCGAACTGTTGCACTAGTGGATTGTATTTGAAGCTTGATTGTTTAAAGATTGTTCTTATGTCATGGAGTATAAGTGATCAGGATACCTCAGAATGAATTAATCATTTAGAAATCAGTAAATGAGTAAAACAGCGTCTCAGAGCTGGACTGATGAAGAATGTTGAGTTTTGATTCATCAGAAGGCTGACACATCATTGTTTTAAGTCTTTGTGTTCAATTAAACAGAGCACATGAGCTATCAAGACACCGTTTGAATTTTTAAAAACTCACAAAGTGACTGATCATCCCTCACTGTCCCAGCGACAATACACAGAGTGATTTAGGAGGTATTTTGATCAAAGGTTCACATGGACATTGGCTGCACTGCATAATAACATACCTGATAGACAACAACAGCAACAGCCACATTTCAAATTGAAACTATCAGGCATTTAGTCAATGGAGTGTATCATGGCTGCAGCAGATAGCAGAGAATCTATGTCCTTGCATAAAATGGGCCCCCAATGAATCCTGGGGCCCTCCATGAATTGTGGGGCCCAATACACACAGTGTGAGTTTTGCCTATAGGGAGGAGCGGTGCTGTGTCTGTTGGACCCACACCTTTAAAGTAACAATATGTAACTTTAACACCTTATCTTAACTGTTTTCAAGGCCTTCTAACAGTGGAGAGTCAGTAAATAATGTGAATAGTCACTCCCTCTCTCCCCCTGTGCAGCCGTGACAGCTTCACTGGCGCTCAGTAACTCTTGGGCGCGAGCCGCGGTTTCCTGCCGTAAAGCGGTTCAACTGCTGTACGGCTCCGGAGGAGTTCAGCTTATGGCCGATGTAAACAGCGGATCACAGACGCGTGTGTCCTGTTTTTATGAAAGCTTAGGCTATGATATGAAAGAGGACTGTGACGGATGAGGACTGGGAAAGAAAGAGGAGGAAAAAACGAGTAAAAAGCCGGACCAGAGAGAAGATTGAACGGACTTTAGCGATGTTTTGAACTACGTGAATCAACAGGCTGAAGTCAGACTGAGAGCTCTTCAGCTGCTGTGAGAGGGTGAGTAAAGAAGTCTTTATATGTTTCATACTTGATTTGAGCTGCTGAGGTTTTATTCTGTCACTTTACTGATCAAAGAAATAAGAAAGAAATACGCCCTTACTGTAACGAGGCTCGGTCGTCACTGTTAGCATGTGTGTTAGCCTCACATGCTGTTTTTATGAGTTATGATCGATTAGATTTAGAATCTGATAATATTATTATGATTAGTACAGCAGTGATGTTGAGTGTTGAACACTTCAGAGGCTGTCAACCTACAATCAGATGATCTGAAGTTAGCTCATGTCCTATTATTCTGTAATAATGCAGATGATTACATAGAAAACGTAACGCAGGTGCATGAGATGACGATTATATATTCTGTCCAGTTCACTGGACAAATAGTTAAAAAAGAACTGTGTGAAGGTTATTATTAGTATTATTATTATTGTCAGTCTGTATTAAATGATTATTAGGTACAATGCAGTGTGCTTCTGTAAACCTGTAAATCAAATAGTGTAATAAATACTGTATTTTATTTCTGATCTCTCTGATACCTGCCATATTTACAGGAACAATGTGCCTTTTTTTGGGGAGGGGGGGGGGGGGGGGTTCATAAAGATTTTATTCTTTCATGGTGAAATAACAAACAGGTTTACTCATTGCAATCCATCTAATCTTCATACACAACAAAATGTACTCGAAATACTTGGTATTTGACAACTACAAACTAAACAGATGTGAAATAAAAAACTTTAAAATAAATGTCTTTTCTCTTTCCAGGTATCAACAGAACTACAATCAAAAATATCCCAGAGCTGGAGTTTATAGGATTTTAAAGACACAGAAGAACACAGTTACATCAAGACCTTCAGAAAGCCGTTATTCTGATGAGGATTCAAAATGGACCGAGCCTTCAGTGATCCAGAAACCTGCTGCCAGTTCTTTCATTTCCACTTCAGCTCTTTCTCTGTATAATACAGTAAATACGTGGGAGATTTGGGCCAGTTTTATTTTGGAAGTTAGTAAACACTGAAGTATTGACACATGAGAATATTCTTCAATCATGTCTGATATCCTGCATATTTACTCGGAATAAAAACATTTCTACATATTTCTATAAGTTGATATTCTGTGTTGTAGCACTTTTTCTCTTGCCTTTCAGGCATTTTTATATTTTCCAATTCGATCTTTATCTCTGTTGTATTATTTTAGCCTTACACTCAGTTTTACTATCGCCTATTTTTTCTGTATTTGTTCTAATTGTATAATGGTAAGTAGTTTATTTTGTACTTCAGCAAACACCACGACATAACCCAGATTTCCTAATAACTCGATATTCAACGTCCTGAACCAACCTGCTCCCAAGATTTGAACTGCCTTTTGTGAACAAATAAAGTTTGTTATTGAAATGAGTAGGTCTGCAGTTTATGTTAAATATACTTTAATAATGTAAATAAAAATGAGTTACACAGTATTATATCTGTGAGTTTTACACATCATAACATAAAACACATTAGAAGGTCTCCTCTGGTCAGCTGGATCTCTTTGCTGCTCCTCCAGACCTCCACATCTCTGATTCTTCTTCTCTTCTCAGGGGTCTGAAGTGGAGGCTCAGTCCTGTGTCTAACATACACATCGAAGCAGAAAATTACACAAATGAACAGACGTAACGTTACAGCCAAACTTTTTGCCTAATGCCCACTGTCTAACTCGTACGTGTTAAAGTTTTTCACAGCTGATGGAGTTTATTCTTTACGTGTTTCATAAACTGTAGATGATGGTGTAGCTCAGCTGTGTCATCACTCTGCTCCGTCATTATCAGCGTTTTCTTTGTCTCATATTTAGCAGCTTTGCAGAGAGCAGAGAGTCATCCTACCACAGTCATGTCTCAGAGGGCCTCAGCTTAGTTTACAAAGTTTGTAACACGTAAAGTTTTCTCTACGAGCGGGTAACAAACGAGTCCCTCCCGGGTCGCCATTATACATCAGCCACTCGCCCCAGGCTAAAAGCTGCGGGCAAACTTACACAATACACATGCAAACGCTGAGCTAACTACTGACTGCTGATGCTTGAAAAACGATACATTAGGAGAGAAACATGCTCAGACTGTACCTGATCAGTCCACATGGTTTATATGTCTCTCTGGAGGTTTCAGCTCGCTGCTCCTTCCTCTTCATGTAAACAAATGCACGCTGTTGTTCGTCGCTCGGTTTTACGACGGTGCAGTTACACTAACGGCCACAGAGGGAGCTAGAGAGCAGAATAAATGGAATCCTACATATTGGGCCTTTAAGTTGTTGTGTGGTGGCAGTGGGAGTTGGCATGTGGATGGAGATCACTTGGACCCCATTTTCTCATGCTTATATAGACCAAGGTTGTCAGTCCCTCTGTGGAGCTGGAGAGGAGAGGCTGGGGGACCCTGCTCCTGATGGACCTCCTCTCCTGACCTTAGATATTCATTTGCTTGATTGCTTTGGCAACATTTGCTTTTTCATTAATGTCTTTGTTATCATTACTGCTTTTTTAAAAATAATTTTACATTTTTTTTCAACAAACTACTTTGTTCATCAATATAATTTACTTTCTATTATCTCAGACATGCTGATTTTTCACGTACCTTGACATGTTATGGCAGAAACTTCTGTGTCACCAGATGGTAGGTGTGACGCGTTAAACCAGCTGGTGTTATGAAGGTGTGACCCTCCTGTCAAAATTTGTTCATCCTTCCTTTATTTGTCAATGGCTTAATAAAAGGAAATATATATACTTGTTGTTATTATGATCATGAAAATGATGATGATTATATTTATTTTTATTATTATTATTATTTTTATTACAAATCATTATTATTATCATTATTATTATTATTATCATTATTGTCAGTTCTATTATTGTTATGAGTTTTGTAAATTCATTGATCTTTGCATGGAACTCAACATCATTTATCTTCTATGTATAACCCAGATAGCAAAAGTCTTCTGGCCCATATCTGGGCCACAATTCACATGCCACATCGCCGTATCAGGCCCGCATTCAGTTTGGAATGATGGCACTTGGGCGGTCCACTCTTGTTTGCAAGAAGTGGGCCACAATCGAGCCATCACAATACCAGATATAAACCAGAAGCACCCAGCAAACCGGACATGGGCCACTTTAGGCTCACATCCGGATTACCTGATGTAAAGTTTGCCATGTTTCAGCCAAAGGTGGGCCGTATTTGTTTTGTGATATTTGGGCCAAATGTAGCATGTAGCACATGGGCCGGCGTAGGTTCATATCTGCTTCATGCGGGCCAGAAGAACGCCTAAAGTGACAGACTGTTGCCAGAAGTGACCCACATCCGTATGCTATCTGGGAGTGTATACAAAAACATGCAGATGAAAGTCAGAACCTTTCATTCATGTTTTATTTGTGACAGACTTTGTGTGAGAAGTAACGGTGCAGTACACAGTACATATCATGCCTCTTATGATTATTGACTATAGATGAAGGTGATTTGAGCGGGACACCTGAGAGATCAGTGCAGTTCCTGCAGAGGAGGAGCTAACATGGTGGACGAACGAAGAAAATGTAACTGGCTGATTAGCTGTTATGCCCCACAGCCGGGGCGGAACCAGTGATTGGCTTGGCTGTTGTGTCTGAGGAGGGGTCAATTTGGGACGGAAGCGCTTCTCATTCCTTGTTCACTTCCAGGACTGGAGCAGATACAAGCTGTGCATTATGTATAGATAACAGTTGGATTAACTTTACATCAATGTTTTCTTTTCATTAAAAGGTGGCGGTCTGCAGAGGTGATAGCCCAGCTGGTGTGTCTGTGTGCTGACGGTACGGGCTCCAGTGTTAAAGGAATATTACACCCAAAGAATGATATGCCTTAATTTTCTACTCACCCTCATGCTGAGCAACACTCTGGAGCACTTTTTTGATGTCTCAAATGCAGCTGGAGGTCCAGGGGGATTTTTGCTGTCAACAAACGTCCATCTAACAGGGGACGACGGAGCCCGAAGAAAAAGGTCCATAAAAGTCCACAAAAACTTGCCTATTTTCCTTCATACTGCTCGTCCGCTGTAATCCAAGTGTCCTGAGCGGGTAACGTCCATAATTAATTCGAAACGAGGTCATTTAGTACATTTTTCGAGCCTAAACAGTGCTATATCGTACTTCCGCAGTGCACGTCTACGCCCGCTCCCTGCACTACGTAAGCCGTCTGGATTGGTCTGCCGCGGCTTACGTAGTGCAGGGAGCACGTTTGATACTAACGTACCAAACCCTGGGCCAAAACTTCTTTGGTGTGCACTAAATGTGATTGGTGTGAAAATGCCTTAAGAGGTCCAGAGCTCTGGAAGCTCTGCTCAGAGGACTCGTGCTGACCTCAGAAACAGCAGTAAATATCCAAACATGAGGGTGCATCACCACGCTCTGCAGGCATGGACAACTGACTGAGCAGGCAGGTAAAGTGAGATCTGTTATATTCTGTTATAAGAGACATTTTAACACTTGGTCTACCAGAATTCTGACACTACTAGAACTACCATGGCAGTCATTTTTTGAAATAAGATGGATCATAAATAAAAAATTCAAATAATAATTTGATGAAAAGGATTAAAAATGCACCATGACACAAAATAAAAAATTAAAATGAATGAGATTTTTATTTTATGGACACCAACATAACTTCTGAACTTACATATGCAAACTTGGACTGAATTCCTTTTTCTTTTTCAAATATAATCAAATTCCTTCCGTCTTCAAAATAGGTTGGTGTCATCATAAGACACTGTGACTGTAACAGAGAACTGATTAACCATCATAAATGCTCTTGTGTTTTGCACAGTAGTTGCTGCTAATATTTTGGGATGTTGCCCTGTCAGCAAAACGGTAAAGCCTTAAAAGTTTTATTTCCTGGAATACTCCTCTTATCAGATCATTTCCATTTCATGGCACACTTGATAGACCAAAAAGATATATATTTATAAGAAAACCATACTATAATGTAAACTAGAAAGGCACTCAGAGAGTGCAGACCTCTGCCAACCAGCTCAGCTCAGTGACTTTTCTTCTCTGATTGGACAGCCGAGTGTCCGCTCATATCTCTCCATGTGGAGAATGCTGCATTCCATTTACATTGGAAGTGGGGAGAGGGGATTGTAAATGACGTGATCTTCAAGTTATCACCATTTCAGTTACCAACTTGGAAAAAAATGTGCCAATCTACAGGCTATTGTTAGCCGTTATGTTAGCAGAAGTCCTCCTGGCATTGGAAGGGAAGCCAGGAAATGTAGTGTGGCATAGCCTTGAAAACATTCAAGTCAGTTTGCAAATAAAGAACAATTTCCATAATGATGTAAATGAATTGGATTTGCCATTATAAACTTCAGTGTTCTGTGTCATCAACCTGGATCTGATCAGCACCTGGTACATTTTTTAATGTAAATCTATTTAGTAGTTGCATAATCTTGCTAACAGACAAACAGACAGACCCCGGCGAAAACATTACCTCATTGGTTGAGGTCATTATTTCAAAGGCCACGTGTAGCACCTTTGTTGGCCACCAGTGGGTCCTGGACCACAGATTGTTAACCACTGGTCTATATATAGACTAAGAAGATCTCAACAACACATAAAACTAATACAAGCTTACATTACAGTATGATAATAAGGATTCCTACTGTAGACTTCATACCTTGAAAATTTGCAAATGAGAGATCAGCAAATGTGTAATTTGATGTTTCCAGTCATCTTTTTTTTCTGAGTCACTCCCTGAGCTGAATGAACCTTCTTACAAGCACCAAGAGACATTACTCTCTGAACCTGCTCTGGTTCTTCCTTGTCAAGGCTGTGAAGCAAGAGTAAAGCCTCCTTATTTGAAATTCGCCTTATCACTTTTGCCTTTCTTGTTAGCTAGATTTTAGCATCACTATAAATTTTTCAGAAGGAAAACCACCCAGTAGCTTCAAAGAGTATAAAAAACAAACAAACAATCAATAGAGCAGAAGAAAGAGCTGCTAAATGTAACAAGTGAAAAACCGTACCCCTTGTAAATTGCATGCAGTCAATTTGACTGCCAATGGTAGTTCGAGGTAGTAATGCCCACAACTCTTTTGTGTTTTTGAATTTTAATGATGGAACAATTTCAGAAGAAAATATACCTACATTTAGGAAAAGTCAGGGTCCTATGGGTATGTACATATTAAACAATCAAAGTTATGACATTGCAAATTTTGAAAGCAGTCAAAATGACTGTCTTGGTAGTTTTAGTGTTAATAATAGACTCAAAATGACTGAAACAGACAAAAAAAAAACAGCAGAAATTATCCAAAAAATCTTTAAGGAAAAATTATTGATAAAAAAAACAAAAACAAAACAAGAAGGTAGGGATGCATGATTGTGGGTTTTTGCTGCAACACAGTTCAAAGTGTCTGTGGAAAATTGATTCCCTCTCCGGGATCACCCATGCCCTTACTTTTTTTTTTTACCTGTATCTCCCACAGGTGGTCCTAGAATTTTACCCAGCTTTTAAAATCAACGCACAAGTAACCTGTTGACTCCAGCTCTTTGTTACTGTCAGGATCCTGCCTCGCGTTTAGTTAAGTTCCCCTTTTTGCTCTTGTTTTTTCTTTTTGTTTGTCTTTTCTTCATGTTTCCTGTTTTATTTTGAAAATTCACCAGTTTCTCGTTGTTCCCTCAGGTTGAACTTCCTGTCTGGCACTGTCACACCTGCACCCTGATTGTTCTTCCCCAGCTGCGTCTCATCACTCCCAATTACCTTGTGTATTTAACCCTCATGCATTCCCTTGTTCTGTTGCCAGATTGTTGTACATTCATGTCCAGTGGTGTAAAGGAACGAAGTAATAGTACTTAGTTACAGTACTTAAGTATGTTTTGGGAGTATCTATACTTTACTTGAGTTTATATGTTTTTTGCAACTTTTACTTTTACTTCACTACATTAAAAACTAAAAAATGATACTTTTACTTTGTTACATTTAAATTGTCAACTTCGTTACTCGCTACATAATAAAATGTGAATATAAATTATACTTAATTTTCACATTTTATTTTGAAGAGGACCGTACGGACTGTTTGCGCTCTTGCACGAAGCTGAACACACCTCTGCCTGCTCCTGCAGCCTGCGAACGACTGTTTAGCATTGCAGGACTTGTATTCAGCCCACGAAGAGCACGACTGAACTCAAGCAATTCTGAAAATCAACTTCTGCTAAACATGAACCAGTAGCTACTTTAAGACTTTTACTTAAGTGATTTTTTAATGAGTGACTTCCACTTTTAGTTGAGTATATTTTATATGAGATATCTTTACTTTTACTCAAGTATGGCTTTCATTTTACTTTTTTTTTACTGTCTGTTAGTCATAGTTCTGATAAGGGCCTCCTTTGTTTGGACTCACCTTTTTGTCTTGTGCTTTTTACTGCCTTGGACTCTAGTTGTCTGCTTCAGAAAGTTCTGTGCCTATTGTTCGTGACAGTTACTGGGGAAACCAGAAAAGCACTCATTGTGCAAACCCTGCCAAGCAGCTTGGATCAGCAGTGACTTTTCCACAACATCTGTAAAAGATACAGCTCTGTGTCACCAGTATCTGAACAGAGCCAGGATCCAGACCAAACTGAGCACATCCATATCCTGTATGAACACAACAAGTTTTGGAAACATCACTTAATATTGGATTTTACATGAATTGCTGTATGTCGTCAATGAGATTTCCCATTAAAAAGTTCAATGTTTTTTTGTGATGTCAACTTGGATCAAATCTGGATTAAATTTACCTTGATGATAGAGACAAATTATCCTGTGAAACTGGAAGCAAATCACTTTTAAAAATGGCAGTTATGTTTTTTTTTCTTCGCCCAGTGTTACCTGATGGGATTTTTTGCATCCAGACAAATATCTGGATCACCATCAAGGCTAATCATTCCTAAGATGAGCCATTCCCAACATCTTCTGAAAATGTCCATCCATGATTTTTTTGTATAATCTTGCTACAAGTGAACAAACAAAAACGTTTTATTTGGACAATATCAATGTTTTGTTTGCACCACAGGGGGCTCAACTCCTCTATGTTACAAAGGAGGAGGGGGGGTGGGGGGCTCAAAGGAAACAGGTAAGGCCCAGTCAGTGGCGGACCAAGCAATTTGGGGGCCTAAGGCGAACATAGCCAGGGGCCCTCTGCATCTGTTGTTTAGAAACAAAAAAGTAGAAAAGGCAAAGGCCAGTGTTTTCCCTCTGTTGTTTGCTATCTATCAATTTATCTCAGTCATTCATTCATTCATCTATCATCTATTAATATTCATATATTGGGAATCAGTATATCTGAAATTTTTTTTTTTGTTCATTCAACTATCAAAATTAAATAACTCACTCACCAAGTTTGGTCTTGTACAAGGTGGTGCTCTGACATACTATGATCAGTTTTGGGAGTAAAGGGATTAAAAATAACGATGTTACTAACACTGTTACTTTTTCCCAGTAACAGCTAATGCAACCAACTATTTCAAATGTTATAACGCCATTAACGTTACCGACAATGAAATGTGGCGAGCTACTTTGCACCAATATCCAACAGTTGTTATCCGACCTGCCTCACTCAATCAGACACAGACAGGAGTTGTGCTTGTAACAGACAGACATAACCTTGCATAGCAGATGGGCCTGCCTGATTCAGTTCCTGAAATCCTGCAGACCTGCAGAAAGAGGACTAATGAAATATTTCTGTGGCAGATATATGGAGCTGTCCATCTGGCTTGTCAGGTTAAGACAGACAAGAAAACTCTTCTTTTCTAACTTGCATGTGTATATTGAGAGTTGTAGGCTGCAGTTTTTTGGGTTTGTTCCAATAGTGCAGCTGTTCATTTGGACTTGTTGAGCCCCCAAACCATCAATATAAACCCAATTCAGAAGTTATTAAAATTATTTTATCCCTTTCTAAATACAAATTTAAATTTTACTGTAAAATTTGGCTTTCAACCTAAAATAAATTCTCATTGCCAGAATTAAATTTATTTCTAATGTAGCTACTATTTTCACCATGATAAAGTTGTAGAAGATTAAGAAAAATCTTAGATAAAACCCTGACAATGTCTTTTTGGTTACAAAAATCAAGGTTAGACTGTTAAGCAATAACAGAGTTATAAATAACAGCAGCCCCTCCCTTCACTTCTGTGCAAAGAAAAGGATGTTCCACCTCCAAACAAAAGGATGTTTGATAAGGAAATTAAGAGACAAAAAAGAAGAAATATGACTTTAAAATTGAAATGTACTGTGGAAAAAAATTAAAAGTCCTAAAGCAAAGTGTTTGTCTGTTGTTAGTAAATCTAAAATCTAGAGACCAAAAACAGCGAGAACTCCGCTGATGATGTCAGAGCTGCTGCAGCAGGTAACAACAAGAGACGGAGACACACAGTTCAAGCAGGAAAATATTTTTCAGAAAAGTAACACATCAGTTACTTTACCTGGGAACTAATTACATTTATGAAGGAATATTCTGTTAGTACCTCAGTTACTTTTTTTGGAAAGTAACTAGTAGCTGTAACTAATATTTTTTAAGTAATTTGCCCAACACTGACTATGATGTTTGTCCTTTTAGGGTCTCCATAGACATATTTGCCACATTTTGACCTGATTTCCATCACCATTCACTGAAAACAGCTCTGAGACCCACTTATGGACCTCCACCCACAGGTTGAGAAACACTTCACTAGTAGATGGTAACTGAAGCATAATACTTAATAGATTGTTCTTTAGATGAATGTGCATCACAAATACAGCGGCTGAAAATCTGTCCTTCAGCTTTTCCTTCCTTTCTCTGCTTTGTGTGGAAGCCTTACTGACATCAGTGCCCGTTTCATTCATGTTATTCCCCGTTTAACTGAAGGCAGCGTTTGTTTGTTGAATGTTTTGAACGATCAAACTGTGCGGGACAGAGTGGAAGGCCTCTTGCACAGCAGAGTCAGACGACAGGCCACAGTAGGGGGAAAGGAGAAATGCATTTTATTGACTATATTGAAACAATGGCAACGCATCAGACTCTTAAATTGCGCAAATTAGAGTGAGATTTTTTTTTTAATTTGAGTGTGTGCGATTGTATTTATACAATAGTAATTATTTAGACTTACATAATGTGAAGCAACTAATGTGTAGAGGGCTCGAGAGGGACAGAAGGAGAGTGGAGGTTTTTCATATCCAGCACTAACTCAACAGGACTGTCAGGAGGGGGCTGTGTGGCCGCGGACTCACCCCATCTTCATCTTCATCATCACTGCTTTGCCACAGGACACGCGACACCTGGCTCGGGAGCAGCCCGCTGGAACTCACAGTCTGCCACGATTAGCCTAACTCTGGCTCGTTGTCATATTTTTTCTCTCACTGGTGTCACCGACACCGTACAGAGTCATGACACCTTTGGGAATGTGGCAGTGTATTTTTTGATTTCCTCTCGCCCTTTCCTTTTCTCCGACCCTCTCTGATAACTTAGCTTCATTTTAACTCACGCGCTTCTCAGTTCTCACGTAAACAAACCCACATAACTTCTTGGCTGCTCAGTTTTCCGTCATCATGGGACAGTCCATTGTAGAGGCTATGGGGGGAGCAGATAATATGATTTTGGCATTCTGATGTTTTGTTTGTTTGTTTTGCCATTTATATTATTACTACACTAATATAATTATAAATGACAATCGTGGGGGTGCTGCTGGCTGTAGGGGCCCTGGCCTTTGTTAGCTGGGGCGGGGGCAACTGGTTGGGGGCCCCCTGCAAGTTGGGGGCCTAAGGCATTCGCCTAGTTCGCCTTAATGGTAGATCCGCCCCTGGGCCCAGTGATTGGGTGTGTAGCCAGCTTCAGAGTGGTGCTGCAAAAACAGGAGTGGGGCTTAGCTGTTGCAGAAGCAGGTTTGTTTTTAGCCAATCCTTGATGAAGAAGAACTTCTCTAACTACTGTAGCCCCAGAGGACCTAATTTTGGGTCTGCTGGGCCTCAAGAGAAAAGCTCGACATGACAGCACAAAGCAGTGAACTGTGCCTTAAAGACTAAAGTCATCAAATTAAACAGAAGAAACTCAGCCCCACAAACACATAAGTCTTTATTACTTACAATAAAGTTAGAAAAGCACCAGGCAGAATAAATACGGAAAAATCTAAATCTGTAGTGCACCACCTGGCATCGCACTCAACATATTTTTCCCTCTAGCTCTGGCCTACAGCAAGCCACACACACAAACAACCTTACATCTTCGACCAAAATTCGGAAAACCAGCAGCCAGAAAAGACGGTAGGCTGTTGCGGTAGTCCAAAAAGTGTGTCTTACCTTTCATATTTTGTCATAAATCATGGATTTTGAGAGCCTGTGATTGTCCAAGGATGATCTATGGTGCCTCCATGTTTGTTTTGGGCAAAGAAGAAATACATTTTGACAGATTTTTGGATCCTGGGGCCTCTTATATAGGAGGCAAGCGAAGCCGAGGAGGGCCAGATTCAGGCACATTTCTGCCATTTTGATTGGCCAAGGCGAGATTTGAGCACATCAAGATCATCTAATTCAGCCAATCACATGCTGAGATATACCCAAATATATGCTACTGTCTGACTTCTCAATGGAGGCATCACAATATCGAATATTACAGTTTTAGGCTTATTTATAGGCATTTTGAGTTTAAAAATGCCAGAAAAAAGATCTAAAAGAGGTTATAACGTTGAGAATGTGCTACATATGCATTTTAACCACTTGATTTACTAAATTTGGCTTTTATTTGACAATATATATATGTATTTTTTATCTTTAGCTCAATATGCTAGCCTTGAGGAGCAGACGAACCTGCCTGATTCTGAAATCTTGCATATAGGTCTTGCCAGCCTTCATATTCCAACGACTTCACTCGGCTAAATGTGTTAACAGGCCAATCAGGGAAGAGAGGTGGGAGCAGCGGACATGATGACAATAGGAAGTGACTGCGTGTTTGAAAATAATGGCAGCTAATGCCAGTTAGCCTGGGGTCATCATGGTAACTCAGTGATACGTTGAAATATGCTCTCCTCAAGTTTATTTGGTAGGGATCGTCTTTGATGAGGTTCATGTCACATATAAGTGTTAAAAGATACATCTGTGTGATAAAGCTTAATGTGAAACGATAGTCTTAAGGTAGTTTAAGATAAAAGCTAACAGCCATTAGTCGCTATGTTTAACCACTATATATGCAACGTCATACGTAGCAGCATTGCTTGATATGGATTGGTCTGCGATTAATGTGACGAGCCGAAAGATTGTCCAATCACAAATGGCTGTTGTTTTTGAAGGTTCTGCCCCTGAAAACATATTTGCAGGGCTCCTTCCCAGATGGATTAGTGAATCTGGGAATCCAATATGGAACTGTCCATTTGGCATGTCAGGTTATCAATATGAACTGTTTTTTAAAATCCTTGCCTGACCATGTTGCTATAAAACCTCTCTGATTCTGGTCTGCGTCACTTTGTAACAGTAATCCTTTGCAGAGATTATGGTAAAATATTTATTATGCTTTTTTAGAGCTTTGCAGCCACTCCAGCATCATTTTCAAGAGATATTCTCAATAAAAAAAATGTTTTTTTTATGAAGCAAGGATGAAATGTTCAAATTAATTGACTTCTATCCTCATGTACTCTGTCCCACTAACACATATACTGATAATTACACAACTGGACAAAGCTCTCAAATGTTACCTTTACTATGACACTAAAATAATTCAAATAGACCTTGTGGTTGTAGAGATACACCTTTTTATTTGTGGGTAGGTCATTTTCGAGCAGAAGGCTTTTAAAAGGGGCTGAACAAGCTAAGGTGAGCAGTACAGCCCGGCAAAGAGGATGCTCTGAGTCAGGTTGTGTCTGATGAAGAAGAGGAAGGGGTGGTCAGCCCTGAAGATGGGTCTCTCAGTGTAACACTGTGCAGACCCCAGTGGCATTTTATTATTGTTCAGATTAGTCCTTGTGTCATTTGCCTTTTACTTTCTTCAGGCCGGTCATGTCGTCCTCTATACCAGAAGGCAGAAAGATGAGCATGCTGAGCTCCTTCCCTTTGTAGGGCATCTCCAGGACCTGTTCAACAAATCTGTCACCTACGCGCTGTCTCGGATTTGATGTAGAGGTCACAATAACCCCTGTGCTCAGGCTTCCCATTGGCTTTCAAAAAAAAAAAAAACCAATCTGGGTGCTGGATTTGATTATTATTCCTCCTACTTCATTTGCATTAGGTCTACTCGTACAACTTGTGAATCTTTTGGCTTTACGAGTACTACTAGTAAACTAAAAACAGTCGAATAGTTCTACTCGTGAGTTACTTTGAGTTAACAAGAAGTACCTGCAAACAAAAAATGTGTTTTACTAGTGAGAGTTTTTGTTGCACTTGTGCATAAGTAGACCTTAAAGCAAAGTTATTTTTTTATTTATCTAACCTTTATTTAACCAGATAAAACCCACTGAGATCAGGATCTCATTGACAAGGGTGACCTGGCCAAGAGGTGAGCAGCAGAAGTCATAACAAATACAAATTCATGTTAAAAGTTTAAGGCAATAAATAGCAAATAAAAACAATAGATATGGCAAGGAATTAAGTAAATGCTACAGTTTTAGGGAACAGTTATTATTTAAATATAAACAACACAGGCATTGCTCATAGGATTCAATAAATCCATTGTGAAAGTGCTGTTGTTTTATGAACACTAACAAATTAAAACACAAGCATTTCTCATAGGATTCTCACTGCCTTAACAAAAAAAACAAAAACACAAGGAGACACCGGTAACAACGGAAAATCCTTGGCGAAAGGTAAAAATAAAAATAAAATAAATAACAATAATAACTCAACATACAGACATTAATGCCTAAACTGCTGGCAACAAAAGTGTGCACAGCCCTGAGTGAAAGTCCAAACTGGGCTCAAAGTGTCACTATTTTGTGTGGTGCCACTATTTTTCAGCTCTGCCTTAATGCTCTTGAGTATGGAGTTCACCAGAGCTTCACAGGTTGTCACTGGAATCCTTTTCCACCCCCATGATCGCATCACAGAGCTGGTGGATGTGAGAGACCTTGTGCTCCTCCACCTTCCCTCTGACGACGTCCCACAGATGCTCAGTGGGGTTCAGGTCTTGAGACATGCTTAACCAGTCCATCACCTTTACCCTCAGCTTCTTTAACAGGGCAGTGGTCACCTTATATATATTTTTACATCACACTGTTTTCTTTTAATGAGGGTTTCCTGTTTAGAAAATGCAGAGTCACTGATGGTCAGACGGCCTACAGTTCCGCCTCAACACAGCCTCTATCCGTGAGTGGGTGAAGTTAAAGTTTGAGACAAGTGCAGTAGAGGCATCAATTAAGACTCACCCACAGCGTCCCAAAGGCTCCTGTGATCCAGGTATTGTACACAGACGGATATTTTGCCCCAAAATAACTAAATATATCACAGCAGAGTAATATTTACCAGATTTGACTCCACCCAGTACTTTTTACCACTTAAAAAATGAGTAAAAACCACATTGCAATGTAAAAATCTACTTATTTTGCTTTCCAAAAATTGATGCATGTCTCTGGTATTGTACATAGATGGATATTTTGCCCCAAAATAACTAAATATAACACAGTAGAGTAATATTTACAAGATTTGACTCCAACCAGTACTTTTTACCACTTAAAAAATCAATTAAAGGACATAACAATGTAAAAATGATGATGATGATGCATGCCTCTAGTATTGTACATAGATGGATATTTTGCCCCCAAAATAACTAAATATAACACAGCAGCATATTACTCTGCTGTGTTATTTTTAAGTGGTAAAAAGTACTGGTTGGAGTCAAATCTTGTAAATATTACTCTGCTGTGTTATATTTAGTTATTTTGGGGCAAAATATCCATCTGTGTACAATACCAGAGGCATGAATCAGATTTTGGCAAGCAAAATAAGCTGATTTTTACATTATAATGTCCCTTTACTCATTTTTCAAACCGTGCAAATCACTGTGTGGGGTCAATTACTCTGTTGAAGGATCTACTGTATTTTTGGTGCAGAAAAAAGAAGCTCCGTCAGTGACACATATCTTTATTAGCGCAAATACACGCCTGATTAAAATCACTAACTAGTCATTGAACAGCGATATAAGGCAAGTAGACGTACAGGAGGCTATCAAACGCAAACACAAGTAAACATCGTCAGATATTCATAAACAAACTGGTTGTTTGAGTCCGATGAAGCCTGCTGCAGAGCCAGAGAAGCTGTGCTTTTCAACTATGACGGCTGTGCGCGCTCCCGTGGACCGGAAATCAGTTTCTGGCAGAAATCACATTTTGGCACAACACCGGGGCCCAATCCCAATGTCCACCCTCACACACTCACTGACTTTGAGGCGCGCTCCCGCAGAGTCCGTGAGGGCCTAGGGCTGTCCCACTGCCAAATCACAAAGTGTGTGAGGGACCTCTCGCTGACTTTTTGAGCCCTACATACGCCCTTTCCGTGAGTGGGCATCAATGCAGACTTACCGTGAGGGAATTACCCAGAGTTCATCGCGTTGTGACGTGTGGCAGGAGTCTCCTGGAGCAACCAGCTGGCAGTCGCTAAAATATGAAATCCCAGTCACGCCTTAAAAGTTCACAATTGTGTTTGAATAGATTACTTTAGATTTGATAGTACTTAATGCCTTTGAGAAAAACTCAACCAGGGACAAAGATATATTAGAAGGAAAGATAGACCAAAATAAAACTATTACTTAAAATATATAAATATAAATAAAATAAAAATATTAAAATAAAATTAGAAATAAAAATAATGCACTTATGTTCTCTTGACATGAGTGAAATGGGGAGGAGATCATACAATATTCATCACAGATCATATTGTATGTGTAGTTAATAAGCAAACAATCTACCAATAAACATGAGGAAACTCTACCACTCATTTTAAAAATCGAATTTATTGTTAATTTGTTATACTTATTTGTATTTGAGCTGTTGAGGTAACAAAGCACCTTTGTTTCCCATCGAGAATTTTTGTTTATTATATTTTGCAAAAATAAAATGAAGTTTACTGTTAAATTAAAAAAGGAATAATAAATCAAACTTTTCAAGATGTTGCCAGGTTTGGAGTCATGAGAGACGCAGCGTTTTGTTACTATGCTATTGAAACTATTTGCCATTTGTTTTTTGAATGTTTATATAGGTTTGCATTTTGGTCAGGAGTAGAGCAACTCTTTAATGCACAAACCAGGTCCACAGTTCAACTTAAAGAAAAGGACGTTTTATATTTTTATGAGTGAAAATAGAAAATGTCAGAAGATTTATTTTCTTTATTTAGTTATACTACAATATTGTATATGGGAAATGTTAAATTTATGTAAGTGTAAATGGACAACAAAAATACCAAAAAAACAAAACTCTGAACATTATGGAATCATTAAGTCTGATCATTTTATAGACGCTTCTTGTACTTTTGTATGCATATGTATATATACATATAAATGTTTATAATATAAAGTTTCTATATACGTGGTGTTGAAAATCTTTGCATATTGGTGTATGTGTTTCACATAAATTAAAAAAAATGTTAAAAGTAAAAAAAAGGTGGCAGTTAATGTTATCTCTTTCATGATTGCTGTCAATAAAAACAAAGGGCTGTCCCATTTCTGTCTATAGCACTTCAAGCCCTTGCAGCCTCATGCACTCAATCACTTTCCAGGTTCAGGGACTTTAAGTCAATGAGGGCTCAGGGCTCAGGGTTTAGGGAGGAGATTGAGATTCAGCCCGGGACATCTCCTCTGGCACTACGTAGCTGTTAACCGTGGGTCGCAGTCGATCAATGAACTGCTTTACGACATGGACAGCTTATTGCCGACCTCAGTGATATAAACAGTAGATCACATATGCTTGTGTCCAGTTTCATAAAAGCCGAGGCTATGGTATGAAAGAGGACTGTGACGAATGAGGATAGGAAAGGAAAGAGGAGGAAAAACCATGTAAGAATCCGGACCAGAGAGAAGATTGGACGGGCTTTCAGGGATGTTTTGAACTTTGTGAATCAACAGGCTGAAGTCAGACTGTGAGCTGGGCCCTGTTCTGCGAAGCAGGATTACTGCCTAGCGAGGTAGCTTTGAGAATAAGTTCCGGATTCCCTGTTCTACGAGACGGGATCACTCCTTAGCGAGGCGAGTCTCCATGGCAACGTACACTAAACGGCTAACCTGCCCCGGGGCAGGTTAAGTTCCAGATTGAACTCGAGGACAATAAAAACCCCGCCCACTGACCAATGAGCTGATCTGGGGGAGGAATCCCCCCCAGATCTTTTTGTGCCACTTTGATTGGTGCTGAAACGAGACTCAGATAGATGGTCACTACACACAGTACATGACACTTGCTACAGGTAGTTAAAGGGAATGAAGAACTCTCATTGCCGTAACAAGATCTTCAATTCCAACACTTCTGTTCCATGACTTAAATTTCTACTGAGATGTGATTTTGACCCCTTAAAATTACCTATGGAGTTATCAGACTTTCATCTACAGGTATTACGGTATTGGAAAATGCTTTACAAAAATAATTTCATGTAGGGCTCATGTGGCCTACTTATCACACAAAAAATGTAAACACAATAGGAATGAACAAATGAATGAATTCATCTTGGAAATGAATTAGACATGTCTGGTGCATGTTACAGTAAAAGTGCATCTTGAACAGTGCTATTTCAGGATGATAATGGCACCAAAGATTTTTTGCGCGCTTTACTTATGCATTGAGACTGTCAGCAGTTTTCTGCCAGCACTCCTTCCATGCTTTTGAAGTGACGGTGTTGCTTTTGACGTTTATTACATGTTTTAATTCTTCATACTTTGTCATGATCGCCTCCTGCTCCTCGTGTGTGAAGTATGCGGTCCTTCTCTCTCCGGCCTGCTCTGACGCTCCAGACTGGTCCATGTTCGCGATTGGTCAGATGCGGCGGGCTCTGCCTTATATGTGTGCACTCGCTCACTGCAAAGCCGGATCCACTTATGAGGTTGATAACCAGCGTCGTCAGACCGTTTAGCGAGACCGCCGGCTACCGCGCTCAGTTCAGCGAGGTAGCTCCAAGGCTATATCTCGCTAGGCTGAACTTGCTTCGTAGAATAGGGCCCTGTTCTGCTGCTGTTGTTTTGAGCTGCTGGGGCTTTATTCTGTTACTTTACTGTTGATCAAAGAAATAAGAAAGAAATACACCGTTACTGTTAGCATGTGTGCTAGCCCCACATGCTAATGTTGTGAGTTATAATCTATTAGTTTTATAATTTGATAATATTATTATGACTACTACAGCGTTGATGTTAAGTGTTGAACTGTCGACCAACAATCAGATGACCTGAAGTTAGCTCATGTCCTATTATTCTGTAATAATGCAGATGATGCAGACACAAAACTTAGTGTTCCGGTGTATGATGATGATTATATATTCTGTCCAGTTCACTGCAGCACTGACTTCAGTATTGATTTCAGGTATCAGCTCAGATGATCAGCATCAACTCCTGACAGGAGACACCAACACCACCACCACTGCAGGAGTCAGACAACAGCAGGTATGTTTTCTTAATTGTCTGCAGGGCTCAAAGATTCTGATTATAGTTTCACTATTTACTGTCATTAAGCCTTTGTGTGCTTGACCTATCAGAATAGTTAAAAAAGAACTGTGGAGACTATAATCTGTGTGCAATGACAATTGGGTACAATGCAGTGTGCTTCTTAAACCTATAAATCAAATAGTGTACTAAATATATTATTTATGAACTCCTCTATACCTGTCATATTTACAGGAACAAAGTGTCCTTCAATGTTTTTTTTTTTTTGGAGGAGGGGATCATATTTGATTTTATTCTTCTATGGTGAAATAACAAACAGGATTACTTATTACAACCCATCCAATCTTCATACACCAGGTGTGTCCTCTAAATACTTGGTATTTGACTACATTTTAATTTGCAGAACTTACTCATTTTACTAAAGGAATCATTCAGAGCTGTTTTTGCTTGGGTAAAACATGGCCAACATTTCTATTCTTTTCACAGTATTTTAGAATTTGACTCATTAGCTGCCCTTCAACGAGACAGATTGTCACGACTACAAACTAAAGAGAAGTGAAATAAGGACCTGAAAACTAAATTATTTTTCTCTTTCAAGGTATCAGCGGGACTAAAATCAAAATATCCCAGTATCAGAGCCATTAAACTCACTTTGTTTAATTATTGTTATTATAAGTATTTTGTTATATCCTAAAATGATTAATGAAATTAAATTTAAGTTTAAGTCAGAAAGAATATGTTTTATGTAGCACCCCTCTTCCTGCTAGAAAAGGATATAGCAGAGCGAGTGTCAGGTGTGGGGAAGTTGCTCATTAGACAGGGGAGAGCCATACTGTTTTTGGACCGCTCTTACCCCCTTTTTTGTTAGTATTTCGTTGCTTAAGTCAATTGTAGGATGAGTTTAAGTCATGATGGATGTAGTTTTGAGAGATCAATAAATCTGGGACAAATGGAAAAGCAGCGAGTCTTTTTTGGAGCGCGTCTGCAGGTCTTCCCTGCATGAAGAAGGGTGGCTATCCATAGAAACGTCGCCACATTTAGTCCAAAAACATTGCAACCTGCGGATATGTGGATGATCTAACTCTACGAACAAGTACTGGACCTTTGTGGACCCGAGTAAAAGCCGCACTCGGGCTTATGAATGAATGAAAGTCAAAGACTTATGAATGAAATGCCACGCAGTGTATGGAAACGGCTGCATCGGACAA
Organism: Scarus forsteni; assembly: GCA_036419115.1. NCBI lineage: Eukaryota > Metazoa > Chordata > Actinopteri > Labriformes > Labridae > Scarus > Scarus forsteni. The sequence continues at coordinate 7,670,825 of JAZDUH010000137.1, read as the reverse complement.
TGATGATGTGTGTAAACTGACAAATAAATACGAGGGTCATCCATCATGCCGTAATGTGGAAAATGAAAGCCCTGCTTAAATGTTTGTTACGCGGCAGGATCTGATGTTTGCGAATGGACAAATAATATTAATGAATTCTGCAAACAATTAAAGGAATGGTGTTGATAAATAAACTCATCTGATCTGTGAATAAAAGACGGAAAGTATAATGGAAGCGGATGAAATTCCGATTGATGCTGCGGAGGCTGAGGAGAGATTTAAATCACTCAGCGCATTGCGCAAAGGGAGGCTTGGAGCGTGCATGTGCAAAATGAATGAAATAAAAGCCTTAATGGAAACTGGAGGGAATGTTGAGAAAGTGGATAAATCTGTTGCCTTTTTTCAAGGATCACTGGATGATTTTAAGAAGGTTCATGAGTCAGTACAAAGGGTTCTGTCTGAGGAAATAAAAGAAAAGCAGAGAATAAGCTGATATGAACCAAAAATGTCCACATTTGATAACTTCCTGAAAGATGAGGGAAAATGGAAAATCTCTCTAATGGATCCTCAGTCACTCATTGAACCCAAAGACAGCATTTCCTTTTTCTTTTTTTTTTCCCCTTGTCTGCATTATCTTTTCAGCTGAGCACTGTGTCCGGTGGCAGCTTTGGAAAGACCAATGCATTTTTTTTCTAGCAGTGAGAGATAAGTAAATAAATGTGATTCACTGCTATAGTGACCATCACCAGCCGTCCCTGTAGGCTACTCCATCAAACAAACTTTATTTAACCCCTGATGTGAGCTGAAGGGGAGGGCCGTGCCACACCACAGTGTGAAAGAAGGGGAAATAGTGACAGACAGGACAAGACAAGACAACGGGGAGGGGGACAAACAGGTAGTGCAGTCCAAGTGCTGTGCTGATTCTAGTCCATACCGGAAGTAAAGGCTGCAAGGAACCAGGGACACCAGAGATGTGAGACTTGATAGTAGGGAGTGGACCCACAGGGGTGTGATATGGAGGAGCATGCATCACAAGACGTGACAAGATGTGTAGGGGTTCCCAACTCAGCATATTCTGACGGGACCAACCATTTCTTTATAGTTAGTCCCAACAGGAGCTTGAGTATCTGTACACACATGCATGTGAGGTGGTCACCAAATACCCAAGAAGCTGCCCACGCCCAGGGAGACCACGGCCCAGGGGCTCCCCAGAGCCACCAGGGGACCCGGGACCCACCCCACGGCCGCCGGAGCCACAGGACCCAGACATAGCCCCAGGACCCAAGGAGGCACCGACCCGTCCCCCCAAAGGCACCAAGGGACAGCACCAGGGCATCAGGGGCAGCAGCCCCACCGCAGACAGCCCCCCCACCTGTCCACCCAGCCCCAAGCCACCCCCCCCCGGCAGGCCAGAGGCCCCCAGCCCTCCAGGAGCCAAACCCCCAGAGGCCGACTCTATGTTGAACCAGATACCAGCCGCAGCAAGGCCAGGTGGGGCGGAGTGTGGGCATGCGGCAGTGGGGTCGCGGCTACATCCTGCCCCCCCAGGAGAACCAGGGCTGAGGCGAGTGCTGGAGACCGCCGCCCAAGCACCAAAGGGGGCCCCCGAAACATCCCCACAGAGTAGCGACCCACAGGCAGCCACCCACACCGAGGCCCCCAGCGAGTGACAGGCCAATGGACCCTGCACCACAGGCCGCTGAGGGATGCATGACCCAGCAGGGTCCACCTGTCCCCAGGGCACAACCACGGGTCCCCACCGGAGACACCGGAGCCCAGCCGCACCCGAAGGCCACCGCCACCGCCCCAGTGGATGGAGAAGGGCTCCCTAGCATGAAGCCGTGGTCAGAAGGGGCCAGACCCCACCAGCCACACCATGCCTAAAAAAGTGAAACACCCCCTGTCCCCCCTGTTATTCTGTATCCTTGTTTCCCGACAAGGATACATTAACCCTCCACCGTGCCTAAGTGCTACTACTCTACGTGTAGTGTGATGCATTAAAACTGGGGAAAAGTAGGTCGAGTGGGAGCCCGCCGACCCCCCCCTCCCCGCTACCCACCCCGGGCAAGTGGATGTAGTGTCGTATTAAAAACAGATGTCAGGTGGGCGGGTGAAAGGCGAGCAGAGAGGGGTCACAGCCTAAGACAGGCTGCGCCTGACCCCCCAGCACCTCCACCCCGCATCCCCTCCATGTTAGTGTATGTAGTGCAGTTAAAATGGGAGGACGAGAGAGGCAGAGAGGGCAAACTAGTTGCCCTTCTACCACTCCCGACTCCAAGAACCCTAAGTGTTGTGTATGTGCCCATTAGTGCAAATATATACAGGAGTGCAATGTGTGAATAATGAAGTGCAATTAAGAAGTTAGGCTAGTGAGGGCCAGCCCCAGCCAGCCACGACAAGTGGGAGCAAGGGAGCGGTGCCATGTGGCCCTCGCAACAGCAGGCCCCAGGGCCCACAGCCCAGATGAGCCCCAGCGACCAGACGGCCCAACAAAAGCACACCCTCCCAGCAGACTGCACTGGAGCCACCGACCCAACAACCACAGAGGACCCAACCCGGGCGGACCACCCCCAAGACGCCGCCTCCAAGGGAAGACCACAGGGTCCCCCCAGGGCACCAAGCCAGCGAGTCCCCGACACAAACCCCAGGCCCCACTCCACCAAGGGAGGCAGGACTGGTACTAGGCGACTCCCACCGCTGGAACCTCCCACTCAATGGAGGTTTCTGCAGCTACCCCACCAGACCTGGGTGATGACCCCACGTGCTGCGGCACCAGAGTCACCAGAGGGTGAATAGTGCAGGAGAGAGTGGGCATCCCTGCCTTGTACCCCTATGTAGTGTGAATCTCTGTGAGGTTAGTCCATTGGTGGTGACAGTAGCTGAAGGAGCAGTGTACAGAATCTTAATCCAGTGAATAAATGAATCCCTGAAGCCAAATTTTTTAAGAGTACTAAAGAGAGTTTTCCAGTTTACTCTGTCGAAAGCTTTTTCTGCATCTAATGTTGCTATGGTGGTATCTATCTTTTGTAAAGATGAATAATGGATTAAGTTGAGTAATCTACGGGTGTTACTGGATGACTGTCTACCTTTGATGAAACCAGTCTGATCATGGTGGATTGTAGAAGGAGTTATTTTTTCTATCCTTTACTGATGATTTTTATATCTACATTGATTAAAGAGATGGGACGATAGTTTGATGGCAGAGTTGGATCTTTATTAGGTTTCTGGAAGAGTGAAATTTCCACTGTATACAAAGACAGCATTTCCAATGTTTCAAAAGGTTCACAAGTCTCAAGGGGTTCAAAATCGACCACTTCTGTTGCCTCAGTCCGTCTCAAAGTTGCCACAGAAAAGGCTGCACTGCTGGCCCGGGCAGCAGCTTTAAAAAGGAAACATGCACTGGAAATGGAAAAGGCCCAACTAAGCACCAGATTGGAACAAATGGAGTTGGAAATGAGTCTAGCTGAAATGGATGCAAAATTAAAGGTGCTGGAGGATTTTGAATCTCAAAATGAACAACAGTTACCCCAGTCTGAACCACAAGAACAGCCAGGGAATGGCATGAATGAGTATTTGGAAACTTACCAGGAAAAAAACCATGAAACAGTGATTCCAGAAGCATCAGCAGTTGAATTTGCTGGGCTTGGAGCAATTCCTAAAACACTATTGCAAAGATATTTCAACCAACAACCCAAACTAACAGCAAGCTCTCCACGACAAAATAAGAAAACAACACAACAACATGTCCCTACAGTTCAGAGTGTTCCACCAACATCAACAGGTGGTGGTATTAACATGACAAGTAATGATGACAATTTCTTGACTGTAATGCAGAGACAAAATGAGATTGCTGATTTACTGATTTTACAGCACAAACAAGTATCTCTGCCTACACTTGAAATCCCAGTTTTTGATGGAAACCCACTTGAATATCAAATCTTCATGAGGGCGTTCCAGCATGGCATTGAGGAGAAAACCAAAAGTTACCAGGATATGTTATATTACCTGGAGCAATATACTTCAGGCCCCTGCCGGGAGTTGGTTAGAAGCTGTCTTCACATGGATGCTGAACCAGGCTTTAAAGAGGCAAAGAGACTTTTGAAGGTGCATTTTGGTAATGATATTAAGATTGCAAATGCTTATATGACAAAAGCTCTGACTTGGAACCACATAAGGGAAGAGGATGGAAAGGCACTGCAAAGTTATGCGCTTTTCTTGAGAGGTTGTTGTAATGCCATGAGAGGTCTGGAAGACATGGAGGAGCTTGACCTACCATCCAACTTAAAGTTCATTGTTTCAAAACTTCCTTATAAACTAAGGGAAAGGTGGAGAACGGCAGCATGTGACTTTCTGGAGCAAAGACACTCAAGAGCGAGGCTGCGGGATCTTGTATCTTTCATTGAGAGGCAAGTTAACATATTACAAGACCCTGTCTTTGGTGATATCCAGGATCCTGTCATGCATATGAAGACTTTAAAAACCAAAACCATCTCAGATCCAAAAGCAAACAGATTTAAAAGTAAAGGAAGCAGCTTCGCAACCACAGTGGCAATGGTGTCTGACAGCAAAGAACAACACACACATGAGAAATTTCCAATAAAAGTCAACCTGAACCCCAGTGCCCCCACAGACACCTCATGTACCTTTTGTTCTGGAAAACACACTTTGGCAGAATGTCAGAAGATATGTGAACAATCCCACGAGGCTAAAATTGAGTTTCTCAGAGAAAAAGGATTGTGCTTTGGATGCTTAAAAGCAGGACATTTGAGCAAAAACTGTAAAAGGAGAATGAAATGTCAGAAATGTCAAGCCAAACACCCCTCTATTTTGCACATAATGAGATCTCCCAAAATTGGAACATACCCTTACAAGGCAGAGCTGAGCAGTTTAGCAGCTACAACTGAGGAAACCTTGATCAGCAGTGCACTTGTGTCACTTGGAGAGGGAGAAGGAACTGGGGCTGGTCAAGACTGTATACTTCCAATAGTTCCGGTATGGGTTAAAGTTTGCAATGGAAATAAAAGTGTACTTACCTATGCTTTCCTAGATCCAGGTAGCACTGACACACTCTGTACAGAGAACCTCAGAAGGAAGCTCAGTGTTAGAGGCCGCAGAACTGAAGTTCAGTCAGTCAACTCACGTTCAATTGTTTTATTGTAGCTGCATATACATGTTACAGGTTTGGCGTCCAGGCTCCAGTTTCATCACTCCTTGCAGAAATGTTTACATGAAGGCATGGAGTGATGAGCAAAACACATGAGAACACCCCTGGAGCCTGCAGGTGGAAGCTGGGGTGGAGGTGGGGGTGAAAGAACACGCAGCAAATCAGTGTCTGGCAGCATAGACGTTTGCCGAGCAGAGGGAGAGATGGGTAAATTCCCAGTTTAAATACACCACCAAATTGAGAGGTGGAGAGTGTAATTGGAGGATTGATGTAAGGAGTGTGACGTATGATATGTGAATGTGACATGTGAATAGCAGCGCTGCTCCTGTTGTCTGCCTGAACTAGCTCGCAGGCTTCGCTTCATTTCAGTCAGTCAACTCACGTTCAATTGTTTTATTGTAGCTGCATATACATGTTACAGGTTTGGCGTCCAGGCTCCAGTTTCATCACTCCTTTGCAGAAATGTTTACATGAAGGCATGGAGGAGTGATGAGCAAAACATATGAGAACACCCCCAAAACATAACTGATAGGAGCCTGGCGCTGCTGATGAGATCTATGTGTGGCTATTCCCCCCAGCGCCTGCTGTGAGAGGAATATGCAACCTAGTGAACTACGATGTGTGGGCCCAGGCACCAGCCGCCGTGTCGCCGTTCCCCCCAGCGCCCGCTGGGAGGAATATACTACCTAGTGACTACTATGTGTGGGCCCAGGCACCAGCCGCCGTGTCGCCATTCCCCCCAGCGCCCGCTGGGAGGAATATACTACCTAGTGAACTACTATGTGTGGGCCCAGGCACCAGCGGCCGTGTCGCCATTCCCCCCAGCGCCCGCTGGGAGGAATATACTACCTAGTGAACTACTATGTGTGGGCCCAGGCACCAGCGGCCGTGTCGCCATTCCCCCCAGCGCCCGCTGGGAGGAATATACTACCTAGTGACTACTATGTGTGGGCCCGAGCAACAGCCGCTGTGTCGCCATTCCCCCCAGCACCCGCTGAGGGGAACATACTACCTAGTGAACTACTATGTGTGGGCCCAAGCACCAGCCGCTGTGTCGCCATTCCCCCCAGCGCCCGCTGAGGGGAACATACTACCTAGAGAATGCAGATGCAAGCATGATGAATTGGTACATACTTAACCCCAGCACACCACCTGATATGCAGTACAGAGTTATGCAGCAATTGGATGCAATCTTTAAATATTAAATGCAGGAATTCATGAGCTTTGAGCAGACAGGATGACTTTCTTGTGAAGTCTCCTTAGCTTTGATGAGCAGAAAAGCACAGCACCTGATATGCAGTACAGAGTTATGCAGCAATTGGATGCAATCTTTCAATATCAAATGCAGGAACTCATGAGCTTTGAGCAGACAGGATGACTTTCTCGTGAAGTCTACTTAGCGTTGATGTGCAGAAAAGGACCAGCGCGCCAGAGATTCCAGTGTGGAGGTAGGCAGATGAAGCAATGCTGTCATGGTTACACCAGTCCTCAGGAAGTGAGAGGAATAGTGTCCAGGAGGCAGGCCACAGCTCAACAGAAAACTTGCAGATTGAAGAGAACCAGGATCTCGTCATAGGTTTGTGACCGTTGATGAACCAGGGGATGATGGTTGAGAAGGGGAACGATGATGCAGATAATTCATCATAGAAGAGAAAGGACAAAAAATTTTTAGTTTTGCAATTTGATATGAGTGCATTGGTGAGATCTGTCAGATTTGAGTGCTTCAAGGATAAGGCATACATGTCCTTTCTATTTTCAAATCAGAAAAGGTGAGATCATACTGAGGATTAAAAGAGACCTGGTTCAGAGCAAGCATCACTACTGGGTAAAGCTCATAGAGGGCAGTGGATTTAGGATCCTTGAGGGTCAGTATTTTGTTTGCCAGACATCTACAAACCACTCATTATAGAAACCCCCAAAATCAACAGATGGAGCAGCGTCAGTATAAAGCTGGAGAGAATCTAAAGACTCAACATAGTCAAAGAAAGAAATGCTATTCCATTCATTGCAGAGCAAAGACCAAACTGCAGGTCTGAACAACAGCCTTCATTAAACTGCTCTGTCTTTTGGACTGTGGCTGGCGGAGCAAAGCAAAGGTAGTTTTCACATGTACAGAATTTAGCATGAGCCTCATAAGGATGTAAAGTGCTAAGGCTACTAAGACAGCAAAAGGTTACTTAACAGAGAAATAACTCTGAATGCCACTTAATGCCAAAAGATGCTACCGAGATGAGTGGAGTGGAATGACTTGAAGGCATCTGTATTGTCTGCTTCCCCCAGCCATGCACCAACCCAGCTGATTAATGATTGCACAGAGTTATCTACAGAAGCGTAGTATAAAGACAATGATTCAGGTGGAATTAGGCTGTTTGCTTCGGACTGAGGTATCCTGAGGAGCTGAGAGATGTGAGATATTTTAGAGTAAATATTCCTTGTCAAGACCCCCATAGGGCTCACCCTGAAATAGAGAAGGGGGATTTTGAGAAAGGACCAACCATGCAGCCTTTGAAACTTCTTTTGATGGAGCCTGTCCTCTATTTCTGGATCTAGCAGGGCTGACTGAAGATTTTCAGACAGGGGTTATTATTTATTTATATTTTATCATTATTATTATTATTATTATTATTATTGTTATTATTATTATTATTATTATTATTATTATTATTATTATTATTATTATTATTATTATTGATTATTACTATTAGGTGATATGTTTTTTTATATATATATATATATATTTATTTTTTTATGTATTAATTTATTTCATTTTATTTTTTATTTATTTTATGATTTTTTTTTTTTTTTAACTTTATTTAACCAGGTTGGTCCCATTGAGATCAGCAAATCTCTTTTCCAAGGGAGACCTGACCAAGAATGGCAGCAAAACACAGACTCAACAGTACAAGTAAGAGAGAAAAACAATAAAAGCCATCAGTTAAAGCTGTGACATTCAGAACTCTGTATTCCAGAGCTTTCATTGCAGATTTAAAAACATTCAGAGATGCCGAGCTCTGCAGCTTAAATTCAGTCTGCAGATTATTCCATGCAGAAGGTGCAGAGAACCTAAAAGCCCCTTTCCCAGATCAGTTCGGACTTTGGTAACAACAAACTGCATAAAGCTCAATGATCTCAGGTTATGTAATCCATTCATCAAGATTAATAAAGAGGAAAGATAATCAGCAATTTTATCAACAATGCTTTGTAAATGAACACATACCAGTGCCCACGTCTACGTGCAATTAAGGAAGTCCAACTGACTTTAGAGTATAAGTTCAGTGATGAGTCAGAAATCCACAGTTTGTGATAATTCTCAGAGCTCCATGATAAACACTGTCCAGCATTTAAAGACTGAGCAGAGGCACTCATGTATAAAACATCAGCATATCAAGAAGAGGTAAATTTAGACTCAATAATTCTCTTTTTAACAAAGAGAAACAGGACTTGTTTCTGTAATAATAACCAAGTAAAACCTTCAGCTTTCTAGCAGCATGCTGATTATGCTCTTTAAAAGCCATATTCCCTTAAAAGAGAACCACTGTAGGAAAGACCTGACTTATAGCTAAGTAGGTGAGAGATTCCTCTCTGCGTTGCAGATTTACTTAACAATGGTGTCTCGAAACACCACAGGCCTCTTTAAATTCTGCCAGAGTAAGGAACTTGAACATTCTTGGATCACTATCCTTAGCTTTACCTTTACCTTTGTGCTATAAAATTATTAATTGTTAATACTGATTATACCTCCATCTCATTCAGAGTCTCACTTTACTTAATTGTTACTTATTTCTTTCATAAGGAAGTTGATATTGCTTCAGGAACTGCATGTTACAACCCCTCTCTTTTCATTTGGTTGTATTTATTCTATTGTACTTTATTTTAATTCTGCTTTGTTTTAGTTTAGTTAAATTAATGCTCCTTTATTCTAATGTCTTAATCAGATATTTCCACTGCTATAGTGTGTATGAGAGCAACTAAAACGACCGAATTCCCCTTGGGGATTAATAAATATTACTGAGTCTAACTTAGAACTACTGAAAAGTCTTCACACCTCGTACTGTATTTTTGTATGCAAATTCAGAACCATACAACAGATTCTTCACCAAAATAATATTATGACCTGTTGAGATAAGAGCAAAGTTTCATAAAATTACTTTAAATAATTATGTACTAAGGTCCATGATTAACCATAACATCTCAGATGAATGAATAAAATAGATAAAATATGATTAAAATAATGATACGAGCAGATGATCTAACATACCCTGAAGAAGACATAATTCAATCATTGTGTCAAATGTTAAGATTACGGAATGAGATTACCCGAGCAGATTTGATTCCTTAGAGAACCAGGAATGGCAGCAGCAGCAGAAGGCTGGAACTGAGAACCCGTGGCAGGATTGGAACTGCAAATCCCAGGGTCCTTTGCGGTATGCCGTCAACCGCGATGCAACAGGTGTCAGGCATAGCTATGGAGACGGGAGAGGGACCCAGGTGGCTCACATGGCGCAGCGTTGTTTTCCATGGTGTTCAGAGCTGATTTAACTTTGTGCAGACCGGGCGGACGCGTCTGTGGAGAAGCTGGAATCTGGCTGCTTCGCATGGGAGGCAACGCCGAGCTCCAGCTCAGGAGGGACGATGGCAGTGCGCTTTACCTGGCGTTTACCTTCCCCCCGGAAGGAATCTGGAGTTCTGCTGGATCATCAAACAATCGAAAACGTCTTTGTGGCTGAAGCCGGCTGCTCAGTGATGTTACAGGCGTAGAGCTCTTCCAAGAGGCAGCGCACGGATCATCCGGAGGGTTGTTTGCGGATGTGCGGGAGATCCGGCGAGGACGAACGGGTCCGATTCATTCGCAAAGCGAACTTCAGGGACTGAATCTGGGTTTCAGGATTAAGCCCAGCGCCCTCCCATGACCGCTGAGACTCACTCAGTGAATCGGAGACGACGAGAGACATCAGGATTAACGGAGCAAAAGGTATGATGACGATCGCATGAAAAAGCAGGTGAAAGAACACGCAGCAAATCAGTGTCTGGCAGCATAGACGTTTGCCGAGCAGAGGGAGAGATGGGTAAACTCCCAGTTTAAATACACCGCCAAATTGAGAGGTGGAGAGTGTGATTGGAGGATTGATGTAAGGAGTGTGACGTATGATATGTGAATGTGACATGTGAATAGCAGCGCTGCTCGAGTCGTCTGCCTGAACTAGCTCGCAGGCTTCGCTTCATTTCTTTTGCAAACTATGGGGACAGAGAAAACCGTTAAAAGCTATGAGCTGACTGGTCTGGAGGTTGGTCATATAGAAGAGGATACTTATCTGACACTGCCAAAACTGTGTACCCAAGACAAGATTCCTGTGACAAGGAGAAACATTCTCACACAGACAGATTTAAACAAATGGCCCTACCTGCAGGAGATCAAAGTAAAGAAGGTAGATGCTGATGTGGATCTTCTGATTGGTGTAAATGTGCCAAAGGCTATGGAACCATGGAGAGTCATTAATAGCCAAGGGAATGGACTGTATGCAGTAAGAACACTGCTAAGATGGGTGGTTAATGGTCCACTCAATGTTTCTTCTGCTATGGAAGAGGAAGGCACAGTGGCATCTGTGAACCGAATCTCCATTGTACACATTGAAAGGCTCCTGGAAGGACAATATGCACACAACTTCCCTGAGAAAGACTATGAGGAGAAAGTGGAGATGTCAACTGATGACCGACAGTTCATGCAGATTGCTTCAAGTTCTGTTGTTCTCAAAGACGGCCACTATTACTTACCTTTACCTTTTCGTGACAGAAACACCAACATGCCAAACAACTATCATATGGCAGAACAACGAATGCTACAGCTCAAAAGGAAACTTCAAAAGGATCAGGTTTATGCCAATGAGTACAGAGATTTCATGAGTGACATCATTAGCAATGGTTATGCTGAGAAGGTATCACCAGAGGATTCAGCAACAGAGAAGGGTAGAGTGTGGTACATACCCCACCATGGGGTGTATCATAAACGCAAAAACAACTTTGTGTGGTATTTGACTGTGCATCAACCTTTGAAGGTACGTCACTCAACAAAGTACTCCTACAGGGTCCAGACTTAACCAATTCTCTCATCGGAGTTCTACTCAGATTCAGGCAAGAGCCAGTCGCAGTTATGGCTGATGTTGAGAGTACGTTTCACCAAGTGAGGGTAAATGAAGAGGACAGGAACTTTCTCAGATTCCTATGGTGGTCAGAGGGAAACACAGACCAAAACTTGGAGGAATACCGGATGACAGTTCATCTATTTTGTGCTGTCTCTTTGCCAACATGTGCAAACTATGCACTTCAAAAAACTGCAGAAGATAATGGTAACAAATTTGATATTGAAGTGTCTGATACAATGAAGGCCAATTTCTACATTGATGATTGCTTAAAGTCAGTTCCAACAGAGAAGCAAGCAGTGTTAAAAACCTCAAGGAAATGTGTTCACTTGGAGGATTTAAGCTGACCAAATGGGTTAGTAAAAGTCGTACTGTACTGGCATCCATCCCTGAAAATGATAGAGCAAAACAAATGAAGGACTTTGATCTGGACAGGGAGAAACTGCCTACTGACAGACCATTGGGACTGTACTGGGACATCGAAAATGATGAATTCAACTTTCATGTCACAGTTAACAACAAAATGCCCACCAGAAGGAACATACTTGCCCTTGTTAGTTCCGTGTATGACCCCCTTGGTTTTCTGGCCCCTTTCATATTAAAAGCCAAACCAAATCCTCCAAGAACTCTGTAAGGCAAAGTATGGATGGGATGAAGTAATTCCTGTGGACCTGCTGAAGCCATGGCAACAGTGACTTAAGGAGCTTGATAAACTGGACAGATTTCAAACTAACGGGTGCATGAAACCGAAAACCTTTGGCCATGTAAAATATGCAAAGCTGCACAACTTTTGTGATGCAAGCGAACAAGGCTATGGAACTGCAAGTTATTTAAGGCTAACAAATTACTCGGAAGAAGTATGTGTGACATTTGTAATGGGGAAATAAAGAGTCATTCCACTTAAGACAATGACTATTCCAAGACTGGAACTCACTGCTGCCGCACTGGCTTCAAGAATAGATAGAATGCTCCAATCAGAACTGAAGCTCCAGCTCCAAGAATCCATTTTCTGGACTGACAGCCAGTCTGTCCTTAAACATCTTAGAAATAAGACAAGAAGATTTCGCACATTTGTAGCTAATAGGATTTCAGTGATCCAAAACTTGTCAAAAGTGAGTCAGCGGAGATTTATAGACTCGAAACACAACCCAGCTGATGATGCGTCTCGAGGACTGAGAATTGAACCCTTACTCAGTTCTAAGACATGGCTTCATAGACCAAAATTTCTAGAGAAGCCTGTAATAGAATGGCCAAGAAATTCTCAAGAGCTTGACTCAATACCTCCAGATGATCCAGAGGTGAGAAAGAAAGCTATTGTCAGTAGCACTGTCACCAAACCTACAGAAAAACCTCCAACAAGCAAGCTGATAGAGTACTATTCATCATGGAACAATATGAAAAGAGCTGTAGCCTGGATGATTAGACTAAAGAATCTTCTTCTGCAGATGATTAAAAAGGATAAAGGAAAATCACTTAAAGATCAGAACCTTCCTAAAATCTCAGTCAAAGGCACAGATCTTTCAGTGGAGGATACTGAAAAGGCAGAAAAGGCCAGTATTTGCTATGAACAGAGACATCACTTTAAAGAGGAATTGGCCTCTCTCAAGCAAGGAAAACAAGTCAAAAGAGGAAGCTCCCTGTACAAACTAGTCCCTGTAATTGATGCTGATGCTGATGTCCTGAGAGTGGGAGGAAGGACAAGGAGGATGGCTATGCCAACAGAGATAAAACACCCAATGATCCTACCTAAACATTCTCATGTGTCAAAGGTAATATTGAGCCACATTCACAGACAAGGGGGTCACTCTGGACGAGGTCACATGCGCTCCAAACTTCACCAACACTATTGGCCGTCTGGTGCCAACTCTATGGCAAGGAGAATTATCAAGAGCTGTGTATTTTGCAGCCACAAAAGGCAAGAGCTGGTGAACAAAAAATGGCTGATCTCCCTCTACAGAAAGTTACACCAGATCTCCCACCCTTTACTCATGTTGGTGTGGACTACTTTGGACCTGTGGAGGTGAGGTGTGGCCGTGCTCTTGTCAAGAGATGGGGAGTGATCTTTACTTGCCTTGTAAGCTGCGCTGTTCATCTTGAGGTTGCCAGTCAACTGGATACAGATGCATGCATAAATACACTTCTAAGAAGAGGAATTGAATGGACATTCAACCCCCCCTCAGGAGCTCATCATGGAGGTGTATGGGAAAGGCTCATTAGACTGGTGAAAAAGATTCTCTACTCTGTCTTAAAGGAGCAGACTCTGGATGATGAAGGTCTACATACAGCTTTGTGTGAAGTAGAGGCAATTATGAATGGTAGACCAATTATGAGTGTAACCAGCGACCCAAATGACCTCGAGCCCCTGACTCCTAATCATCTGCTCCTCTTAATATCAAATCCTGTTATGCCCCCCGGACTCTTTGAGAAAAAAGTCATCTAACTCAAGGAAATGATGGAGACAGGTGCAGTACATTGTAGACCTGTTTATGGACAAGAGAATACATTCCACTAGTACAGGAACGGCACAAATGGAATAACATAAAAAGGAACTTCGCACCTGGAGATCTTGTGGTCATAGTTGATGACAATGCACCAAGAAACACCTGGCTCCTAGGACGAGTGGGTCAAACTCTCCCAGGATCAAAAGGACTGATTCGGAGTGTTCTAGTGAAGACAAAGACCAACACCATCCAAAGACCCATCACTAAGCTCTGTCTGCTTATGGAAGCATCAGACTGAGTTTGCATCTTCCCTTTTCTCTGGGCCACTTGTGACTGTAGATAAAGGGGACTTTGTGGACTGTCGGACCCTGTATATTAACTGAATCAAATGAGTGCACTCTCACATAAATATGAACAGATAACAAATTGATTCTGATTGGCAGAGACAAAAGTCCTGCTTAAATGGAATGGCTCTATTAATGTGTTATTTGGTTAATTGTTATGTGATAATCAATTAGGGGCTGGTATATCAGAGCCATTAAACTCACTTTGTTTAATTATTGTTATTCTAAGTATTTTGTTATATCCTAAAATGATTAATGAAATTAAATTTAAGTTTAAGTCAGAGAGAATATGTTTTATGTAGCACCCCTCTTCCTGCTAGAAAAGGATATAGCAGAGTGAGTGTCAGGTGTGGGGAAGTTGCTCATTAGACAGGGGAGAGCCATACTGTTTTTGGACTGCTCTTACCCCCTTTTTTGTTAGTATTTCGTTGCTTAAGTCAATTTTAGGATGAGTTTAAGTCATGATGGATGTAGTTTTGAGAGATCAATAAATCTGGGACAAACGGAAAAGCAGCGAGTCTTTTTGGAGCGCGTCTGGAACGCAGGTCTTCCCTGCATGAAGAAGGGCGGCTATCCATAGAAATGCCGCCACACCCAGAGCTGGAGTTTGTAGGCTTTTAAAGACACACAAGAACACGGTTACACCAAGACCTTCGGGAAGCCATTATTCTGATGAGGATTCAAAAGGAACCAGGCCCTAACAAATCAGCTGTCAGGGTAAAATGAAAAGATCCCTTTGTGCTGTGAATTTGCTGTCACAATCTCAGTCTTCAGCCTCAGTCTCATCTGCAGCCTGTCACTCCCTGCTCCACCCTAATCAGCCCAGACTCACCTCACCTGTGTTGCTGTTCTCACCTGCACCTCGTCTCCGGCAATCAAGCCAGCTACTTAAGCCCCAGCTCCACACTCAGTCGTTGTCAGACTGTCGTCGCACTCATGCTGAGAAGTCCAGACTTGTTTCCCGGATTGGTCACCCGTTGCCGACAAGTTTCGTCCCAGACTCTGCCTCATACGCCTGAGCCTCGGCTTGACTCCAAGGTATCGACTAGCTTCTGTCCTGCATTCACCCGCCTGTCTGAATCCCTGGCTTTCGATCCTGCTTCCGTCTCCTGTTGCCGAGTCCTGTCTGCTCTTCGCTAGAACCACGCCTGGTATCTGATCCTGCTTCCGCCTCCTGTTTAGTCCTGTCTGCTCTTCGCTAGAACCACGTCTGGTATCTGATCCTGCTTCCGCCTCCTGTTGCCGAGTCCTGTCTGCTCTTCGTTGTGAACCACGTCTGGTATCTGATCCTGCTTCCGCCTCCTATTGCCGAGTCCTGTCTGCTCTACGTTGTACCGTCCGCCTGGTATCCGACCCCCTGCCTGTCTTCGACAACGTGAGTTCGCCTGAATCACATCTCCGAGTGTTCCTGAACGCCTCAGTTCGTCTGTGTGTGAGTCCAGCCTGCATCACCTCCTTCTGTAAAGACTGTGTGAGCTTCTGTCAGTGCATTTCCTGGGTGGCTCAGTTGGTAAGGCGTCCGACTACGGATCGAGCTGTCGCGGGTTCGACCCCCGTTCAAGCCACAGCCTGTTTTCTGTTTAAACTGTGTGGGTCTCAGTTTTGGACTCCTTCTGCGTGTTGCAATCCGAGAAGTGTCCCTCTCCTAAGTTTGCTGTTGCGGGTTGAAGCCCCGCTCAAGTCACAGCTACACCTCTGTAAAAACTGTGTTCAGAAAAGTGTCCCTCTCCTAAGTTTGCTGTTGCGGGTTGAAGCTCCGCTCAAGTCGCAGCTACACCCCTGTAAAGACTTTGTGAGCCCCGCTCAAGCCGCAGCATCTCCCCTGAAAAGGTTGAGGGAACCAGCATCTGAACAGCTCTGGGTTAGCTCAGTTGGGAGAGCGCCTGCCTGCCAATCTCCTGGTTGTGGGTTCGCGCCCCGCTCTGAGCTGTTTCTGGTCTTGGTGTTAATAAAGACTATTCTCATTAAACTGCTTGCTTCTGGGTCCTAACTGCAACCGTGTCATTTGCAGAAATTAAACATCTAGTTTTGTAAATAAACCCCCTTATTTAAATAATAAGAAACAGAATCAATACTTGTGTTGAAGGGTAAATGAATCAGAAATACATTGCCCAGCTGCCTGCTAGACTGTGATGAAAAAATTCCCGGCAGCTGCCCGAGCCCCCAATGTGATTTCCTTGGAAATTTTCTATTTTTTTTTCTTCTTTTTCTTCATCTTGTGGCCACTTTTTGATTTGCTTCTTGTCCTAGGGCTTTGAGAAAACTATCAAAAGTTATTAGGGGTTTAACGATACATGTATCCGTGCTGAAATGCTCGAAAAGGACATTCGGTTCGGTACAGTGCTGTACTCGAACGAGTACAGTAAGTTTACGTTAGCCGCTGCACATGGCTCTTTAATGTTAATGGGGGTACTCGTCTACAATTGGCGTGGTTAGGGAAGGCTTTTTTATATTCATGAGGAAACTGGTCTGTGATTCGTGCTTGTGCGATCATGTACGTATCATGTGGACGTGTTGCTCATGGCGAGCCAATCAGAAGACGAATATCAAGTAGCTTCCTTAACCACAGGAGCTTGTGTCTGAATTGTGCATCATGGCTACTGCTAGTGACCAACCGGAGCTTGAAGACCCTCCCCCATTGCTGAAATCTCCTGTTTGGGAACACTTTGACTTCCTGGTGAAATATTGCAACGGAGAAAGACAGGTGGATAAAACGAAGGTGGTGTGCCGATACTGTTCAGCCGAGGTCGGGTATTTTCTGACAAGTCAAACATGCCAGCTCACCTGAAAAAAACACAGTAGTGCAAATTCAACTGCTGCTGCATTCAAGCAGCCTCTCCCTTAAAATTCAGATCAGGCCAAATCGATAACAGCATCCATCAGCGTTTTTATAGCATCAGATCTAAGACCATATTCAGTTGTGGAAAATGCTGGTTTTAAACTCATTCTAAAGGTGATTGAGCCCTGGTATAAAGTACCAAGTCGTCCACATTAAAGCCAGGAATTTAAAAAGAAACTCATTATTTTTAATTTCATACATTTCACTAGCAAGGACCACACCATAAATGTATGCGTTTGAAGGTTTACTGAAGATTTAGGAATATGAGGAATGACAGTGATGAACATGTGACATGAGGTATGTTGAGGGATGGGCCGTTAGAAGGATGTCATGGGCCAGGCGGAGGGGGACGTCAGGAAGGACATCGTGGGCCAGGCAGAGGGAGACGTCAGGAGGGACGTCGTAGGCCGGGCAGAGGGAGACGTCAGGAAGGACATCCTGGGCCAGGCAGGGGGAGACTCAGTGTGGGGGTTCCGTCTCATCGTGTTCTGCCCGAGCTGATCTTGACCCCCAAAAGAGCAATGTTGAACAGAGATCAGCTGAGAATGGACAGACACGGATAATAAATTGTTCTACTGAATGTGATGAGCTGAGATGTCCCGAGTGGGAATCAGAGCTGGAGCTGCAAGGGCTGTGCTGTAGCTATGCTTTAGCTGCTGGAGCTGTGCTGTGGCTGTGCTGGAGCTGTGCTGGACCTGCTGGAGCTGCTGGAGCTGGGCTGTAGCTGCTTGGGCTGTGCTGGAGCTGGGCTGGAGCTGGGCTGGAGCTGTGCTGGAGCTGTGCTGTGACTGTGCTTGAGCAGCTAGAGCTGTGCTGTGGCTGTGCTGAAGCTGCTGGGGCTGCGCTGGAGCTGCTATGACTGTGCTGGAGCTGCTGTGGCTGTGCTGGAGCTGTGCTGTAGCTGTGCTGTGGCTGTGCTGGAGCTGCTGGGGCTGTGCTGGAGTCGTCTTGTTGCAGCTGGAGCAGAGCAGGGGCAGCTGGAGCCATGCTGGGGCTGTGCTGGAGCCGTGCTGGGGCTTTCGGAGCAGCTGGAGCTGTGCTGAAGCAGCTGGAGCCGTGCTGGAGCTGATGGAGCCATGCTGGAGCAGCTTGAGCGATGCTTGAGCTGGAGCCGCTAGAGGTGCTGGAGGTGCTGGAGGTGCTGAAGCTGGAGCTGAGCTGTTGTAGTGGTTGGGGCTGTGGTTGTAGCCACTGTAGTTGTAATGCTATGGTTGTAGCTGCAGTCAGCTGCTGTGGTTGTAGCCACTGTAGTGGTTTAAGAGATTGACGTAGACAAAGAATGCATTTGGGTGATGGGGAAGGGAGGGGGTGGGGAGGGAGAAGGGAGGGTTGAAAGGATAGATTAGTTAGAAATGGAGAAGATTGAGAATAGCCGCACTGGTTATCTGCAATGAGCCACTGGGAACTCATGTGATTGGCAATGACAGTAGGAAAGGAGCCACACTGCAAGATGTGGCTGCTGTGCTGATAGAAGAAAAAGGGATGACGGGATGAAAGGATGCATGTGCACGGGACGATGTGAGCCTGCGAGCGCAGGGTGAGTCCATAGCTGTGTTCGAAATCACCCAAAATCACGGATGTAGTTCACCACATAGCAGAGGTGTGGACTCGAGTCATGTGACTTACACTCGAGTCAGACTTAAGTCACAATTTTGATGACTTTGGACTCGTCTTGACAATATCATCAAAGACTTGCAACTCGACTTGGACTTTGACATCAATAACTCGGGACTTGACTCTGACTTTAGTCTGATGACTTGAAAATACTTTAAATTTTTAGTAAGACTGTTGAATAAAATGGGCTCCCATTCAAAGTATTCAACTAAGTCATTTCCAGCAAGACACTATTTTTTCCCACAGAATCTGCCCCATTGAATGCATCTATTAACATCCAATCAGGGTTTAGAAGAATAAACAAAGAGGGTGTGGATTACACAGTTACCTCCCTGAGTGCTAGACTGCAGGAGTGCAGGAACAACCTAGAAATGCGGAACCATGCTGCCGAGGATAATTTCATTTACATTCACAAACTACTATTTCATAAACAAAAAACGAATTGCCGTTTGCAAAAACTGCAGCGTGAGAATAACAGACGGAGAGGCGACAACGTTGAACTTTGTTTGGCACCTGAAGCTGCACAAAGAAAGGTAAGTTGGTTTGGTACCTGTTGAGAGATCCTTTTGGGTAACTTTAGCTTAGCATCCGTTATATGCAACAACGGTATATGTTCGCTCGTAAACTTGTTGTGGCTAAAAACTGAGCTGAAAATAATTGTAAAGTTAAGGCCCAGGGTGACCAAGTGTCCTGTTTTCCCATGACATGTCCTGCCCTGACTGTCCTGGTTGTTTTTTATAAAGTGATGAAGCTATCCTGGTTTTACTGTTTTTTTTTTTTTAATATGGTCAACAGTGCTTATGACTTGGAAGGACTTGAACATTTTAAGCCTATGACTTCAGACTTGACTTGACTTGTCTTGTCTTTACTTGAGACTCGACTTGGCCTTGCACATCTTTACTTGAGACTTGACTCGAGACTTGGGTTTAAAGACTTGAGACTTACTTGAGACTTGCAAAACAGTGACTTTCTCCCACCTCTGCCACATAGTGTGTTCGCCATTTTGTTGTGTTGTTTGAATTCTCAGCACTTAATTTCCTCCACTACATAGTGCACCACAAAATGCCCACAATGCACAGCAAAATTGAGTGTACATACTATGTACCCTATGTTTTACTCCCTTATACCAAAATGCAATGCGGTCGTGTTTTTCCGTAGAAGAAGATAAGAAAGGTCATTAGATGTCGTCGTCTTGTATGTTGTTTTATTTTAATAGTGACTTTAATGCAGTGAGTTTATTATGTATTTGTAAAGTGTCCTTGGATGCTAATGTAGGTCTGTCCTGATCAGAAAAATGAACAGAGACAAACACGACGCTAGGCAAGTTCAGCTCTTGAGTCCGGTGACAGTTTATTCACAGGAAGATCAAAACAGGCTCTTGGACATATCAAACATCATGAGTCTAAAAAATACTCCCCTTCTTCTCTCACCTATATAGCATGTTCGTGCGTCATTAGACCTCCTCAGGCAGACGCTGATCTGTTCCCCCACCTCTGCACACTTGAATCAAAACACATCCTTTTTTGGGGAACAGCAGTCTTGGATTCCTGTAAGCAACACTTAACATGTCACGTTGACCGACCAGAGGAACTCTCTTTCATTAGATCAGCACAATGTCCAGTCATCCAGGCGCCATCAGGACAAACAATTCCAAACATGGATAAGGAACACTTAGTTTTTGGCATAGCGAATTGACCAGATGTTTCCTGCTGTTCAAGGCTTTAAAGGTAATTCTGCTCCTACATGCCCCCCTCTGAGGCCTTATGGCCTCACAAAGTTTGAATTTTACAATATTACACCTTTAGCCAATTTTCTTAGCCAAAAGACTTAAAATTACACAAAGAAAGGCACTTTTAAATAAAATGTATGGTCACCTATGCGGTCCACTATTTCATTTACACTACACAGGGGATAGTGGGTGAGTGAAGGGGTGGACAATCTCGAACACAGCCAATGAGTGAGTGCAATACGACCTGATTCCTGGCAGAGGGAGCTGTTGAGGCTGGCTGGCAGCAGCGAGGTCGTGAGGTCGTGTGTCGTCAGCGTCGATGATTGGCTCTGGTGAGAACCTGGAAGTGGGACTGTGAGATGCAGCAGCGGTGTTTATGGAAGTTGAGCAGAGATGGATCAGTCTGGATTATGGTCTATGCGTTGGCATGGAATGCCCCACATTTTCGGGGACCAACGGAGGCAAGCGATGTCCACTTCCTGAAGACGATTGGTCTGAGAACATGATGCTGGTCAGGATGAGGGCGCGTGACGCCGGTATGCACGGCTAGCTGGAGATGAGCAGTCGGAGTGTAGTGAGGAGGGCTGCTGTGTGTATCGTCTTTTGTCAGAAGATCTTCATGGGTTTCAGCCTGAAGATCTTGCAGGAAGTCTAATATGGAGTTCGGGATCGATGGTAAGTGGTTGCTTTGCTTCGGTGTCTTATGCGATCGGCGTGCAGTGTGGTCTGTCCGTCTTGAAGAGTCACAGACAAACTGAGTGATGAGGCATGGCTGAGTATAAGTAGGGCTGTCAGCTGATTGGAGGTGTGGTTTGTGGCGTGGCCCCGCTCCCTAACCTCAGTTAATACATTAACTTCATTTGTTGTTTATTTTATTTAACTTATTAGTATTACTAAGCAGCACATTGAATGGTGAGAAACGTATTTTTTACTTGCCTGACGGGAAGTAACTAACATACACACCAACCTACGGTAAGCGCAAAGCATCATGGGGCATGCAGTCCATTATACCCACTACTACGCCTCCTCCTTTTAGCTAAAGTCATGCTTCCTCAGATTAGCTTACATGAACATTTAACATTTCTTTATGTTTTCTTTCCTGTTTACAACTTAAACACTTTTGCTTTAGTTGAGCTTTTAACCAACTGCTTAAACAACTTATAAAGCAATCTTACGTTTGTATTAACATGAACATTTTACATCTTTTACAAGTCCATCTTTTCAGGAGGTCTAACGACTCGACCAGACCTAGTAATAGTCCCTGTAGGTCTGAGGTGACTCCTGTTTCTTCTTAGAAAACCCCTCTCAGTCTCTACCAGATAAGATCTGGGAGTGCTGGCAGGTCTGATAACTTTTCCTATAGTTCCTTCAGTTGTAATCCACACTTTCTGTCCTGGTGTTAGTTTTGGAAGTGATCTGGTACGGTATCTCCGGTTGTAGTGTTTAGCCTGCTCACTCCTCCCCTCCTCATCCTTCTGATGAAAGGTTTGCAGATCCGGCCACTTAGGATCTAACTTGGCCGTGAGTTGAGGTAGAGTGGTGCGGAGGTTTCTTCCCATCAGCAGCTGAGAAGGCGAGAACCCGTGTTCCAGTGGAGTGGCTCTGTATGCCAGCAGTGCTCTGTTAAAGTCATTGTCCTTTTTCCACAAATCCTTGATGGTACGAACAGCACGCTTGGCCTTCCCGTTAGCCTGGGGGTACCTGGGGCTGCTCGTGACATGTGTGAAGTGGTACTCCTTTGCGAACTGTTTGAAATGTTCCGAAGAAAACTGCAGCCCGTTATCTGATACCACAGTCTCTGGAGTTCCATGCCTGGCAAAGGCCTCTTTGACAGCTTTGATAGTGACCTCTGCTGAAGTGCGTTTGGGTTGTGCTACTTCAATGTATCTTGAGAAAAAGTCAATTATCAAAATGTATTGTTTCTTTGACCACTCAAACAGATCCATTCCAACCTTTTGCCATGGGCTGTCCGGAAGTGGAGCGGACAACGTTGGTTCGCGGTTTTGCAGTCTGTATTTCTGACATGTTTCACAATCGCCCACCATCTGACCTATCTGTGCCAAGATACCGGGCCACCATACTGATTCTTTAGCTCTGGCCCTGCATTTGGAAATCCCTCGATGGCCTTCATGCAGGCATTGCAAAATGTCTGTTCTCAGAGGTGGTGGAATCACAAGTCTTTCTCCTTTCATGAGAAGGCCGTGAGCCACATTCATGTCCATTCTGTGTTGCCAGTATGCTTTGACATTTGGATCAAGCATGCACTTCTCTGGCCAACCTGTAAGGCAATAATCCTTTACTTTTCGACACAGTTCGTCTTTCTCTTGTGCTGACTTGATCTCCTCCAGTCGTTTGTCTGTTGCAGGGAGACAGGAAACCACAGTGTCCACAAAAACCTCTACCTCTTTTTCCAGCTGTAGGTCACCTGCAAAGGGCGGACCCCCCAAGGGAGCGCGTGACAGGGCGTTGGCTGTGATGAGGTTTTTACCTGGAACATGGACGATTTTGAATGAGAAGCGTAGCAGCCTAAGCCTGAACCTCAGGATGCGTGGAGGAAGGTCGTCCAAACCTCTTGTGCTTAGAAGAGGGACCAGGGGTTTGTGGTCTGTAATCAGCAAGAACTGTAATCCCATGAGATATGATGAAAGTCTTTCACACGCCCATGTGACAGCGAGTGCCTCCTTTTCTATGTGCGCATAGCGCCTCTCAGTGTCCGTTAGTCCTCTGGAAATGTAGGTCACTGGTCGCCACACACCGTCTGGCTGCTTCTGTGTGAGCACAGCTCCAATGCTGTATGGCGATGCATCTGCAGCAACCCTTGTGTCTGCTGTGTTGGAGTACTGAGCAAGCACTTCAGGAGATCTTAGTATCTCTTTTAGTTTCTGGAACACTGTTTCCTGCGGCTCTGCCCATACCCACTCGTTTCTTTCTTTTTGCAGCTCTTTAAGTGGTGTGGTTATCGTAGCAAGCTGCGGCATGAACATGGCAAGGTAATTAGCCATGCCCATGAGACGTCGCACATCTTCTACACACTTTGGCTGTGGCATCTGCTGGATCGCCTTTACCTTGTTTGGGTCAGCTTCAATGCCTTTCGCTGAAACTTTGTGTCCAACAAACATGATCTCTGTCTTCACAAACTCACACTTTTCGTTAAGAGTGAGACCCTCCTGTTGAAACTTTTTTGGCACACAATGTAGTCTCTGGTCATGCTCCTGTCTGTCTCTGCCGTACACAAGCACATCGTCAGCATGACAGATGACACCATCAAAGTCCTCCAACATCTGTGACATTCTCCTTTGGAAATGCTCGGGCGCTGATGCTATACCAAAGGGAAGGCGATTGAACTGATACCTCCCAAAAGGCGTGATGAAGGTTGTGAGAGGCCGTGACTCGGGCGTGAGAGGGATTTGCCAAAATCCAGAACGGGCGTCCAATTTTTTGAACACCTTAGCTTCTTTCATCATAGCGAGAGTCTGATCCACCGCTGGGAGGATATGGCGTTCTCTTCTCACTGCTGTATTCAAAGGAGTGAGGTCCACATATATTTTGGTGGCTTCTTGGCTGGTCTGGGAATGACGACGATGCCTGAGCACCACTCTGTAGGCTCTGTGACTTTCGAAATAACTCCCATATCTTCCATTCTATTTAGCTCTTCTCTAACTGCATCTCTGAGGGGAAGTGGGACACTTCGTGGGGCTGAAAGATCTACAGGTATGGCTCCCTGTTCTAGCTCTATGTGATAAGGTTCTCTCAGCTTGCCTAAGCCTTGGAACACATTTGGGTATACAGCTCTGAAATCTGTATCACTGCTCGTGACTGTGTCCACTCTGTACACTAAACCCCGTGCCTCACAAGCTGGTCTGCTTAACAGTGGCTGAACTAGGCCTGACACCAGATAGACGTTTTGTGATGTACAGCGCTCTTTTACTACCAACTGTGCCTCAAAGCAGCCTTTCACTTTGAGTGGGTAACTGCCTGGCCCTAGAAGCTTCTTTTTGGGTGCCTGCAGCTTACCATCTCTGTCGAGTTTGTACAGTCTCTCTGGAATAGATGTAACGTCTGCCCCCGTGTCTAGTTTAAACTGGACATTTTCCCCATTAAGCTTAACTTTTTCAACCCAGGGCTCTGACCTCTCTGTATCAATTTCTCCCAAAAACACACAATCCTCATTATCTGTGTCATTTTGGTTTTCTTTGACTTCTTTAATTCCTGCAGCTACACTACTGTGACAAACTGCAGCAAAATGCCCTTTTTTCTGACATTTTCTACACCGCACCTCTCTTGCTGGACAGTCTTTCCATGAGTGTGTGTTCTTACGACCACAGCGACCGCACTCTTTTTCGACCTGTTTTACTGGCTTTTGTCCCTTCTTTGACTGTTGCCATGTTTGAGTTTTTCCTTTCTTCTCATTTGTTTTGATTGTGTCCATATTTAGTTTCCTGTCTTCTGCAGAGCTGTTGTGAAGTATTGTTTGCTGCTTCTTCACTGTTTCACTCTGTCTGACTTTTTGTATGGCTTTAGCAAGTGTTAACTCTGGGTCCATTTGTAGCTGTTCTGACAGTCTTTTGTCCTTTATACCAACTACAATTCTGTCCCGAATCAGTTCCTCTTTAAGCACGCCGAATCCACAGTTTTCTGCAAGTTTATGTACAGCTGTGATGAATAATTCTGCACTCTCACTGTCCTGTTGACGCCTGGAGTTGAACTGTGCTCTCTCAAAAATGACGTTGTGTTTTCCCACGTAGTGCTGTTCAAATGCTGCTTTGACTGTATCATATTTCTTTTTATTTTCTTCAGTCAATGGCAAAACTGCTAAAACGTCATCAGCAGCATCACCCATTGCATACAGAAGGGAATTCACCTGATATTCTTCTGTTTTGCTGTTCAAAGCTGTTGCAACACGGAACCTTTCAAATCTCCTGATCCACTTTGGCCAGTCTGCCGAACATGAAAAGTTGAATGACTCTGGAGGAGTTAACTGTACAGTGGCTGCCATCTCTATCGCCAAATCCCTGGTTTCTTCCTCACTTTCAGGATCTGCAGATGATGCGCTGTCACTCTGTTGCTCTCCCTCTGCCGACATGTACCATGCGGGGCCGTACCCTAGCAACACTTAGCAGCTAGTGGCTAGCACCGGAGCGATCTGCCTCTGTGGACATTTCTGCCGGGCATTTGCGATCTAGACTGCACGAAAACTTCTTCCGCCAGTTCTCTATACTGTACCGCAACTGTAAATATCGCGGAGACTTACAGTTCGCCGCTTCTGATACCATGTGTAATGAGGACATGGGACAGGGTGGACTCGTGGTGAGAAACATATTTTTTACTTGCCTGACGGGAAGTCACTAACATACACACCAACCTACGGTAAGCGCAAAGCATCATGGGGCATGCAGTCCATTATACCCACTACTACAGTAGACCCAAAAAAATTCCCCCTTCGCTGAGCCGGAGGATCCGATTGGCTGTCCGTTAAGACACAGGGTGGTCCTCGACCCAAATTAAGGCCCTTACTGGTGCAGACTGCAGCGCAATAACCGCAATCTCCGGGAAAAGGGTTTCAAAAACAAAAAACGAATTCAAAGGCCTTGTCTCCTTCAGCACCACAAAACTGCCCGTTTAGACTTTGCCAGGAAGCATCAAACATGGGACATTGAAAGGTGGAAAAGTTTTATTCTGTGATGAGAAAAAATGTAACCTTGACTGTCCTGATGGCTTCCAACATTACTGGCATGACAAGGAGATCCCACCTGAGATGTTTTCTACCCAGCACAGTGGAGGGGGGTCCATCATGATCTGGGATGCTTTTTCATTCAGTGGAACACTGGAGCTTCAGGTGGTGCAGGGTCATCAAACGGCAGCTGGTTACGTGCAGATGTTGCAGCGGGCATCCCTCATGACTGAGGGCCCTCGTCTGTGTGGTAACAGCTGGGTTTTCCAACAGGACAACGCTGCAGTTCACAATGCTCACTTGACCAAGGACGTCTTCAGGGAGAATAACATCACTCTGTTGGACCATCCCGCATGTTCCCCTGATTTAAATCCCATAGAGAACATTTGGGGATGGATGGCAAGGGAAGTTTATAAAAATGGCCATCAGTTCCAGACAGTTGATGCCCTTCGTGAAGCCATCTTCACCACCTGGAGCAATGTTCCCAAAGGCTTCCTGGAAACACTCGCATCAAGCTTGCCCAAACAAATTTTTGAAGTGATTAACAAGAACGGTGGAGCTACTCATTACTGAGTCCTACTAAGAAACATTTTTGTTCTGGTTTGGAGAGTTTTTTGTAATTTTTTGTGCAATGGTCTTAAACTTTTGATCAGGTGATAAACAGCCTATTTCAGTTTACTTGTTGTTTTCAATAAATTACTTTTTCTGTAAAGCACTTTTTTTGTAAAGCACTTTGGTAGGCTGCTGGCTGTTTAAATGTGCTATATAAATAAAGCTGACATTGACATTGACTTTTTCAAAGTGCTTTTTGTCACACTCTCCCTTCTTGCTTTTGCATATTGTAGCTCTATTTAAAACCTCATTAAGGTCCAAATGTGCAAAATGGATATTCTAGCAATTTTTCAACTGATCTTAAGATTTTGATCAGGTCTGTATCAAAACGTGCTGCTCAGTCTTAATCCATGTGCAATGATTTTATAAGAATTTTGCTAAATTTTGGCCGAGGTATTCACGAAAAACTGCAGAAAAAGTCCCATTGAAAATGATTAGGGAGACTCCCCGAACACACTCTCTTCAGGAATGGATTTGGTATGATGATAAGGTTTATGGCGTTTGATCAGTGCGTCTTCAAATCTCCCCTGTGTTGGCCAAATTCTTCTTAAAATCTGCCACCTAGAGTAGAGAGTGTCATCATTTAGAGTTAGAGGACTCAAGATTTTAGCCTGAAATAATACTACCTATTTTGGAAAATATATGAGAGCCAGCTGTTACTCCCAGAGTCCATGAATATCTCCCATAGACAGCCATTGTAATCTGAAACTTTCTCCTCTGTTGGGACCAGGCCCGGACTGGCAATCAGGAGAGACGGGAATTTTCCCGGTGGCCTACCTCCATATTGGCCTGGCTGGACAGGCCAGCCACAGACTGCCAGGCCAATGAAAAAAAAAATGGTCGGCTTTTTGGCAGACAGGCCAGAGACAGCAGCGCTAGCTGCGTTATAGAGTACACGCCCCCCCTCCTGCCACTCACACAAAGCAAGTGCACTGAGCTCTGAATCAGAAGGATAGGGATTGATCAAAGCGACATTTTTTTTAGAAGAAACGTGCCGTGATTGGTTAGTTGCTTTATGGCCCGCCCCATAGCGGCAACAGGGAAACAAGCACTGCAGAGCGGTGATACGAGAGTGAGGTGAGAGAGTGAAAGCAGTGAGGATTATAGAGCACCCTGATGAACCCGGCAGCAAAAGTGGAGAAAAAACAAAGAGAAAAAGTGGACATGAGAGGGAGATAGAGAGGGAAAAAAAAGGTCACTCAAGGAGGAAGGGGAAAAGTGTTATAAAATAACACACATGTTTCGTCAACCCCTGCTCAGCTCCATCAGCGCACAGTTCAAAATATATGATGCTGCTACTTCAAGTAAGTTTACAACTGGTCGGTTCTTCTCACAAATGCCTCATCAGACATCCCCGGGCAGAGGACTTCAAAGGCCAAAATATGATATAAAATGATTGGTATATTATTGATTTGCTTGGCTATATTAGAAAACTTTGTTTCATTTTGTCAGTTGTAAGTGACACTTTGCTAAGCCACGCCCCCTTTGTTACTGTTGCTATGCCTGTCAAGCTTTCCCTTCTAGAATGAGAAATATGGAGTTTTTAGTGAAATCAATGAGTGTTATTCAAATACCTGAACAGATTCTTCAGATACTTTAGAAAGAAGTAGCCAGAAAAGGTCTCCAGTATGTTTTAGAGAGATACATCACCAAATCAAATGTTGGCAGAGGTAAAGTGAAATCAAAGCAATTAAACTAAGAACAACAGTGTTCTTGTAGAGTAGGGTAAGTCGATACATTCTGTTTAAATTTAAACTAATTTTAATTTGTCTTTCATTGTTGTTGTGTTTGCCCATTTCTATGGTGGCCATTCACAAAATGCTAAAATATATCAGCATGTCAGAACTTGTTACTGTTACACATAGCATCTTGGGCTTGGGAAAGGCCAAAAAAATCCACACCACCCTCCAAACTTCTCAAATATTGACTGTTACACTTGAAAGTGCTGTATGCACACAGCTTAGGCATATTGATTTCGTCTGAAAGCTTGACAAGTCTCCTGTGCATTTTAATGGTTTCTAGCCTAGGATTGGACAGTAGCACTTTGTGGGAAGGGCTTAGCAAAGGGTCACTTGTACCCTCAGAGTTAGACCCTCATCCTTATAATAACATGATGAAGTACACACTCACACACCATTTGTCTTTCTATGGCCTTTGCTGTATTCTCACAGCAACAATAACATCCTTCACTACTGGTTGTCAAAGGATACTTTATTCCACATTGTAGATTTCTTTTGCTGTCTGTCTGCTGCAGTGCTGTGGTGGTTTGTTGTGTTTGTCTCTCAATAGTCAAAACATAATATAGTTACTAGACTAGCCACCTGTGTATATTCCAACCTTGGATTATAGGGATCCCAGTATCATAAGCCAAGGGATGGATACATAAAATATATTATGTATGTACTACCATTTTGGTATATCCGGCATTGCCATTGTTACAACAGGACAGGTTAAGAAGATATGGTTAGCTATATAGTGCATGTACTGTACACAGTTGCTCAACACGGAAGAATTTCTGCAAATATGTTATGTTCCAATGATGAATCATACATGTTGGATGCATTCTACATTATATATTACAGTAATTGGAAGCATGCTTCCATTCACTGGTCATATGAACTTTTTGACGACAGTTTTTGTCAGTGTGGTGGTTGGTTGTGCTTGCCTGTTCTGTGTGTGGTTTCAGATGTTCATTTGCTGGTTGTTTTGGTTAAGTGTGTGTGTGTGTGTGTTTGAATTAAGGAAAATTGTTGAAAATTAGCACTGTGCTGTAATCACTTACAGCAGTGCATCTAGGACCTGTGTATATTTAAATAGCGCAACATCAATGTGGCAGTGTGTCCATGACAAACAATAAAATAAAATTGAAAGGATATTGGAGGACCCCCACTTATAAAGTGTTTTAAGACATCTGTCTGTTAGGGAGGGAAAACACAACCTGGTAGGCCTATATCAAAAGACAGCTCAAGGTCAGGTGCTAGGTGATGGTCATCAGCTAATCAGGCCACACATGATTACAACACATGAATAAAGTCTCCTGCCATCTCTACTGTGTTGCTCAACCATTTTAGCATGTTATTGCAATGCTGCCGACTAGACTGGGATGAAAAAATTCCCAGCAGCTGCACATGCTCCATCACGATTTCCATGGAATCGTCTAGTTTAGTTAAAATTCCTCTGGGCAGATGCCCTCTTCAGTCCTTGCTGCAAATCCTTAAAGTGTTTGAGCAGTCTTTTGTCCATCGTCCTCCTGGAAGTCTTCCAGTGCAGTGATCAAATGTTGGAAAGACAATGGTAGGGATGACCAAGTCCAGTCAGAGTGGGCGTGACTTCTTCCAGCGCTGCTGCACCAAGAAGGAACCCCTGTCCTTTTGGATAGTTAGGGACATGATTGACATGACTTCATCCAGTTTGAAGAGAATTGGTCCGATCTGATGGAGAAACTCTACCTCGAGGAACCTTTACCCAAGATGAGGTAAAAACTGAACAAAGTGAAGTCAGTAATAGAGAATTTGATTTCACAGATGTATAGAGAGACTTTTATCTGACTGGCAGAGCTTAAAATTTTTGTTTTCCACTAGGTCATGGTACAGCTTGTGTTTATTTAGTATTTTTCCTTGTTTAGACCTCTTGTTCCTCTTGTATCTTGTGTTTCCTGTTTTATTTTGAAATTCTTCTGTTCCATATAGTGTTTCCTGCCCTCCCTGCTGTGTGTGTCTGATTGAGATTCCCTCCACCTGTGTGATTGTCTCAGCTGTGTTTGATTATTCCCCAGTATATCTAGTCTCTGTGTGCATTTAGATTAGATTAGATTGGATTAGATTGTACCTTATTAATCCCTTTGGGAGAACTCCCTCATGGAAATTATGATTCCAGTTGCATTATATTATGAATAAAAAATAATACTTGTAGGCTACTGCTGCTGCTCCTTCACATCCTCTGTCTTCCTGTTACTCCTCATCTTCCCAATTGAGGAGTTATACAGTCTGATGGCAGGAGCAGTCTTGCGCTGAACAGGCGTCATCTGGTTGTTGATGGGCATGTGTAGAGGGTGATTGGCATCATCCAGAATGTCCAGCAGTTTGTCCAGTGTCCTCTTCTCTGCCACCGTCACCAAAGAGTCCAGCTTCATGCCAACCACAGAGCCAGCCCTCCTGATCAGTTCTTCAATCCTGGATGTGTCCTTCTTGGATGTGCTGCCGCCCCAGCCCACCACGGAGTAAAAAGGGACACATGCTACCACAGGCTGATAAAACATCAACAGGAGTTTCTTGCAGATGTTAAAGGAACGCAGCCTCCTCAGGAAGTACGGCCTGCTCTGTCCCTTCCTATACAGGTGGTCAGTGTGGATACAATACAATACAATACAATGCAACTTTATTTGTATAGCACATTTAAAAAGAACCACAGGGGTAGCCAAAGTGCTGCACAGTATAAATATATATATAAAATATCAGCAAACAAAGCAAAGCAAGCAAACAAACATACAAGTTAAAAAGCAGACAAGCTCACGGCAAGTGCCTTTAAATAAGACCACCGACATGATAAATTATAAGATAATAAAAGCCACGGAGTAAAGGTGTGTTTTTAAGAGGCATTTGAAAACAGGAAGTGAGGAGGCCTGTCTGACCTTTAAAGGCAGCTCGTTCCAGAGCTTGGGGGCAGGATCTTCCAGTCCAGTTTGCTGTCCAGCCACAGGCCGAGGTACTTATATGAGTCCACGACCTCCACCTCAGCTCCTTCAATCAGAACCGGTCGTGGTCTTGGTCTGGACTTCCCAAAGTCGATGACCAGCTCCTTGGTCTTGGAGGTGTTTAGCTGTAGATGGTTTGTGTGGCACCAGACAGCAAAGTCCCTCACTAGGCTCCTGTACTGCTCCTCCCTGTCGTCCCTGATGCATCCAACGATGGCTGTGTCATCAGCAAACTTCCGGATGTGACACAGCTCAGAGCTGTAGCAGAAGTCCACCGTGTACAGGGTGAAGAGAAGAGGGGCCAGCACCGTGCCCTGGGGTGCTCCAGTGCTGCTGATCACAGTGTCAGACGTGGTGTCTTTCAGTCTGACATACTGTGGCCTGTCTGTGAGGTAACTGGAGATCCAGGTAACCAGGTAGGGGTCCACTCGCGCCCTATTCAGTTTGTCCTGAAGCAAATGAGGCTTTATGGTGTTGAAGGCGCTCGAGAAGTCCAGAAACAGAATCCTCACCATGTCGCATTCCTTATCCAGATGCGAGTGAACTCTGTGTAGCAGGTAGAGGGTGGCATCCTCTACACCAACACCTGCCCGGTATTCAAACTGTAGA
Source organism: Scarus forsteni (assembly GCA_036419115.1). Classification (NCBI taxonomy): domain Eukaryota; kingdom Metazoa; phylum Chordata; class Actinopteri; order Labriformes; family Labridae; genus Scarus; species Scarus forsteni. The sequence goes on along the minus strand of JAZDUH010000137.1, from coordinate 7,638,993 downwards.
CCATCCTGGGCATGTTGCACCTGGGGTCTGAGGAGGCCAAGGAAGAGCAGCTTCACATCACATCAGATGTGAGGTGAGCGCCACTGGCCAGAAGTCATTCAGCTGATTGGGCCGGTTCTTTTTGGGAACTGGAATGATGCATGATGTCTTCCAGAGGGTGGGCACTCTCCCTAGCTGCAGGCTAAGGCTTAAGATGTGTTTTAGCGGTTCTGCCAGTTCAGCAGCGCAGGCCTTCAGAAGTCGGGGGCACACCTTGTCTGGTCCTGCTGCTTTCCTGGGGCTTAGCTTCCTCAGCTGTCCTCTGACCTAGTCCACAATGATGTTTGGAGGAGGAAGCTGTGTTGAGGTGGGTGAGGAGGAGGAGGTAGGGGCTGTTGAAGTGATCTCTGAGGGATGGAGGTGTGTTGAGGGAAGATGGAGAGGTGGTTGCAGTAAGAGAGGGGGTGGGGGTGGGGGTCGCACGGGCTGGTTGAAGCGTTTGAAGAAGAAATTAGGTTCATTTGCTCTCTCCATTGTGCCCCCAACATCCTTGGTCTTCATGTTGTAGCCTGTGATAGTTTTTAAATGTATATTTTTGGGCATTTTGTGCCTTTATTGATAGGAAAGAGACAGTGGATAGGCTTGTGAAAGGGGGTGAGAACGTAGGGGGAAACACTCTGCAAACTGGTCAGAGGTGGGATTTGAACCTGGACCGGCAGAAGCAAGTACATGGGATGCTAACCACTCCGCCTAACCAGCACCCCACCTGTGATGGTTTTAACACCATCCCAGACCTCCTTCATGTTGTTCTCCCTCAGCCTCTGCTCCACTTTTCTCCTGTAGCTGTCCTTCACTTCCCTCACACAGCGTTTAACCTCCAGCTGTGCTGCTTTCATCTCCTCTTGTCTCTGATCCTGAAGGTGGCCTTTTTCCTGTTGAGGACAGCTTTGACTTCCCGTGTTACCCATGGTTTGTTATTAGGGTAACAGCGGACAGTCTTAGCAGGGGAGATCACGTCTGCACAGAAGTTGAGGTAATCTGTCAGACAGTGTGTCAGCCCCTCTATGTCCTCTCCATGGGGGTTGATAAGCTCATCCCAGGCCATGGTGTTGAAGCAGTCTTTTATTTTATAATTTTTCTTTTTATTTGAAAAGTCCTTCCTAAGTCCTTTCCTATCCACTTTCCCTTAAACTCGATGGCAAACGTCACAGGGTCAAGGGAAGGGGGGAACAAGAGAAAAGGAAAGAGGTATTGGCTCCCAGACAAAAAGAACCAAAATTTTTAATCACATAAATGATCTTAAAGCAAATATTTGCTTATTACAGGAAACACACCTCTCAGATTCAGACCATGACAAATTAAAATCAGCACAGTTCTCTCACAAATTCTCAGACCCTTATAACTCCAGACAAAGAGGTGTTATGTATCTTGATAAATAAAAAAATCTTATTTGCCCATAACACAACCATCACAGAGCCTGAAGGAGGTTTTATAATCATTAATAAATCAATTAACAATAGTCCGGTAACAATTGGCAATATCTACGGCCCAAACAATGACGGTTCTTCCTTTTTTTATAACTTCTTTCATTCCCTATCAAATGTTTCCAACTGCCCAGTAATTACAGGAGGCAATTTCAATTATTAACCCAACACTTGATAAATCTGATAGAATAAAATAAACGTATCTGGCAATCTGCCAGTACCATAAAGCATTTCATGAGTGATCTTGGTCTTGGCGATGGCTGGCTACTGCAACACCCATCTTTGAGAGAATATTCATTCTATTCACCTGTTCACCACTCCTACTCATGCATTGACCTCTGCAAGCAACCCAACAGAAGAAACGCAGAAAGAATTAAGGACATATCAGTTTCAACTAAATGAGATCTTAAGTAATAAAACCCAGTGTTTAATTCAGAGACTCAGACAAGAAAACTTCCATCATAATAATAAATCTGGTAAATATTTGGCAAGTGGGAATCACAGTGGTGCCGCAGGTAGTGCACATACCTCACAGCAAGAATTTTCCCGGTTCGATTCCCGGGTCAGAAAGGGGCCTTTTTGTGTGATGTTTGCATGTTCTTCTCGTGCATGCAAGGGTATTCTCTGGACACTCTGGCTTCCTCCCACAGACCAAAAACATGCTCATTAGGTTAATGGGTGACTCTAAATGGCCCTGAGGTATGAGTGTGAGTGTGTGTCAGTCACCAGTCAATGATTGTCTGTCTCTCTATGTGCCCTGCGATTGACTGGTGACTGGTTCAGGGTGTACCCTGCCTCTCGCCCAGTGACAGCTGGGATAGGCTCCAGCCCCTCCCCCAACCCCAAAGGGGATAAAGGGGTATTAAATAATGAATGATTGAATACTTAGCAAATCGAATTCAACAAAATAAAGAGAGAACAACAACTGCAACTTTTAAAGATGTATCAGGGCAGTCTACCAATTCACCACAGGAAATATATGAAATAGTTAAAACATTTTATGCCCATCTTTACTCATCTACAAATGAACCAAGATAAAAAGACATCGACTCTGTTCTCAACAACAGTGAACTTCCAAAGATCGCTCCAGAACAATCCGAAGCACAAGATACACCAATAACAGAAACAGAACTTTCTGCAGCCCTACACCTTATGCCAAATAACAAAGCTCCAGGTCCTGATGGCTTCCCTTCTGAATTCTATAAACACTTCTGGCCTATTTTATCCCCTCTGTTTATTTGAGCATTGACTGCAATAAAATTAAAGTCTTGATTCCCAACTCATATGAATACAGCTGAAGTTTCACTCACCCAGAAACCCAATAAAGACCCAATTCTCCCACCAAACTGCCATCCAATCTCTTTAATCAAGGTAGATATAAAAAATTATCAGTAAAGCTCTAGCACACAGGATAGAAAAAATGACTCCTTCTATAATCCACCACGATCAGACTGGTTTTATCAAAGGTAGACAGTCATCCAGTAACACGAGTAAATTATTCAATTCAATCCGTTATTCATTATTACAAACGGTAGACACCATCATAGCAATATTATGTTATGAATGTTAGAATTATATACAAGCTAATGCTAACATTTGTCCAAAGATGTCATTTTATGCTAACAATTATTCAAACATATGTTAGGGCAGATCAATTCAAACATGTTTGTTCAACAGGTCAGACGTTTCGCAAGTCATATAGGTGCCATTGCAATTAGACAGAACCGTGGTTTCAGTTAAGGTCTGAGGGGGCCAGTTTCCCCATTTCACATCCTGTAGTTGGTCCTGTGGTTTTGTGAAACTGCGAGGACTTTTGTTGAACTCTTGGTTGAACTTCTGCCTCAAGTCTGACCTTTATCCAGACATTATGTTTATCTTCTTGACAGACATATGTAGCTTATAAAACCAGACATGATCTTAACACGTGACAAGTTGGTACTTCCCTAATTCTGATGTGTATAAGATCTTGTGTATGCTACTGTTCAAGGCTCTTTTCTGTACATCCCTGGTGAGGTGCAGCACTGAGCCCTCAGCAGCTGAGCATTTTTATTATTTTATGTATGGTCTCACATATTGTCAATAAATGGTTGGCTAACCGATCTAATCTGGACTTGTGCCTTCTTCCAAACTGAACATGAACTTCCAACAATTAGATGCAGAAAAAGCTTTTGACAGAGTAAACTGGAAAACTCTCTTCACTACTCTAAGAAAATTTGGCTTCGGGGATTAATTTATTCACTGGATTAAGATTCTATGCACTGCTCCTTCAGCTACCACCAATGGACTAACCTCACAGAGCTTCACACTGCATAGGGGGACAAAGCAGGGATGCTCACTCTCTGCTTCACTATTCACCCTCTTTATAGAGCCTTTGGCTGCAGCTATACATCATAATGTTCGCATCAAGGGAATTCAAACATCCCAAATTCAATATAAGATTAGCTTGTATGATGATGACATTTTACTGTTTCTACAAGACCCTTGATCGTCTCTGCAGGAAACAGTGAGTCTCACTGAATCATTCTCCAAGATATCAGATTACTCAATTAACTGAAACAAATCCTCTGTTCTCTCATTACACAACACCAGATGGGATGCAGCATGTCACATATCACTCATCCCTTTATGTTCAGGCTACATCACATACCTGGGCATTAATATTTCTTCCGAGTTAATCAGACAAAATTTCATTCCCTTGCTTAAAAAAATAGACCGACCTTCAGCGTTGGATGAACTTACCACATTTTAGGAAGAATAGAAACCATTGACTGATGTATATATATATATATATATATATATATATATATATATATATATATATATATATATATATATATATATATATATATATATATATATATATATATATATATATACACACATACACCCATTTCTGACACATTCGCAAATTGTACCAAATTTTGGGGCTTTTGATAGGAAATTAAGTTACTATCCTTGTTTTAAATAGTTTTTAGTCATTAAAAGTTTATCAGCATTTGAACTACCCAAGTATGAATCTCGACCAAAAGGGACGACTTTGGTGGTGTCTTTTTTTCTCATTCTAACAAAAAACTACTTAAACAATGTGAAAACCACAACACGTGCACATGTGGCCTACACATCAGACTCAGTGACAGATGAGACATGGTAAAGACAGAAGGAAAAGACTTTTAAAATCATTTTAATGTAGGACTTCCTGGTTTGCCTTATTTAAATCAGTGTTGGAGAAGCAGTGCTGCCCTCTACATGACTCTAAAGAAATATTTCTGGCTAAATCATTTCAGGAGGAAGAAGCAGGCAGCTCTGAGCTGTGGAGGCAGACTGATCTCATTAGAAAGGTACAATCGGATCGTCTTCGCTGTGATTGTGCTGCACACCACTTAGATGGGTTTCTCTGGAGAGGCTTTGGTAGACCTGCAGATGAATGTACTGATCACCTCCCACGTGCACCTGAAGACAGGAAATTCATCTTCAGTTCAGAATATATTCAGCCCTTTGTCTTCCCTTAAAGAATAAGAATCAGACATCTCTTACCTTAATGACAAAGTTGGTTCCATTCACAACCTGGCTCCTGTATTTATATGCCTTGTAGGTCCCATATTTCTGGTTTGTTTGTCCTTCCACCTGAGTCTTCACCTGAGGGAGAATCAAATACAGTGACAGGGACCATAACAGTTGGTAAGAGTAGATCTAAACTGAGGCTTACCTGATCACAAATATTTTGAATGGCCGTACTGGCATCCTCTGTCTGGCCATAACTTCCAGGTTTGGGTTGATCCATGGTCACTTGGTTTTCTGAGGTCCCTTCTGTTCTGAAATGTGCATGTGCAGCTTTTTTATCAGACATTTTTCAGACAGACATATACTTTTACATCATGCAGTTTTTCTTTTATTGAAGATATCCGGTTAAGAAAATGCAGTCTCTGTTACTCAATCAACCTTCATCCATCATTATGTTGAAATGCTGTGTCAACATTTCAACATAATGTTCTCCCTAGCGCCATTTTGTGATATTTTATTCTGGGACTTTAGCACCTTTCACAGGCTTCAAATTTACACAGATTTTCACAGAAAAAAAATGACATATGCAGCATGTTCATGAGAAGTGCGCTTGTATTTTTCACAGCTGTAACAGTTATACTTTTTACAGTAAAAAATAATTTCGGCATGTATTTTTACATTGAAATCAATGGGACATCTCCGCAGCTCTGCAGAACAATTCACCAACTTTGAAGCTCCACAGCTTGGGCATGCTTTCACCTACAGACTTCATTCGTACTTTAAAAGCTGCACTGACTTCTCAGCTATTTTTACATATCTTCAGCTTTTTGCTGGCTTCTACGGTTTTTTAAATATGAATTTTTAAGCAACACCAAGTTTTGAGGCAATCAATGTCCTCAGAGCGAGTGTGACGTCATCTCAGAGTGGACAGACACAGAAAAATTCTCGCGGACTCAGCAGAATTATCCTGTTATAACTTCGTCAAACTGTCGTCCACAGACATGATTTATGCATCAAAACGTCGCTACTCTTCTCGTCTTACACGTGAAATCCGCTTCAAAGTTTAATCTGACATCGTTTTGTCTCAGTGAGCTTCAGCTTTTGCGGTATGAGTCAGAATCTTCTCATCTGCGGTAATGCAAAAATTCACCTCCGGACAGCTGGGCGCTTCACTTTGAAGCCTGTTTTTAACTCGCCACTATGTCAACATTCTTTACTGTATGGACATAAAAATTACACCCATAGCTTCAGCATGTTCTTGGGATGCTCACAGTGCAATCCCTTTTCTGATATCTATCACGGTTTTGGCACAGCGAGCCTTCGTTTACCCGGAAGTACCCAGCTTTTTTCCCTCAGCTCCTCCATACATTGGCTGTGAAAGGTGGAGCTTAGCTTAGCTTAGCTTAGCTTAGTTTAGCTTAGCGCTAGCGGCTTCGGCTCAGCACTGAGGAACAGACCCGCAGCTGACATACAAAGCCTCTGTGAAACGGAGACATTCAGCGGAAGTTTTGGTGAGACACGAGGCGGGAATGTCAACAGCTCCGTGCTCGCTTCATGCGAGTAAAGGTCTGTTCACAGCACGGCCGCTTCCAAACATCGTAAATTCACAGGAAGTCACCGTGTGGAGTGACCAGAAGTTTCAAATTAAAACACAATGCACGGTCTCTTGCATGTAATGTTCAGAGAAAAAAATTGCGCAAATCAGATTGTTGAACAGAAGTCTTCTGTTTTTTTTCTCAAATTCTTAACTGTGATAGTTTTAAAAGACAAAAATACTTTGATTTTTTTCACATTGAAATGAATTGGACATTTATGCAGTTGAACCTGCTTCATCTTTCAAGCTTTACAGATTTGGTATAATTAAATATACTTAAATAAATGGGAGATTTATACAGTCCTGCTAAAACTGCTTCAACTTCTGAGCTCTACACATTTGGCATAGTTTCACCTACATACTGCATTTTTGCTTTAACACATTAATGTCACTGTCAGTCATTTTACAGATGCATACATACATACATATGTATCGTTTTCTTCAGATATACACACATAAACAGAAATATACTCATAATGAAAGATACCTTTTCATTTACATATGCACATACTCTGATATATGCATAGATCCATCATACAAACATACATGCACAAATGCATAAAGACCAATGACCATAATCATTTATTCACACATATGCACACATATGTACACGAACAGAAATGTATCCATTCTCTATTTCTTTCTTTAGGATGCTTATTTCAGAACATATTTAAAACTTCTGCTACTGATTAAAGTCTTTGTCATTTTAGGTCTTATCCATTTACCCCTTTTAACAATTGTCACTCCTTGGTCCGTGTATAAAGTATAATTCATTGTTGTTGCTCGGCTTGTAAATAGAAAACACTCGTTTTCGGGGGTATTTCCTATTTCACTGGCGCATAGAGTGGAATGCAATTCGGCGCAACACAGCAGCGCCAAGCGACCGCTTTTACCTTAATCCAACTTGTACAATGAAAATTGAATAAAGGAAGTCCAGGGGCGGAAGTGCCTTCAGAGTAAAAGCATCGCGTTTCGAACGATGCGTGTTGTATGAGACGGCGAAGTTTAAGGAGAGGAAATTAACAGTCACAGCAATTTCCTACACAATTAACATCATTCATAATTAATATACAGTGATATTTTGACTTCATTCTCACGATGGAGCCCCGCTGATTTTCACAATAAGGGCACTATGTTTTGATGACCCAAACGTCATGATAGACGTAGGCCACGTGACGTATGTTGTCTCCCTTACGGACTCATTCCCGACTGAATGTTTAAATTGTTAAATGCCAGCGGTGTGCCCTGCTATTGACCTCGGAAAACACCCGACTAAAACAATAAAACTAGCTAACTGTAGCGGCTAATTACCTGCCATGGTGTAAATTGTTTTTTTTCAGCTCATGGGAATTTTTTTTCTCCTCCAAGTCTGTGTCGGTTGTTGACTGTCGAGATTTATGGTGGAGGTAAGTTCACTGGGCCCGCTGTCATCAGGCTGAGAAGTGTTTTATATCCCTGAGAACTTATAGTTATGGTTGTATATAAAGTTTTTTTTTTTAACTATATGTCCTTTGCCCCTTGGCCAGATTTTGGACATTCAGTCGATTAAATTAAGTTAATTAATACGATTAAATTAATTCTGATTCAACAGCAACTTCATTGACAAATGACACAAAAGTCCTTATTTTAATTAAATAAATCATAAACTTGTAAGACATATTATTTTATTTTTCATGAAAAGAACATTTCTCCCTGTGGGTCACCGTCATTTCCACCACACACCACAAAATGTAATTTCAGGGTTATTTTTATTTATTCTTTTTTATTGGTGTATAATACTTGCAGTCACAACAGTTGACCTATGACAGGGAGCTCATGGCAGGAGAGCAGCGTAAGCTCTGTGGAAGAAAGAGAAAAAAGAGAAAAACAAGGAAAAGTTTTGCAAAACCATGAGAAGGTTGAAAGTCCTCATTTCCAAACCACTCATATTTCCTTTGATTGTACAAATAATAAGAAAAATACCATTTATGCCGTGTTTTGAGTTTGTATTATGTCAAAGAATTTTTTTTTTAAAAGATAAAAAATTGTCATTTCCATCAATTTATTTATTGTGATGGAAAAGACATGTTGTGTGACAAGGTTAGTGTTATAAATGCATTTTTTTGGCTTATATTGTATGATATGCTTTGTATTACATTGTGCAAAACACTGCAACTCTATTTTATACTTTATATATACACAAACTACAAAAAAAAATAGATGTTTAAATGTGATACCATATGTTTTGTAGATGGCATGCAACACCACAGCAGAAAGATCACAAGCATATGGATAGATAATGACGGATACAGGAATGGATCCATATGAAAGACTGGCAGTTTGTTTAAACTGTTAAATCACTAATTACACAGTGATTAATGAATGTTGATGTTCAAGATTGATAATGCAAGTATTTTCTTGAAAACCACTTTTTTTGTGGTGTGATGTAAATGATGTTTTCCTCTGAATGCTGGACTGAAATTGCTGAAAACATATAATATTTATGTAGTTTTATTGCAATAACCATCAATTAATGTCTGTACACATTGTGAGAAAGTAGAGCAAATCAATATATTTCCAAAAATATGTGGTCTTTGGCCCACAAAAGTTGGAGGACTGGAGTTAAAATGAGAGCTACATGCAAAACCCTGTTCATGTGGTTGAACCATGGACTGAAGACAACATCACAGTAAAGAGCAAAGACCAACTGTGGTCATTTATTTTTATAATGCAGTTGTCCTTTGAGACATCTTTTTTAAAGAACAAAAATGTTCTTTTATTACAGAGTCTCCAGAGTACAGGTTGGAGAGCATGTGCGACACCAGGGAAGACAACTGCAGATGGAGTGTGGGTCAACTGAGAGGCTTTGGAAGCAGCTTCACCACATGGGCCGTTCGCTTTTCAGTATGAAGTGAAGAACAAACACTTGCTGGGTGGTGGGTCTTTATACACACTGAAAGAAATCAAGATTAGTTTTATAATTTGCATAAATCAGTGACAACATACAGAAACCAGCTTCACTCTTCTCTGAGAAAGAGTGCAGAAACTGAAAAAAAAGCACCACCCAGTGAAATTGTAGGTGTCTTATCAGAGAGATGTGACAAGAAAACTTACATCTGGACAAGCAATTGTCAGTAAGACTGTGGGACCACTGTGTTATTTTGATGCTGAACCACATGGTGGGGCATCATCTTTAGTACCCAATAAGAGGGCCGGTGATGAGCAGCAGATCTTTAGCAAAACATGTTTTATGGTATGAAAATGTCTTTCATACTTTTACCTTTGCATACCTTTGCCGCTCTGAACACCAGTGTCTTGTGACAATAAATGGGTGACAGCACTCAAGTGATTCTTTGATGTGGACTTTGTATTTTGTGGGTAGGCCACTGCACTGAACTGGATAAAGAAGTGAGAGATCCAATGCGCTTTGAGTCCTGAGCATATCTAATGCATATAACAGCAAAACCATGAAGCATGTCACTCACACAGCCCTCTCTTTGCCACCTGGTCACAATTAAGAATTTCCTGCCTTAGAGCAATGCAGAGAAGGTAGTCCATTCACATAACATCTCTGCTGGATTGCTGACAGTCTTTGTTTGGATGTGCAACAACCACCTGTCCAGACTCCAGATCCAAGTAAACAAAGACCTTTCCTAGCAGCTTTTTTTTATTGGTCATACTGTCATTTTGTATACTTTTTCCAAAAAGCCCTCTCTTTGCCACCTTTCACTGCACTGGACTGGCATCCAGAAAGATTCTCCCCATCTAACCCACAAAGGGGCACTATTGTGATAGTTTTGTAAAGGGTTAAGACAGTATAAAGAAGTGAGAGATCCAATGCACTTTGAGGTCTGAGCATATCTAATGCATATAACAGCAAAACCATGAAGCATGTCACTCACACAGCCCTCTCTTTGCCACGCGGTCACAATTAAGAATTTCCTGCCTTAGAGCAGTGCAGAGAAGGTAGTCCATTCACATAACACCTCTGCTGGATTATTGACACTCCAGAGCCCAGAATGCTGCAGCAAGTATCTTACAGTACGCTTGGTCTGATCCCAGAATTCTGGTAGTTCCCAGCCTCTCCAGACTGGGCCCTTCACATAGGTCAGTATGGCATACTCTCTCTCCACCTCTAAGTGCAGGTTTGAAACCATCCTCTGTGATGGAGTATTTGGTTGGGCCGGGCACTCACAATGAATCTGTGCCACAGCCTTGAACCGCTGGGGGATGCACGGCTCCATGCAGCCATCTCTGCTTCTCCTCTAAACTTTTTTTTGTCTGGTCCCTTTTTGTTGTACTTTGGCCTACAAATACAAGTTATTTGCATTTGGCTGTATTCACCTGTTCTCTGATTTTTACATTAAAGATACTCAAAAGACTCACCTAGTACATGACCACATCCACTCACATTCAGCTACTGATGGACGAGACTGTGATGCAAAATTAACCTGCTCGAGTTGCATTAAAAAACTTAGAACTTAAAGGCCATGCACATCACTTTGCCTTGATGTGTGTGTTAGAGTTTCATTGACCTGTTCTGTGTACAAGCAGTTTTTGAATTCACTGAATGATTATGAGGGATAGTTCACCTTTACTCAGTGCTCACATTAAACATGTTCATAAACTGAGAAAGTCCACATCAAAGAATCACTTGAGTGCTGTCACCCATTTATTGTCACAAGGCACTGGTGTTTAGAGGGGCAAAGGTAGTTGTCTTCCCTGGTGTCGCACATGCTCTCCAACTTGTCCTCTGGAGTCTCTGTAATAAAAGAACATTTTTGTTCTTTAAAAAAGATGTCCCAAAGGACAACTGCATTATAAAAATAAATGACCACAGTTGGTCTTTGCTCTTTACTGTGATGTTGTCTTCAGTCCATGGTTCAACCACAGATGAACAGGGTTTTGCATGTAGCTCTCATTTTAACTCCAGTCCTCCAACTTTTGTGGGCCAAAGACCACATATTTTTGGAAATATATTGATTTGCTCTACTTTCTCACCATGTGTACAGACATTAATTGATGGTTATTGTAATAAAACTACATAAATATATGTTTTCAGCAATTTCAGTCCAGCATTCAAAGGAAAACATCATTTACATCACACCCCAAAAAAGTGGTTTTCAAGAAAATACTTGCATTATCAATCTTGAACATCAACATTCATTAATCACTGTGTAATTAGTGATATACAGTTTAAACAAACTGCCAGTCTTTCATATGGATCCATTCCTGTATCCGTCATTATCTATCCATATGCTTGTGATCTTTCTGCTATGGTATTGCATGCCATCTACAAAACAGATGGTATCACATTTAAATATCTATTTTTTTTGTAGTTTGTGTATATATAAAGTATAAAATAGAGTTGCAGTGTTTTGCACAATGTAATACAAAGCATATTAAGCAATATAAGCCAAAAAAAAAATGCATTTATAACACTAATGTTGTCATTACCATCACAACATGTCTTTTCCATCAAAGTAAACAAAGTGATAGAAATGACTGTTGTGGAAATGACAATGTTTAGCTTTAAAAAAAAATCTTTTTGGCATAAAACAAACTCAAATACAGCATAAAATGATATTTTTCTCATTATTTCTACATTCAAAGGAAATAAAAGCTGTTTGGAAATGAGACCTAATAAACCTTTTCATGGTTTTGCAAAACTTTTCCTTGTTTTTCTCTTTTTTTTCTCTTTCTTCCACAGAGCTTACGCTGCTCTCCTGCCATGAGCTCCCTGTCATAGGTCAACTGTTGTGACTGCAAGTATTATACACCAATAAAAAAGAATAAATAAAAATAACCCTGAAATTACATTTTGTGGTGTGTGGTGGAAATGACGGTGACCCCCTGGGACAAGTGTTCTTTTCATGAAAAATAAAATAATATGTCTTACAAGTTTATGATTTATGTCATTAAAATAAGTACTTTTGTGTCGTTTATCAACAAAGTTACTGTTGAATCAGAATTACTTTAATCTTATGAGGGACTGAATGTCCAAAATCTGGCCAAGGGACAAAGGACATATAGTTAAAAACTTTCATACAACCATATTTTATATATTTAAAATAATCTTTTATGTATCAAGAATGTGTAGCATAAATTTAAAATGACAAAGGTGTTTTCGTTTTTCTTATATCTGTCTGGGACACATATTCTTTGATAGCTGGAGAATCACCCAAATATACATACACACACACGTGTGTTTATATTTAATTTATACACATATTAAAAAAACAAAAAAGGAAGGTAAGAAAGAAAGACAGGGATATAAAACACTTCTCAGCCTGATGACAGCGGGCCCAGTGAACTTACCTCCACCATAAATCTCAACAGTCAACAACCGACACAGACTTGGAGGAGAAAAAAAATTGCCATGAGCTGAAAAAAAACTATTTACACCACGGCAGGTAATTAGCCGCTACAGTTAGCTAGTTTTATTGTTTTTGTCGGGTGTCTTCCGAGGTCAATAGCGGGGCACACTGCTGGCATTTAAACATTCAGTCGGGAATGAGTCCGTAAGGGAGACAACATACGTCACGTGACCTACGTCTATCATGACGTTTGGGTCATCAAAACATAGTGCCCTCATTGTGAAAATCAGCGGGGCTCCATCGTGAAAATGAAGTCAAAATATCACCGTATATTAATTATGAATGATGTTAATTGTGTAGGAAATTGCTGTGATTGTTCATTTCCTCTCCTTAAACTTCGCCGTCTCATACAACACGCATCGTTCGAAACGCGATGCTTTTACTTTGAAGGCACTTCCGCCCCTGGACTTCCTTTTTTCAATTTTCATTGTACAAGTTGGATTAAGGTAAAAGCGGTCGCTTGGCGCTGCTGTGTTGCGCCGAATTGCATTCCACTCCATGCGTCAGTGAAATAGGGAATACCCCCGAAAACGAGTGTTTTCTATTTACAAGTCGAGCAACAACAATGAATTATACTTTATACACGGACCTTCCAACTGCTTATGTCACATTTTCAGCTTTATTTGCACTGGCTTTAGAAATTTCATTTCACAGTTCCAGCATTCAGACTCAGCATTTCAACGCATTTGCTGCAAGGAAATGCAAATTCTCTAGTTCCTTTAACCATTCATCTCTAACTTGTCCCTTTGTCAATTGAGTCTTAATTCCTTGTGGCTTCATGCCTTGAACCCTCATTTACTGAATCAAAAAAAAATATTTAAAACATTGATGAAGTCAAGAGTGTGGCATCAACCTGGTCTTTTGTAAAGTGTCTTGAGAATTTTTTTTTTTTTTTTTTTAGCTTTGGAGCTATTCAAGTAAAGATTGTTTAAATAATCAAACCCTCATCCCTCCATATCTCTAAGAAATGTGTCCCCGTCTCTGCTGTCCTGTTTCCATGCAGATTGTTGAAGTCTAGAAAAGTGTCTCTAAACTCAGTGAAGCTCACAGGTAACCCTCTCTGCTGCCTAACCAGCTGAAGAACAGGCAGTCAGAATAATCTGTTAGCTGAGTAACACCTGTCCTGGATGATTCCTCTGCTTACCTTCAGATGGTCTTCCTGAGGAGAGATGGTGATCCAGGTGAAGCACATTAGATAACACATTTGATAACCTGATCACACACCCACACAGAGGCGGTTTGGGTTTGTTAATGTTTTACAATCACAGCATGAGAGCAAAACGCTCTGAGTCCTTTTGAAGAACTGTCACTTATCATCATCAGTCAGTACAAGATCATCCCTACATAACAGAAAGTGTCCATCTTTGAAGCTGTTGTTGATGCAAAACTATCTGCTAATGTGCTCACAGGACAGATGAGAGACTAACAAATTCACTCACAGATCACAAATGTGGAGTCTAATGACTTGACACATGACTTTGGACTTCCTGGGTTGTTGTGTAACCGTTATGACCCCAGTGTTTTCAGTAATATAACTTTTCGACTTCAATAAAAGAAGATTAGATTTTAGATTAGAATAGAACCTGCTAGTCCAATCTAAGCGGTACTTCGCCCCCGTGAAACCCGGGACCAGCTTGCATCGGAACATCATCCCTGGATCCATCGTGTTGGATTGAATGTGGACATCAGCCTCCCTCTGGGATGACTCCAAACCAGAACAGTCCTTCATATGGAGAGAATTTTGTTTCTTTATTATTCAATCAAAAAGAATAGATTTGAAACCAAAAAAGAGATTTGTAAGCAAAAGAGAATAACTGGGAAATGAAAAAAAAAGAGATCAACACACAACAGGTTGCAATTGAAAAAAAGAATCTGAGAACATATTTCTTTCCATTTTGCTTATAAATCAGTCCTCTTTGCTTTCAAGTTGAAAACCTTCTCTTGAAAATCAGTCCTCTTTGCTTGCAAGTTCCAAAGTTTTGCTTGCAAATTCTACAGCACTTAATGGGTGGGGCCTACGCTGGTGGATGAAAGAATAGTTTCTATTGGTTGGTTTGACCTGGCTTTACCGAGTGCGAGCAGCAGCTACCACTTCCCTCTTACACAACGCCTGGAGGTAAGTTGATAGCCTCTGGCTACAGTCTGCCATACATTCACAACAACAACAACAACAATACAATATAATGAATTATAATGCCCTACTGCTGCAAGCACACTAATTAGCATGGTTGTCTCTGCTAGTCACGGCCTGAGCATAGTAATGTTAGCTAAGTTAGTGAGTGATTAAAACGTTTTGTTCCACAGTACACGCGGTGTCATGGTTTCTACACAACAGTACAGGGTTTCCCCCAGTGTATAAGCCTGACTGGCAGCCCGCCAGGCTTTACCTGCCCCCCCACGCCAGGCTAAGCATTGTTCATTAATATTTTTATTCATTTTTCGCACTCCATCAACACATGATCAGGTGTCTTTTTCATCACATGTTAACGTCACAACTTGGTTGAGCATAGTCACGCATAACGGGACATGTCACAGACGTCATGTTGATCAGACCGCTGCTTCACCAGCTGACCAGAGGTCTGCACCGAGCCGACCGCGTTGCCGTAAACGAGAACCGAGCCGTGGCTCCACAAGGCTCAGCCAGCCGCTGTAGCATGGCTGCTAGCTGTTAGCACAGAGCTCAAAGCTTCTGTGAGCTAAGATGCTTTCACCACATGTGAAAATGATCCATCGTTTGATTTTTCAGCTCGCAGGGCTCGCGTTTGTTTTCACTCAGGTCCAAACAGTAGATCAGTGAGTGTCATGTTGTCATGGCAATTGACCGGAAAAATTGACCGTCTCAGAGAGAGAAAGCCTAAATAACGCTACACCAGACAGTTGTCCTTAAAGGTATAATACCCGACATTTCATACATTTTTCTATCAGAATCGCAGTGTGTGATGTCATAATATCTCTCTCAGCCATCTACTATAATATCTAAATATCTTACTTTTTAAAAAGAATTACAATATAATGAGAAAGCTTCAACCACTGGCACCCACCACACTCAGTCCTGCTGCACAAATTAAGAATTTTTATCTGAATGTGTTGAACTTAGAATTAGGTCTTGGCATGTTTATTGAAAATGTCTTATTGTACTGCAATCATTTTGTTGCAGGTAGTATTACACCAAAACAATAACATTTTCTGTCCATGTTCACAGGTCCAACACTGCCACAATTACAACAGGGGAAGAGCAGATGTCCAAGCCCTCTGTCCTCTTTATTAAACACGACTACTCAGTTTTTACCTGGAAGTTCAGCGGCTGTGAAGAGGAAGGCCAGAAGAGACGGCTACATGCTGTGCTGACAGTGACTCCTAAAAACCTACACACCAGAGTGCTCTTTGTTACACTGACAGAGTTCATTCAGCCATCTGTGAAGCACGTGTTTAATCACTTCTTTCATTTCTCACACAAAATGTTTGTTTGCATTACCAGTGCTGTTCAGCATCACCTTTTGCGATCTTTCAGTCATGTTCAGTTGCATGCCATCTCAGGGCTGATTATCAAAATAAAAATAAGTGAAAATTAAATTTCTGTGAATTATGTATTTTCTGAGACATCCAAAAATCACTTTGAAGTACTGTGGTTTATATATAATTTGGGTAAACTGCAGATAGCTGTATTTGGCTGGATTTCCCATTTGTTATGCCTTTAGTCCAGAGACAGACACTCTGATCATTCAGTGTTTTTCTCAACATTATTTTGATGAACCGCTTCAGTTAGCTTTTTCCAAATGAGTCTGACTTTTCATATTAGTTGATTATTTTTTATTAATATCATGCACACAAATTGCCTAACTGTCATGACTTTATGACACATAATAAATATCTGTAGATGTACTTTCTAGTGTTTCAAAATGCCAGCAAGCTTAAAATTGTACTTTCTGTACTTCAAACATGTGTACTAGAGTAAGAAAATTGAAGCCAAAAGTAATTATTAAAGTATATATGTGCATTAATACAGGTGTAACTTACTTTTCTTGACGAAGTGTACAAGTTTCTGCTCTTTGTGAGCAAAAATATCCTTGTACTAAAAACACAAGGTGTGGAGAGACAGAAGAGGCAAAATAGTTTCATAGTGAAAAAGGAGCAAGTGGCTAAAAAAAACATGGAAATGATTGGTCAACAATAAAAATAATCAGTATATTTCCTCCTCAAAGTGTATTTATTTAAAAAAAAGATAAATGGCCGATGTGATGATAATTTGATGACTTTCTCAGATGTTTCATCCACAGTGCATGCACTGATTAACCAAAACAAAAGACAATAAAAATACATTCTTTAATAAAACACTTTCTGTAGTATGAAGCAAAAGGTACTTTTAGCCAGTAGTTACATAAACTGAAAAACTTCTCAGTACTTGTCTTGTAATTCTTAAAAACATTATTTTACTGAGCAGCCCTCTCTTTGTATGTCTCTGCTGCTGCATCAGACTCCAGGCCGGGCTGTGGGTTCAGAGCAGCTGCTGATGGCTCTCACGTCTTCAGTCAGCTTATGTAGCAGCACCTGAAAAACATGAACACAACACATGCTGTCTGATGGTTTGGTGAAGTATATTTATGGATATGAAATAATAAATGACTACATGTGATTGAGTAGCTCCTTTGTGTAAATGTGTTATTTAGAGTCAGCAGTTATATAAACAAAGTAAATACAGCTTGGCAACAACAAATATTTACTCTTTTTATTATCATATCAAGGGCAAATTTTACTTTCTAGGAAGTGAAGTAGCTATTGCACAGTAAAAAAATGTGGTTTTAAAAAAAGTCTGACATCTTTCTACTGTAATTTCATAGGTAACAGGAAAACGTCACGTTTTGTTACGTGATATTTTTATAGACATTGTATACTAAAGCATTAGTATGTGATAAATAACTGACTGACTATTCACAGTCTGGCTTATATTCTATTTATACTCGGAAAATGCATTCAGAATACCAAATAATCTGAGAACATTTTTACTCGGAGTAGAATACTTTTTGCTTTTACAATACTAGATTCATAAATTAAAAATAAAGTGCTTCATCTATCTGCTATTGTGAATATGAAAACGTCTGAGTACTTTTACTGGAGTACAATGTTTTATTCATTCTATTCCAGCCTATAAATATGAAATACTCATAATTTATATCTACAGTTTTATCATACCTTCACAGTATGAAGTGTGACGTCCTCATAACACAGTGGTTACCTGTCTGTACTGAGGGTCTCCTCCGCCGCTTCGTCCCCGGCTCTGGTCACCCCTTCCCGGCCTCATCAGCTGGTCAGAGCCGCTCTCTAAGGGCCTGACGTGAGCCAGGAAAGAGAAGAGAGCGGGCGGATTAATCAAGTTTAAGACTGTCAAGATCACTAACTTTACACCATTACAGACCTCAGACATGCTGTCGTTGTTATTTACTTTGGCAGCTGACTTTAGCATTAGAGCTATGTCCAAGGGAGTGGACATAGATCTGCTGACTCAGCAGGACACAGACAAGCATATTTACTCTAAACAAACATTACTGAGACTAATCTTTACTGTCATATCACAGAGAAAACAGCACTGAAAGCAGCTACTAGCTATTAGCAGCTAGTTAGCCTGTCCATCTGTGTGTATTGTCGCTCGGCGGCCTCTGCAGCCTTCAGCCTCGGCGTTAATTCAGGCAGATCTCGGTAAAGACTGCAGCTCTGTCTGCTCTCTGCTCTGTATCACCACCCGGGGTAAAACTTACTGCTTATATAAACTTATATATATATACATATATATATATATATATATATATATATATATATATATATCTATGTATATATGTATATATATATATATATATATGTAAGTTGAGTTAGGTAGTGTGGTATAATCGGAAAAATGATACAAGGGTAAAAGTTATGATAGATGGTATGGAAATAGAACGTGTTTATGAGAATAAGTTCTTGGGAGTGATTATAGACCACAAACTGTGTTGGAAACCTCATGTTAATTACATTAAAACCAAAATATCAAAGTCAGCTGCAATATTGTATAAAACCAAAGATATTCTTAACTCAAATTCATTGCATATGTTGTATTGTTCTTTCATACTTCCATACATTACTTACTGTGTGGAAGTTTGGGGAAGAACATATAAAACGATCACAAATCCAATTCTTTTGCTTCAAAAGAAAGTGATCAGGCTCATAAATCGAGCTGATTACCGAGAACCAACACACAAATTATTTATAAAGCTACAAGCTCTAAAATTTTGTGAACTTGTGGATCTGAGGATAGCTTCACTGATGTACAAGGCATACCATAAAATGTTACCAGACTGTATCCAGAGATTGTTCCAGATTAGAGTGTGCGAATATGAACTGAGGGGGAGTTGTATGTTCACAAAAACAAAGAGCAGGACAAATGTTAAACTAAGATGTGTTTCAGTGTATGGAGTTAATCTGTGGAATGGATTAGACAGAGAAATGAAAGAATGTCAAACACATGGTAGGTTCAAAAAGTTGCTTAAACAAAAAATGATTGTAAAGTACAGAGCTATGGTGTGAGCACAAAATGTGTTCAGATTTTGGATACATGTGAATTTATTATAGTTTCACATCAACCAAAAGGAAGCTGAGTAAATTATGAATTTGAAAAGGGTAGGCGAAATAAGCAAAGGCTTCAGCCTACACCTTTTTCGGTCTTGTTTTGTTAGTTTGTTTTATTTTGTTGATTGTTTGGGGTTAATGCGGGAAAAGCACTAACATAACACTTGTTTGCTTTGTAACTTCTCACTTTGGTGTTTGTGGGTGAGATTTCATGTTTGATGTGACCGAAATAAACTAAACTAAACTAAACTAAGTATTTTATTTGAAAACATGACTCAAAATTTAATTTGGAACTCAGTTTTATTTCATCAAATGATTAAATTTGAAAAAGGAACATTTCTAGGTCATTGGAAAAAATAAACTGGCAAATTTTCTCCATTCTAATTCTACTAACAGCAGAGAAAACGTCCCTTGAGGCTGTTTTAAGGTTCAAACCAGATCAAATCCAAGCTGTTGCTAAAACAGGTTGTTTTTATTTGCTATTTATTGCCTTAAACTTTTAACATGAATATTATTTATTATGACTTGTGCTGCTGACCTCTTGGCCAGGTCGCCCTTGTCAATGAGATCCTGATCTCAGTGGATTTTATCTGGTTAAATAAATAAAAAAAAATAACTTCGCTTTAAGGTCTACTCATGCACGAGTGCAACAAAAACCCTCACTAGTAAAACACCATTTTTGTTTACTGGTACTACTAGTAAACTCAGAGTATCTCACTGGTAGAATTGTATTGTGTCAAATAATAATATGAAAACTAGATAAAGATCAGAACATGTTTTATGACCAATTTATGCAGAAGTCCAAGTAATACCAGAGGGTTCACATACATTTTCTTTTTTTTTTCTGAAACTGCATGTGTTTTATGTAGTTTCTCACATCTGTACAATACATTTTCCATTATAGTGACTCACAGCAACTTCTGGTAGCCACAACCAAATATGTCTTCACATCCTTAATTACAGTGTTGATTGACAGCAGAGTTTTACATTACAAACAGGATAAGGAGAGCAGGTGTCAGACTGAACAGTCCCAGAGCTCCAGACAGACAAAACCCCAGGAGGACATGTGAGCAGAGCAGCTGCAGTGTTCTTTAGATTGTCTGACTTTTTAGCCCAGTTAAATATGTTTTGTGATTTTATACAATCAAACACCTGAGAATTACAAGTCAGCTCAATCAGGGTTAAATATGTACATGTTTTAACTACAAGTTAGAATAGCACAGATTGTTATTTTTATAGTCATCATTATTATGATTACTATTGTTGTTGTTATCATGCTTATTATTATCATCATCAAAATGATAATATAATAATAATATTAATAATGATAATAATAATAATTATTGTTGTTGTTATGATGATTATTGTTAACAATAATATTAATAGAATAATAATGATAATAACAATTATTATTGTTATTATTTTCTGTTATTGTTATTGTTATTATTGTTTTTATTGATATTATTGTTATTATCATTATTAGGTAGCACTTTAGTTTACGGCCCGCGGTTTACAGTGTAGTTTCCTGTCTCTTACAGTGTAGTTTCCTCAACTGTTGGGGTAACTGTCACGCATGTACCATGACATTTTGCGGTATTTATGGGGTAGTTACGCTCGCGTCTTACAGTGTAAGTCCTGGAGTCTTACAGTGTAGTTTCCCGTGTCTTACCATGAACTTATCAGGACTGTGTAATTTTCCTGGACACGCTCTTGCTGTGCAAACCTTGATGTGCCACTTCTTCTTAAGAATCAGCATGGATACAGATAATGTAGACCAGTGATGAACTAAAACGCTGTAATGTATTGATGATTGTGTTTCACAAAATAATGACAAGACATGCAGACATATGAAATATCTTTATTTTTTTAAACACACAGACACCTCACATAGTAATTCACCTTTTAAGTAACCCAGCCATTAAGATCACACTTGTCTGTGCTTACTGTCTAACTGTCCAGTACTTTCACTGCGACAACCCAGCACTTAACCTGTAACTACTGGTCAACATCTGGAACCGGGCTGGATTATAAAGTGAACACTTGTTGGCTCTACTTACTGTGTAACTACCCACTACTTTACCTGAAACTACTGGTCAACATCTGGAACTGGGCTGGATAATAAAGTGCACACTTGTTGGCTTTACTTACTGTGTAACTACCCACTACTTTACCTGTATCTACTGGTCAACATCTGGAACTGGGCTGGATAATAAAGTGCACACTTGTTGGCTTTACTTACTGTGTAACTACCCACTACTTTACCTGTAACTACTGGTCAACATCTGGAACTGGGCTGGATAATAAAGTGCACACTTGTTGGCTTTACTTACTGTGTAACTACCCACTACTTTACCTGTAACTACTGGTCAACATCTGGAACCGGGCTGGATTATAAAGTGAACACTTGTTGGCTTTACTTACTGTGTAACTACCCACTACTTTACCTGAAACTACTGGTCAACATCTGGAACTGGGCTGGATAATAAAGTGCACACTTGTTGGCTTTACTTACTGTGTAACTACCCACTACTTTACCTGTATCTACTGGTCAACATCTGGAACTGGGCTGGATAATAAAGTGCACACTTGTTGGCTTTACTTACTGTGTAACTACCCACTACTTTACCTGTAACTACTGGTCAACATCTGGAACCGGGCTGGATTATAAAGTGCAAACTTGTTGGCTTTACTTAATGTGTAACTACCCTCTACTTTACCTGTAACTACTGGTCAACATGTGGAACAGGGCTGGATTATAAAGTGCACACTTGTTGGCTTTACTTACTGTGTAACTATCCACTACTTTACCTGTAACTACTGGTCAACATCTGGAACCGGGCTGGATTTTAAAGTGCACACTTGTTGGCTTTACTTACTGTGTAACTATCCACTACTTTACCTGTAACTACTGGTCAACATCTGGAACCAGGCTGGATAATAAAGTGCACACTTGTTGGCTTTACTTACTGTGTAACTACCCACTACTTTACCTGTAACTACTGGTCAACATCTGGAACTCGGCTGGATTATAAAGTGCAAACTTGTTGGCTTTACTTACTGTGTAACTACCCACTACTTTACCTGTAACTACTGGTCAACATGTGGAACCGGGCTGGATTTTAAAGTGCACACTTGTTGGCTTTACTTACTGTGTAACTACCCACTACTTTACCTGTAACTACTGGTCAACATCTGGAACAGGGCTGGATTATAAAGTGCACACTTGTTGGCTTTACTTACTGTGTAACTACCCACTACTTTACCTGTAACTACTGGTCAACATCTGGAACTGGGCTGGATTATAAAGTGCAAACTTGTTGGCTTTACTTACTGTGTAACTACCCACTACTTTACTGTAACTACTGGTCAACATCTGGAACAGGGCTGGATTATAAAGTGCACACTTGTTGGCTTTACTAACTGTGTAACTACCCACTACTTTACCTGTAACTACTGATCAACATCTGGAACTGGGCTGGATTATAAAGTGCAAACTTGTTGGCTTTACTTACTGTGTAACTACCCACTACTTTACTGTAACTATACTGTTCTCATTTGAATGAAACAGCTAGCGTTACTCGTTCCTCCAAAAAGCTCCTCCAATGAACAGACCTTGTTGTACTTGGCAGGACTTTAATGGAAAAAGGTAAAACTGAAAATAAAACAATAAAACAACAAGCATCCATGTGAGTATACAAACATAACAAATGTACCACTAAACAAGGTAGTTTATTTTAAATATCCCTATATATCTAATCTTAAGGTTTACAAATGAAAATTTACTTACTGGCAATGGCACAGGAAAAGAAAGGAGAAAGGATGTCAGAGGATTTTCATCCTCCTCAGTCAACCTTGCTTTCATAAAATAAAATGGCTACCAATACATCCATCAGGAAGTGATGCAACAAAGCTCTCATTTCAAAATAAAAGTACAATAAACTGAAACAGTGCTCCACAGATTTCTGTGTTACACAACACTCCCGCCTGGCTCCTGAAGGAAGCCACACTACACTGCCTCTGATTCCAAGAGCAGAACAACCTCTGAGACAGGTCTCAGGTAAGTTTTAGGGGGTTGATGGGATGTCACCTTTAACTCCACCTTCCTTACAAGTCCATCATTGCTTTTGAAAGCCTTTGTTATTCTGCCCATTGACCATTCATGTCGTCTCGCCTGTTTGTCCTTTAGCAACACCACATCCCCTTCTTTGAGGTTTGGCATCTTTGTATGCCACTTATGTCTGCTCTGAAGGGTGTTCAAATATTCCCGCCTCCACCTCGCCCAGAATGTATCTGCCAGTGCTTGGACCCTCTTCCATTCATGGGTCATCAGGTTGCCATCAGAGAAGTTTCCAGGAGGGAGAGGAGGAGTCCCAATCTTCTGCGTAAGCAGCATTGCTGGGGTTAGTATCAGTGGTGCTTCTGGGTCCGAGGAGACTGGTATCAGCGGCCTGGAGTTGATTATGGCAGTTACTTCAGCCATCAGTGTGCAGAGGACCTCGTGGGTGACCTTGGACCTTCCAGCTTGGAGTAACATTGAATCTAGTATACGCCGTGCTATTCCTATCATGCGCTCCCAACTGCCTCCCATGTTGGATGCATGAGGGGGGTTGAAAACCCACGTGCACTTTTGGGTAAGAAGGTAAGTTTCCACACTGTCCTCTCCAGCATTTGCTGCAAGCTTCAAATGAGTGTTAGCACCAATGAAGTTTGTGCCACGGTCTGATCGAAGCTGTTTTGCTGGTCCTCTGATTGAGAAAAATCTGCGGAGGGCATTGATGCAGCTCGAGGCACTCATCGATTCGATCACTTCCACGTGAACGGCTCTCGTGGACATACAAGTAAACAATATGGCCCACCTCTTGCTGTTAGCACTACCACCTCTGGTCCGGCGTGTCACAACCTCCCATGGTCCAAAAACGTCCAGCCCTACATAGGTAAATGGAGGTTCTTGCTTTAGACGCTCTGTGGGTAGGTCAGCCATCTGCTGCTGTTCCACGCAACTTTCTGCATATGACACACTTGTAGATAAGACTGCTGATGGCTCGCTTGGATCCCACTACCCATAGTCCGCTTGCACGCACAGCACCTTCAGTGAAGTGCCTTCCCTGATGTTCAACCTTTTTGTGGTGATGGCGAATTAGCAGCACAGTAACATGGTGCTTACCAGGGAGGAGAATAGGGTGAGTCTCATCTGTTGGTAGAGATGAATGAGTGATACGTCCACCTACATACAGTAGATTCTCTTCATCCATCACAGGGTGGAGCCTCTTCAAGGGACTACTGGGAGGTAAGTCTTGCTTCTTTTTGATGCATTTTATCTCTTCTGCGTACACCTCATGTTGCACAGCCCTGATAATAATGCGTTCTGCCTTTGTCAACTCGGCACCAGTCATGCCTTTCTTGCAGAAATGCCAGCCGACACATTCTGAATCATTTGGAGGTTTGTGGAAACTCTGTGCAACATGTAGAAGCCGTGCTACAGCTCTTGTCAGTTGACTCCATGAGGAAAAACGTTCAAAACGTTTTGTGTCAAGCTGTTCTCCTGAGGCCTTGGTCAAAAAGGCTGTTACCTCAGGACGGAGCTCGACATCTGACTTTGGCTCAATCAGATCAAAGTGTGTCTCATCTGACATTACATTCTCTCGTTCCAGCAAAAACTTTGGTCCAGTCAGCCAACTAGTACGCTGCAGCTGACTTGCTGGCACAGACCTTGAGGCATGGTCAGCTGGGTTGCTTTCAGTGGAAACATATCTCCACTGACTTGGATGACTTGACTGTCTGATTAAGCTGTCTGGCGGTTGTTGACATAGACATAGAATCTTGAGATTCATTGTTTATGTAACCCAGTACAATCTTACTATCTGTGAAGAATGTGATCTTGTCCAGATTTTGGCGTATTTCCTCTTTGACTTGGTCTGCTATTTCAGTGGCCAACACTGCTGCACAGAGTTCTAATCTGGGCATGGTGAGTTCAGCCAGAGGTGCAAGTTTGGCTTTGCCGAGGACAAAACTGACATTAATGAGACCGTCTTCGTCTTCCATCTTAAGGTAAGCAACTGCTGCAATTGCTTTTACTGAGGCGTCAGAAAAGACACACAGCTCAACGTTTTTGGCCCTTGTCAGTGAGAAGGAAGCGTAAATCGATGGATATTCAGCTCATTAAGCTCTTGTAGTGATTCTTGCCACCTCTGCCACTTCATGAATTTCTCATCCGGCAGAGGTGTGTCCCAGTCCATACCTTGTGAGACCAGTTCTGCAGAAGGAGTCTACCCTGGATTGTCACTGGTGTCAGGAATCCCAATGGGTCGAACAAACTGTTGATGGTGGAAAGCACCCTCTCGTGTGAAGGGTTTCTGGGACTCAGGAATGTGGAACGTGAGTGTATCTGTCATCATATTCCAGGCTACTCCCAGGCTGCGCTGAACAGGTAAGTCATCAACAGCAAGGTCCAGAGTATCCATGCCCTTGGCTCGATCCTCTTTGGGGAAGGCATTCATGACATCAGCTTTATTGGAGGCGATCTTATGGAGCTTGATGTTGTAACATGCCAGCAGTTTCTGTGCTCTGTTTAAAACATCGACTGCTTCGGCCTCTGTTGGGAAGGACCTCAGAGCGTCATCCACATAGAAGTCTGTCTTGATGAACTGACAAACATCACTCCCAAAGTCATTCTCTCCATCTTCAGCTGCTCTCCTCAACCCGTATGTAGCCACCGCAGGTGATGGGCTGTTCCCAAACACATGGACCCTCATGCGGTAGTCCACCACTTCATTTTCAGGGTTATTATCTCTGAACCACAAAAAACGGAGGACATCTCTGTGTTCTTCCTGAACAAGAAAGCAGTAAAACATTTGCTTAATGTCAGCTGTTATAGCAACCGGTTCCTTCCTGAACCTAAGAAGAACTCCCAAAAGGCTGTTGTTGAGATTTGGCCCTGGATACAAGACCTCATTCAATGACACTCCCTCGAAGCGAGCACTTGAGTCAAACACAACCCGGATTTTCCCGGGCTTTTGAGGGTGGTACACTCCAAAAATGGGTAGGTACCAGCTTTCCTTTCCCTCTTCTAGTGGTGGTGCTCGTTCAGCATGGTTATTGTCCAGGATCCCTTGCATGAACTCCATGAAATCCGCTTTCATGCTGGGTTTTCTTTTAAATGTACGTTGCAATGACATTAGTCGTTGGTGAGCATACTGTTTGTTGTTAGGGAGAGGCTTCCTTGGGTTTCGAAATGGCAAAGGTGCCATCCAGCTGCCACTTTCATCCCTCACAAACCCCTTATCCATCAGCTGAAGAAATAACATGTCATCGATGGAGGGTGCAATCTGATTGTCCCTTTCACTCCTTTGGAAGACTGTTCCACCCAAACGGTCCTCTTGCTGCACAGGAGTACATGCCCCAGATGGAGGGCTGTTCTGCTCAAAACTTGTGCTAAAGTCTTCCTTAATTTTGACAAAGTTGTCACAAGGATGCAGAAAGCTGGGACGGCCATTTTCCATGAAGCAGGTTTTGAAAACATTCACTTCCTTTGGGGTGTGAGCTCCACCCAGGCAGACATCCCCAACAATGACCCATCCAAGGTCATGCTTCTGGGCAAATGGAGCATTGTGTGGACCATTATACTGCTGGCCTTGTGGACTTGGAGAATATCTCGTCCTAGCAGGAGTAAGATATCTGCAGAGTTATCCAGAGCAGGTATTTGGTTAGCTATAGCTTGCATGTGGCTGTGTTGGTACACTGCCTCTGGAGTAGGAATTTCTGCTCGGCTGTCAGGCACGTTATTGCACTCTATCAGAGTTGGAAGAGGGATACTTAGGTCTCCTGTAAGTGGCTCAACAACGTAACCATGAGCTCTTCTCCCAGTTACAGTGACAACTCCTGCACATGTTGTCAGGGTGTAGGGTATTGATGGTCCTTGTATGTGAAAGGCATCAAAGAACTCTGTTTTGGCTAAGGAGGCGTTACTCTGATCATCTAGGATTACATACATTCTTTTGCTCTCTTGCCGATGGCCTTGTGGATATACATTAACCAGGCAAATCTTTGAACATGACTTTCCACTGAAGCCCTTGCCACAAACTTGTGTGCAGAGTGTAGTACCAGCTGAGGTCGCTTCATCTTCAGGTGCCTTCTCTGGCTCCCGCCATGGTCTTTAGGAGGGTACAGCACCTTCGACTCTCTTAGGACAGGACCTGGATGAAGTGCAGCTACATGTCTGTCACTGTTGCACTCTGTACATGTTATCAGAACATCACAGTTCTTAGCCTGGTGGGAAACAGAAGCACAGCAAGAAACATATGCCCTTGTCCTTAAGGAATCTCTTCCTGTCATCAAGCAGCATTGCTCGGAAGCTCTTGCACTTTCTCAGTGGATGCGGTTTCTCATGTATTGGACAAAGTGTGTTGAAGTCTTCCGTTTGTTTCCCCACACTGTTAGTAGTTTCCTTATTCACGTTCATTTTGTGTACTGAAACTGGATTCCTGTAATTCCTTTCGATCCTGTCCTTTTAGAGCAGATGCCATAGAGCTGGGCACTTTAAAGCTCGGATCATTTCTCGCCTTGGCCTCTGTCCTTATAAACTGAGAGAAGACAGAGAATGGGGGAAAAGGTACCTTGTGCTCTTCCTTATATTTGAATCCAAATGCCATCCACTTTTCTTGTAAGTATGAAGGCAGCTTTTCCACAAGAGGACTGATTCCTCTTGCTGTATCCAGGTATGCTAATCCATGCAGATAACCATCTTCTTTTGCAGCTTCCAGCTCAAACAGCAAATCCCCAAACTCTCGAAGGCTGTGGCAATCTCGATTGGTGATCTTAGGAAAATTGTCTATTTTTGCAAATAGAGCTCTCTCTATGGCTTCTGGAGCGCCATAACATTCCTCAAGTCTGTTCCAAATCAAGCCAAGGCCCACTGATGGGTGTCTAATGTTAACAGCTTTCATCCTACGGGCTTGTTGACTTGATTCCGGACCTAACCATTTAATAAGCAGGTCAATCTGTTCATGGGCAGAGAGATCCAAACCATTAACGATGCTTGTAAAGGTGGACTTCCAGCTGAGAAAGTTTTCCGGCTGATCATCGAACCTGGTCAAACCACTTGAAACCAGCTGACTTTTAATCAGAAACTTAGCCAGATCTGATGTGTTGGTATTAGGATCTTGGCACAGTGGGGAATTTGTTGTATAACTGCTGAACACTTGTCCCATTTGGTGGCGTGGTTTGTCAACTTGTTCCCTATCTTCAACTTTAATCCTCTGTGATTGTTCTTGATAGCGCTGACTGCACCCCTGCTGGTTGTTTGGCTGTGAAGCATGTGGCGGGCTGTCTGGCCGATATGACTCAGAGTGTTGGGGATGTGCCTGATGCGGGCTGGAGTGATGCTGAATTCGATGATCCAAGTTAGACTGGAGTAAACCTTCACTGAGAGGACTATGCACTTGATCCAATGTTAGTAGGTCAGATGGCTGTTGTGGCTGTTGGCTTGAGTCAAAGTGCTCATCTGGATGTCTCTCAACCACCTGTAAATGCTTTGCCATATATTCACTTACTTTTTCATGTGACCTTTCTAGGCTAGGTAAAGACTCAAAGTCCTTTAAGCTTCCCTGAGTGCTGAGTTCGATGGCAGCAGCTTCCATAACTTCAGCTTTGGCGATGGCTGCCTCTGCCTCTCTTTCCTGCTGGAGTGCATCTAATTCTGCTTCCAAGCGAGCTTTCTCTATCTTGATCTCCATTTCCCTTTTACTGAAGGTTGCTCGAGCTTTTGCTGCCTCCGCTTCTGCACGTGCTTTAGCAGCAGCCATACTGGCAGATGATTGCTGTGAGTGTGTTGATCGAGGAGTATTGGATGATCGATGAGTATTAGATGACGTGTGTGATCTATTGTCACGAGTCTCCTTATTACTCTTCTTTGAAGAAAATCCATCTGTTGAAGCAACTGACTTAGAATCTTTCTCCTGATCCATCTTCCTATCAGAGTCTGCCATTTTACTATACTGTTCTCATTTGAATGAAACAGCTAGCGTTACTCGTTCCTCCAAAAAGCTCCTCCAATGAACAGACCTTGTTGTACTTGGCAGGACTTTAATGGAAAAAGGTAAAACTGAAAATAAAACAATAAAACAACAAGCATCCATGTGAGTATACAAACATAACAAATGTACCACTAAACAAGGTAGTTTATTTTAAATATCCCTATATATCTAATCTTAAGGTTTACAAATGAAAATTTACTTACTGGCAATGGCACAGGAAAAGAAAGGAGAAAGGATGTCAGAGGATTTTCATCCTCCTCAGTCAACCTTGCTTTCATAAAATAAAATGGCTACCAATACATCCATCAGGAAGTGATGCAACAAAGCTCTCATTTCAAAATAAAAGTACAATAAACTGAAACAGTGCTCCACAGATTTCTGTGTTACACAACAGTAACTACTGGTCAACATCTGGAACCGGGCTGGATAATAAAGTGCACATTTGTTAGCTTTACTTACTGTGTAACTACCCACTACTTTACCTGTAACTACTGGTAAACATCTGGAACCAGGCTGGATAATAAAGTGCACACTTGTTAGCTTTAATTACTGTGTAACTACTCACTACTTTCCCTCTAAGTACCCAGCACTTCCGCTGCAACTACTTTGTGTTCCAACCACGGACCAAAGTCTAGCTGTTTGAATCTTCAAACAACAACCACCATGCAAAACATTACTAAGGATTTTTTTCTTGCATGCATTGAGAAAGAATACTCACTCTGATTAAAACATTTTAATTAAAAAAAAAAACACAAATATTTTGCATTTCAAACAACAGCAAAGTATTGTTAAACAACAGAAACAGCAATACAACAACAATTAACCAAGTATTTGTGCACTTAAAACCTGAAACACCATTTCAGTGGCAGCAGTTGGTTGTTTTTTTTTTCATTTTGTTGATTTTCTCCTGTAGCGCAGGACAGGAATCAACATGTGCCTTCAGCTGAAGCACATGTTTCTTTAATGTTGTCCCTGCTTGGTAGGAAGGAACACTGAACTCCTCCCCTTCAGAAGCAATTTGAACCTACAATTTCAAATATGGATTTGTATTACTATATGGCAGTATTATACATGTAAAAAAAAAAGACCATTCATTGTCCCCCTGCCCACTTCAATAGTTTTTCTGTTATCATTTATACTACTGAATAAGACCTAAAGACAGTCATAGTGGCAACACAAACAATATTTCTGTTCTCATGCACTGTACATCGTACCTCTGCGATGATGTTTGTCAGAGCCATTGTATTTTTGGGGATCCCATGCCGCTTTAAAGCCTGTCCAAGACTCAGCGTGGCCTTGTATGTCTTAAGGACATGTTTGTACCGAATGTGGACCTGTTCTGGTGTGGTCACTGCAAATGACAGGGATATATACATACATAAGTATTAAATATCATACCCATACTTATAACATTTGCACATGGAACTGAACTTGAAAAGTGGAAAAAGAATAGATTTTTATACACAAACATGAATGCACATATAAAGCACATTATAGATTCAGAGAGTGGTAAAATATATGATGTAGACAAGGGTATAAGCCAAAATATAACTTCTATTAACACCAACTGTGAATATTACACTGAAGAGCAATTCAATGATAAAGTAATGTTGAATGGAACTTTGTCCATCATTCATTTCAATAGTAGAAGTATAAACTGTAATTTATCCAAAATAAAAGATTACTTACATCAGTTTAAAAATAGTTTCAGTGTAATTGCTGTGTCAGAGACATGGTTAAAGGATGGGGATGTGGATGGTTTTCAGATAGAAGTATATGAACTGTATTATGTAAATAGAAGAAATAAAAAAGGTGGTGGGGTAGCTTTGTATATAAATTCAAATTTGAAATGTAAGATTGTTGGTGATATGACAACTGCTGTTGACAATAATATGGAAATTATCACAGTAGAAATTATAAATGAAAAAGAAACAAATGTTATAATAAGTTGTGTTTATAGATCACCAGGTTCCCGCATGGAGACATTTACAGACAAAATATTGGAGTTATTTGATAGGAGTTCTAATAAGAGTGTGTTTATATGTGGAGACTTTAATATTGATCTTGAAAATCCAAGTTCAGTGAATACAACAAGTGATTTCATAAATTCTATGAATAGTTTGAGTTTATCTCCATTGATATCCAAACCAACAAGAATCACATCACAAAGTGCTACTATTATTGACAACATTTTCACTAATGCAGCAGATGGAAAAGTAGTGAGTGGGATCTTGATAAGCGATGCAAGTGATCATTTACCTGTATTTGCTGTTTACAAAAACAATCAATAGAATAAAATAAAAATCATCCCAGAAACAAAAATAAGAAACAGATCAAAAGAAGCCTTGGAGGCACTGAAGGAAGACCTTAAAAAACAGAACTGGGAAGGTGTATATGTAAACGATGTAAATGTGGCTTATGATTCATTCATGATGTTATTGATAGGCTTATATGAAAAAAACTGTCCATTCAGGAGGCTTGCCAAGAATGATGTTATTGGAAAACCATGGATGACTAAAGGACTTCAAAATGCCTGCAAGAAGAAAAATTATCTATATAGATGTTTTCTAAAATTAAGGTCAAAAGAAGCAGAGGATAGGTATAAAAAATATAAGAACAAATTACTATGGATAAAAGACATAAAAAGGAATACTATGGTAATTTGCTGAATAAAAATAAAACTAAAAACAATATATAAAGGCTACATGGGGAATAATAAATAGTGTAATAAGAAAGGATCAAATAAAACCAGCATTTCAAAATTATTTTGTGAAAGCAAATTGTGACATTTATGATAAAACTGAAATAGTAAATGAGTTTAATATTTTTTTTGTAAATGTAGGTCCAAGTCTTGCAGCAAACATACCAATAATAAAAGATAATGCATATGAAAGCATGGTAAAGGACGATACGAATAGTATTTTTCTTGGTAGAGTAAAAAAAGAAGAAATATTCAGTATTGTTAAAAGTTGTGCAAGCAAAAGATCCACTGACTGTGTGAGTATGGACATGATGTTAGTTAAGAACATAATTGATTTGATTATTGAACCATTTTCATATATATAATTTATCATTTTCAACAGGGGTTTTTCCAGAAAAAATGAAAATAGCGAAAGTAACTCCACTTTACAAAAATGGAGAAAAGAATGTTTTCTCCAACTACAGGCCAGTTTCCTTGCTTCCACAATTTTCAAAAATATTAGAGAAATTATTTCTAAGTAGGTTAGACAGATTTATTAACAGATATAATATTTTAAGTAATAGTCAGTATGTATTCCGGACTAGTCATACAACATCAATGGCAGTTATGGAACTAACTGAGGAAATAGCTTCTGCAATTGACAAAAAACACTATTTAGTTAGTATTTTTTTTTATCTCAAAAAGGCCTTTGATACCATCGATCACACCATACTTCTTCATAAACTCAGTAAATATGGGATTAAAGGGGTGGCACATCAGTGGGTTTCAAGTTATTTAGAAAATAGAAAGCAGTTTGTGCAGATGAATGATGTAAAATCAGTATTATATGATATCAAGTGTGGAGTACCTCAAGGGTCGGTCCTTGGGCCCCAATTGTTTATTTTGTACATTAATGATTTTGTTCATGTATCCAAACTGCTTAAATGTATTTAGTTCGCGAATGATACAACCTTATTTTACTCTGGGGAAGATCTGACACAGGTGTTGAATGTGGTTAAAAAATAATTTAAAAGACTGAAAATATGGTTTGATGTAAACAAATTGTCACTTAATCTGGAAAAAAAACAAATTGTATGATATTTAGTAAAAGAGGTAAAGACACTGAGGCTTCAATTAGAATAGATGGTACTGAGCTTAAGAGAGTGAAGGAAACTAAGTTTCTAGGTTTTTTGTTGGACGAGAATTTGAGTTGGAAATCACATATAAATTATACAAAGGTAAAAATATCAAAAGTAATTGCAATGTTACACAAGATAAAGGATTCATTGGATGATAAAGCATTGTATATTTTATACAATTCTATGATTGTTCGATATCCGACCTACTGTGTTGAAGTTTGGGGAAATGCCTGCAAAACATACACAAAGTCTATTTTTATTTTGCAAAAAAGAGTAATTCGATTAATTACCAGAAAACAATATGGAGATCCAACCAACTCTTTATTTCTTCAGTTAAAAGTGTTGAAATTTTATGATTTGGTAGATTATTGTATCTTGCAATTTATGTTTAAAGCACATAAAGGATTGTTACCCATTAATCTTCAGAAAAGATTTGAAAAAAGAGAGTAATTATACTTTAAGAGGAATAGAGATTTAAAAAAACACAAGATTTAGGAAAAAAAAAAGATGGGTTGTTGTGTTTCTGTTAAAGAGGTTAATTTATGGAATAATCTAACCAAAGACATTAAACAATCCATATCAAAATTTACATTTAAAAGAACATTAAAGGGCAGTGTGTTAAGTAAGTATCATTACCATTTTTGTAATTGATGAAATCTCTCAAACATTAACATTATTAGTATTATTTTGGTTGTTGTTGCTTGTTGTTGTTGTCATTAAGAATCAAAAAGAATTTAAGACCAACAGGGTTGATGACAGCTGTTTCATTTTATTATATTGTTGTGAACTATGTTGATCATTGTGTTGTTGTTTTGCTGTTTTTGAAATATTTTTTAAGTGTCTAAAAGGGGCAGGTAATATAAGATTTTTCTTCTTTCAGTTCCTTTTCATTCAATTATATGCTTATATGTTTGTATGAAAATGTTTTATTTCAGATGTCTGAAATAAATAAATAAATACTAATACTAAATACTAACTTAATTCTACTCACACCCACAACAATCATATCTAAATAAAAAAGTTTCTTTTTTATGAGATGCTTCGGGTTTACCCTGCACCTTTCAGTGTCTAATGAGCAAAATACTTATTGTTGCTTCCAGATATGCACCAGCCAAAAATATGAAACCTTGCAATTACAAGAAAGTTATGAATATGAGAGAATTTGTTTTCTACATGTCTGAGGTATTAATAATCTGTGTTAATATTATCCAACAATTTCATATTATTTAAATTACAATGTGACAGTATAGTCCATTCAAGATCAATTTGTGCTAGTCTTTGGCTGAATGGTGAATTGAAAATTCCGTCTTTTTTTTTTTTTTTACAACTAATATAGCCTCAATAATAAGCTGTGTTGAATCAATACCTATCTGATACAGCATTGACAAAATAAATACATGCAAGTGCAAGAACAAACTTTGGCAAATTCCCAACTTGTGATTTTTTATCCAGATGAACTTTTAATAGTGAAGGTGCTAATTATATTACTCACTGCTTCACACAGTGTCACACAGGTGCACATGGCCTGCAGAGGTGACCCACTTACTATTAATGTTTCTACAAACTTATATTGTAAAACTTACTCCTTTTAGAAAAAAGTCTCCCCTTTGACTTGGCCTTCTTTTTTTTCTTTCTTTTTTTTCTCTTTTCTGATGAAGAAGACGTAGATGAAGATGACGAAGATGTGGAGGATGATGTCATGGTCGAAGATGAAGAAGATTCCGATGAGGGTGTCCGGGGCCGCTTTCTTTTTTCTGGTTAAAAAAAATAACAAATTAATGACATATACAGCGATTTCCTATAGCACATTAAACATTTGCATGATTTATTTTATTCCATCACTAACAGTTACAATAGGGATAAAAAAAAAGGTCAAAATCTACTTCAAAAAATTAAAAGACCTTTGTTACGCTAACCTGACGGAGCAGGAGGGACAGCCTGTGAATGCTGGCCATATTCAATGTCGTTTGCCACTTCAGCTCTCAGCTGGTTGCGCTTCTTTATCAGGTTATCTTTTTCTTCCTTTAGTCTTTTAAGAATAACTGTAGCTGTGGGAGCTCTTGAGGTCTGGCTGCTGGTCCCAGCTGGGAAACAAAACAAAAAATATAAACAAAGAGCATTTAATCTTAGAGAACTTATTAGTAGTTTACAGTATACTTCTGGCTTACCCCCATCCCTAAAGAGATGCATATGCGGAATAGATTGATTGGCAACCCTAAACTGGCCCTCGTGAGTTTAAAATTTTATTTATGTTTGCCGCATGATAAACTGGGGACCTGCCCAGGTTGTAGCACATTCATAACTGTAACATCTACAGAAGCAAGACAGTGCTGAAGAAATTCAAGCAGGAGCGATGGCTCTTTCCCTCAGCTGAACTTGTTGGTCGGTAGCTGGAATGTCACCTCTGATGCAGCAGTTTTTTTTTACTCCGATTGCAGAAAAATGATTTAATTTGTCAAACACGCGTCTATCCACTGTATTTGGGAAAATAAAACCTTAAAGTCAGATTTTACTGTACCAAATGTAAGATACTGCATTCTCTGCATACTTATGTTACAGCTTGATGTTTACTCACAGTTTCGGTAATCATTTGTATTTCAATCTCCAAAGAAAGAAAAAAAAAACGTCTCACATTAGTTCATCCAAAAAGCAGGCAGTATGATAACCTTTGTTTATCATTTTGTTGTATTTGAAGGACATTAGAGGTTTTCTTCTTCTGTTAAATAACACACAATCTGGGAAAGTAATCATGGTGATGGATCTGTCATCTGTTGTATAGGCCTCATAGTGTTAATAGTAGGGGTGGGAATCTTTTACTATCTGGCGATTCGATTTGATTCCATTACAATTTTTGGGGCCACAATTTGATTTCAAATTGATTTCTGATTCCAAACAATTTATTCAGAATGATTTTTGATCTGATTTCTGATCTTAATCTACTCCCATCTGCTTTGCAAGACAGAATGACCAATGGAGACATTAAAGTCTACCGAAGACGTAGCGGGTTGGATTTCCTTCTTCATCTTTGTTGTTTCCTCTTTGTTTTGGTGCTTTCCGTGTGTGCTTTTCAGAACCAGCTGCATGGTGACGTCAGGATGTCTCATGTAGTTAAAACATGGAGGCGGACAGCCAGTGGATTTTTTTTTTTTAATCGATTTTGGGAAAGGACCTCTTTCACAAAACATGTAATTTTGCCCACAGCCCAATTTTTTGTTTATTGTGTGGTATTTGTAGTACACCCAGAGACTCCCAAGAATATACCTTTAGAAAATCCAAAAGTCATCCAGGGCCTGTACTATGACCTATTTTATGATCATTGCCATAGGTGTGAGCCAGGGTTCACAATTTACCCCAAAACTTACTCAAACACAAATAATAAATCATCAAATTGGGTCAAATCACCTTCACTGAAGTCTGGTGCATCTTTTGAAATCAAATGTAAAGCTAAGTATTACAATTGAAAGAAGTTATTTAATTTTAACTGGAAAAAAATAGTTTTTTTTATGATTTTTTCAACAAATTCAATTCTTTAGAGATGTGTCTGACCAACTTACTTACGTAATTTAAGAACTTACGTTCTTAAATTGCACCAATGTCCAGCCAGTCCATGCATGGCAGTCAGAATCTGACAAGGTTTCAAACTTCAGTTTGGGTGATGTCTCATGTTTGGATACTTCATGTAGAATATATATAATATATATACTTCATATGTAGAATATATGAAAAAAAATATAATTCAATTTAATGCACAATACTAAATTGAAGTTAACATCCATTTGCTGCAAATTGCATGAAATAAAACATTACCCTTGATATAATACAAGACATGGAACAGTATCCTGATTCTTCCACAGTAACCCAACCTGTTAATTGAACAACTTTACCGGTCTCAGAATTTGATGATTTTTTTTCCACTTTGAGAATATATATGTGGCTAAATAATTTGTAAGTATTTTAGTTGTACAGCAACTGTAAGTTGGTCAGACACATCTCTAAAGAATTGAATTTGTTGAAAAAATCATAAAAAAAACTATTTTTTTCCAGTTAAAATTCAATAACTTTTTTCAATTGTAATACTTAGCTTTACATTTGATTTCAAAAGATGCACCAGACTTCAGTGA
The DNA here is from genome assembly GCA_036419115.1 of Scarus forsteni. Classification (NCBI taxonomy): domain Eukaryota; kingdom Metazoa; phylum Chordata; class Actinopteri; order Labriformes; family Labridae; genus Scarus; species Scarus forsteni. Next base: position 7,601,508 of record JAZDUH010000137.1, on the reverse strand, counting down.
AGGTGATTTGACCCAATTTGATGATTTATTATTTGTGTTTGAGTAAGTTTTGGGGTAAAGTGTGCACCCTGGCTCACACCTATGGCAATGATCATAAAATAGGTCATAGTACAGGCACTGGATGACTTTTGGATTTTCTAAAGGTATATTCTTGGGAGTCTCTGGGTGTACTACAAATACCACACAATAAGCAAAAAATTGGGCTGTGGGCAAAATTACATGTATTGTGAAAGAGGTCCTTTCCTGTTCTTTTGCCTTTTTCTTTTTATTGACGGAGGAGATGATGTGTCCACGTAAAACTGCCTTTCCTGTTTCCCATAAGAGAGAGGGTGATATTTCTGGAGTGTCATTGATGTCTCTTGAGTGTCAGTGATGTCTAGGAAGGATGCCCACTCCCTTCTTATAAAACTGTCAAATTCTGGGTCCTGTAACGGAGAAGTGTTAAGTTGCCATCTTGTACTGCGTTTGTGGGGGTGGTCTAGTCTCCAAAGTATTGACACAGGCGCATGATCGCTAAAGAGGATAGGGTATATGTGATTCCAATATATTCCAATTACTGATTAGGAAAAAGTCTAGAATGAGTATGATTTGTGAACTGGTGAATAAAAAGAATATTGTTTTTTGGAGGGATGTTGCAGTCACCAACCATCGCCAAGACCAAAATCACCCATGAACTGGTTAATTACTGCTGTGTGGACTGCCAGGGACATTTATTAGCAGGATTTTATGTTTTGTCAAAAGATGGATCAATTGTGGTATTGAAATCACCTCCAATTATTACGGGACAGTGAGACAATGAGGAAAGTGAGGAAAAGAAGTTATGGAAAAAAGCAGGGTTATCTGTGTTTGGTCCATAAATGCTTGCAATAGCTACTGGATTATTGTTAACTGATATGTTTATAATAATATATCTACCTTCTGGGTCCGAAATTGTAGTGTTATGGGTAAATTTGATTTTTTTTTGTGTAGCAAGATGGCAACCCCTCTTTGTTTTGAATTATAATGGGCTGAGCATATTTGGGTATATTGATGAGATCTTAAAGTATTGTAAGTAAGTGGGGTTAGATGGGTTTCCTGTAATAGGCATATGTCTGCATTTAGAAGAGTCAAGTGGTTTAATATTCTAGTCCTTTTTGTCTGAGAACCAACCCCTCGTACATTCCAAGTTATTATATTGAATGATGCCATACAGCAAATATTACAGTTTCAATCATTATGGAGTCCTGCATGTTAAATATTTTAGTTAAATCCTCCCTTTTACAGACAAAGTCATAAACAAACATAAGAAAACAAACAAAACAATTTCCAACAACATAAAAGTGCACAAAACACCAGTGGAACAAGCATCAAACTTAAGTGCAGAGTGAGATCACCAAGGTGCGTTTAGATCATACATACATTATGTTGATCGTAGACGGGCGGGCAAACTTTTGGTGCGGGGTGGGGGGGTCTCAGAAGAGCCAGGAGGTCACCTCTCTATCCCGGTACAGCTGTCCATTGATGTATAGTTTGTCGGCGCTGATGATCGCCTTTTTGCCTTCAGTTACGAGTTGTTTGCCGATGGGGAAGAGCCTTTTGCGTCTGTCCAATATTTCCCATGGGTACTGGTCGTTGATCCCAAAGTTGGTTCCTTTCAGCTGCCTTCCTTGCTTCAGAACGAGTTCTTTGTGTTTATAATGTTCACATTTTGCAACGATCGGACGGGTCGATTATTGCCTACTTTTTTCCCTCCAAGTCGGTGAACGCTATGAAAAATAATGTTTTTTAGCTGTGTCTGGATGGATTTTCAGTTGAGTAACCATGAAATCCTGTACAAACTTTTCGGGAGTGTCTGTGTCCGTTTCGGGGATGACAGAGAAGATCAGATTATCCCTCATGCCGCATGCTTGAAGATCGAGGATGGACTCTTTCATGGCTTTATTTTCGGTCTTGACTGTGGCAAGCTGTGTTGTGAGGTTTTGTACCGAGGTTTGTCAGGATTTGTTTTCTTTTGTGAGTGTTTCTATTTGCTGTTGACTATATTCTAAGCTGTCACGGAGGGATTTGAACTCATTGTGCAGAACCTCAATCAGTGCAATTCAGTGCAGTTTTTTTGTCTTGTCTTATGTTTCCTGTTTTATTTTGAAAATTCACCACTTTCTCGTTGTTCCCTCAGGTTGAACTTCCTGTCTGGCACTGTCTCACCTGCACCCTGATTGTTCTTCCCCAGCTGTGTCTCATCACTCCCAATTATCTTGTGTATTTAACCCTCGTATCTTTCCTTGTCTTGTTGCCAGATTGTTGTAAATTCATGTCACTCTCTCACCAATACTTCATAGTGATAGATCTGATTGTTTGGACCTCACCTTTTTGTCTTGTGCTTTTGACTGCCTTGGACTCTGGTTGTCTGCTTCAGAAAGTTCTGTGCCTATTGTTCGTGACAGTTACTGAGGAAACCAGAAAAGCACTCATTGTGCAAACCCTGCCAAGCAGCTCGGATCAGCAGTGACTTTTCCACAACATCTGTAAAAGATACAGCTCTGTGTCACCAGTATCTGAACAGAGCCAGGATCCAGACCAAACTGAGCACATCCATATCCTGTATGAACACAACGAGTTTTGGAAACATCACTTAATATTGGATTTTACATGAATTGCTGAATGTCGTCAATGAGATTTCCCATTAAAAAGTTCAATGTTTTTTTGTGATGTCAACTTGGATCAAATCTGGATTAAATTTACCTTGATGATAGAGACAAATTATCCTGTGAAACTGGAAGCAAATCCCTTTAAAAAAAAATGGCAGTTATTTTTTTTTTTTCTTCGCCCAGTGTTACCTGATGGGATTTTTTGCATCTAGACAAATATCTGGATCACCATCAAGGCTAATCATTCCTAAGATGAGCCATTCCCAACATCTTCTGAAAATGTCCATCTAGGATTTTTTGTATAATCTTGCTACAAGTGAACAAACAAAAACGTTTTATTTGGACAACATCAATGTTTTTTTTTTGCACCACAGGGGGCTCAACTCCTCTCTGTTACAAAGGAGTGGGGGGCTCAAAGGTAAGGCCCAGTGATTGGGTGTGTAGCCAGCTTCAGAGTGGTACTGCAAAAACAGGAGTGGGGCTTAGCTGTTGCAGAAGCAGGTTTGTTTTTAGCCAATCCTTGATGAAGAAGAACTTCTCTAACTACTGTAGCCCTAGAGGACCAAATTTTGGGTCTGCTGGGCCTCAAGAGAAAAGCTCGACACGACAGCACAAAGCAGTGAACTGTGCCTTAAAGACTAAAATCTTCAAATTAAACAGGAGAAACTCAACCACACAAACACATAAGTCTTTATTACTTACAATAAAACTAGAAAAGCACTCGGAGAGCATAGACTTCCTCCAGCACCACAGTCCTCTCCCACAGTGTGATTTTCACCATAAATATTAGGCCTACCTTTATTTCATTGAAATATTTAGATTCCTTGACCATGAAAATATACCATTAGCAATTGGATTCATAATGATATCTATTTTTGATCAGTAGTTATTCACAAAAATCACATTTTTCGTCATGTCGGCCAGACTCTGATCCGGATCAACACCAAAATCGAATCAGTTCTTCCTTTTCCCATGCTGGACATTTCTTAAAAAATTTCATCCAAAACCATCCATTACTTTTTGAGTTATGTTGTTCACAGATGGAAGGACGGACAAACAAACTCCCTGGAAAACATAACCTCCTTGGTGGAGGTAATCAATTAAAACACCAAGCTAAATAAACACGGAAAAATCTAAATCTGTAGTGCGCCACCTGGGATCTCACTCAACATATTTTTCCCTCTAGCTCTGGCCTACAGCAAGCCACACACACAAACAACCTTACATCTATGACCAAAATTCGGAAAACCAGCAGCCAGAAAAGACGGCAGGACGTTGCAGAAGTCCAAAAAGTGTGTCTTACTTTTCAGATTTTGACAGATTTTTCTGATTCTGGGGCTTCTTATATACTAGGCGAGCAAAGCTGAGGAGGGCCAGATTCGGCGCATTTTAGCCATTTTGATTGGCCAATGCTGTATCAGGGCGAGATTTGAGCACATCAAGATCATCAAACTCAGCCAATCACAAGCTGAGATATAACCAATATACATACTACTGTCTGACACCTCAATGGAGGCATCATAATATCAAATATAACAGTTTTAGGCTTATTAATAGGCATTTTGGGTATAGAAATGTCAGAAAAACAATCTAAAAGAGGTTATAATGTTGAGAAGGTGATACATATGCATCTTAAATACTTTATTTACTAAATTTGGCTTTTATTCGACAAAGTACATATATTTTTGACCTTTGGCTCTATATGCTAGCCTTGAAGAGCAGACGAACCTGCCTGATTCTGAAATCCTGCATATCGGTCCTGCCAGCCTTCATATACCAACAACTTCTCTCAGCTAAATGCGTAACAGGCCAATCAGGGAAGAGAGGTGGGACATGATGACAATAGGACGTGACTGCATGTTTGACAATAAAGGCAACTAATGGCCACCTCAGCATCATTTTCAAGAGATATTCAAAATGTTTTTTATGAAGTGAGGATGAAATGTTCAAATTATTTTTACTTCCATCCTCATGTACTCTGTCCCAGTAACACATATACTGACAATTACACGACTGGACAAAGCTCTCAAGAGTTACCTTTACTATGACACCAAAACAATTCAAATAGACCTTGTGGTTGCAGAGATACACTCTTTTATTAATGGGTAGGTCATTTTCGAGCAGAAGGCCTTTAAAAGGGGCTGAACAAGCTAAGGTGAGCAGTACCGCCTGGCAAAGAGGATGCTCTGAGTCAGGTTGTGTCTGATGAAGAAGAGGAAGGGGTGGTCAGCCCTGAAGATGGGTCACTCAGTGTAACACAGTTTCTGCATAAAGACCCCAGTGGCTGCAGCAGCCTCCGTCCCCTCCTCGCTCACCTCCACAAATGCTTTGTGGATGACCTTGGCCACGTACAGGTTTTTGGCAGGAGACATGCCTGTCACAGAGGAGGAAGAGTTTGTTGATTTTCATGCACTGTAAAAGACAGAATATTTTGTTTTGCCCTCAAAATAGAAAAAAAAATCTTACCTGAGAAGTCACTCGCCCCGTTGTCAAAGGCGTCCACCATCCCCATGCTCTTCAGGACATTGTTCATGTCGTACATCAGCTCCAGCTTGAACTGAGGCAGCCAGACTTTGACCACCTCCTGGATCATCATGGCTGAACTGGTCCACTCTGCAAAGTTCTCGGGGGTCAACTCTTTCTCCAGCTGCATGCAGGGAGGACAGCATCATCAGTTTGTCTGTCGCCATGCATTTTATTATTACCCAGATAAGTCCTTGTGTCTTTACCTTGTCCAGGCCGGTCGTGTCGTCCTCTATACCAGAAGGCAGAAAGATGAGCATGCTGAGCTCCTTCCCTTTGTAGGGCATCTCCAGGACCTGTTCAACAAATCTGTTATCTACACGCTCTGTCTCAGGCTTCCCATTGGCTTTCCAAAATATTACAACCAATCAGGGTGCTGGATTTGGTTATAATCCCTCCTACTTCATTTGCCTTAGGTCTGCTAGTACGACCCGTGAATCTTTCGGCTTTATGAGTACAACTAGTAAAAACGGTCAATTTTACTAGTGAGTTACTTTGAGTTACTGGTAGTACCGGTAAACAAAAACTGTGTTTTACTAGTAAGGGTTTTTGTTGCACTGGTGCATTAGAAGACCTTAAAGCAAAATTATCATTTTTATTTATTAAACCAGATAAGGTCTGCTTAACCCACTGAGATCAGGATCTCATTGACAAGAGCAACCTGGCCAAGAGGCTAGCAGCAGAAGTCATAAGAAATACAAATGCCTGTTAAAAGTTTAAGGCAACAATTAGCAAATCAAAACAATTAACATGGTAAGGGACTCACTAAATGCTACAGTTTTAGGGAACGGTAACAATTTAAAAATACATAACACAGGCATTGCTCATAGGATTCAATTAATTGACTGTGAAAGTGCTGTTGCTTTATGAACACTAACAAATTAAAAACACAAGCATTTCTCATAGGACTCTCACTGCCCTTTTCAGTTCTGTTTGGATAGTATTCCAGGCTGTGGTGTTAGCAAAAGAAAAAGCTCCTTCCCCCAAATTGTCTACCAGTGGAAAATGTTGCTTTACTAGTAAAACTAGCAGACTTAAATAATGTTACTAATAAAAACTCCAAGCTTAAATACTAAGCACATAAGGCCTACTTACAGTACTAGTGAACAATTTTAAGTCCAGTAGAAGTACTAGTGATACTTTTTGTTTCACTAGTAAAGCCTGCTCAAGCACTAGTTGACCAAGTTTGAGTAAATACACTCCAAATTTGAGTTGTAGTCGCGCTGAACTACATTTTTATGTACTGTATTTATTTCCATGAATTCACTGACCAGAGTTTGATAAACTACCTGGCAATTGACTTCAGGAATGAAGGCCAGAGGAAATTTAGATTCCTGATGCACTGTTGTAGTTTCACTCTGAAATAACAGAAACACTCATTGTGCTGCTTCATTGTTTTGATGCAGCCTTGACCCATCTACATTTTAGACAATATCAGTAGTGCTCTACATTACATTGTTGAGTCTGAACTGAGCCTCCCGTGTGCAGTAGGCACTAAAGGGTTTGTCCCAGTTTCCATTAAAGTACATGGTGTTGATCAGGACGAGTCTGGTCAGGCAGTTCAACACACCCTCAGGCACCAGGTCTTTTATTTTACCTGAAAAAAAAAGGAATTACACAGAAAAATGATCGACAACACAGAGCAAGACCAAGGACCAACCCACAACTGGACGTACAGAAGAATCATGTTAACACTAATGAGTGAACTGTGGGGTGAATGGACAGACAGGTGGAGGGTCCAAAGGACGGATAGATGAATGGATGGATGGAAGGATGGATGGATGGATGAACAGACAGTAAATGGATGGAAAGGCGGATCAACCTATGGATGGATGGAAAAAGAAAAGGTAAAAGAATTAATAGGTGAGAAAGACAGATGGAAGGACCAAAGGCTGGATGGACTGATATACACTCGACTGCCAAAAGTATTCACTCATCCATCCAAATAACCAGAATCAGGTGTTCCTATCACTTCCATGGCCACAGGTGTATATACTCAAGCACTTGACGACTGCTTTTACAAACATTTGTAAAAGAATGGGTCGCTCTCAGGAGCTCAGTGAATTCCAGCATGGACATGTGATAGGATGACACCTGTGCAACAGTCAACTGTCAGCTGTATTATAAAAACGTGGAAGTGTTTGGGAACGGCAGCAACTCAGCCATGAAGTGGTAGGCCACCTAAACTGACGAGTGGGGTCCGCGGATGCTGAGGTGCATAGTGCGGCGTGTCGCCAACTTTCTTCAGAGTCAATCACAACAGACCTCCAAACTTCATGTGGCCTTCATATTAGCTCAAGAACAGTGCACAGAGAGAGCTTCATGGACGGGTTTCCATGGCCAAGCAGCTGGATGGATGGATGGATGAATGGATGGATGGATGGATGGATTTATAGATGGATGGATGTATGTTCGGCTATGAGAATTATGGATAGAAAGACCTTTGGATGGGTGAGCATGTTAATGTTTGGGTAAGTGGAATGATAGATGTACTTCTGAAGATAAATTGGTGGATGGGTGGATGGATGGATGGATGGAAGGATAGATTTCAAAAAAGGAAAGACAGCTACAAATAAAATAAACTTGTTTTTAAAGAATTAATCTAAAGATGAATATTGGCAACAAAAATCCTCAAAATACAGAAATATATGCAAAAACTAAAATGAAAGTGGTTTGTGAATTGCTCCACACTGATCTCTGTGACGTGCCTTCTGTCTTGGCCTCCACCCACTGGTTGATGTTGAGTCTTGCAGCATCAAAGGCAGAGATGAAGTCCACAGTCTCCAGCTCTGCTCCATAGTGTTTCTGTGTGCCGTCCAAATAATCCTGGAGACAAATATTTCATAATCATAAATATTCATCATCTGACTGAACAGAGATGACGTCTGTGACTGATTCAGTTACAGACTGTAATCTCCTCACTGTTCTCTGCTGTCGTCTATACCCTGCTGTCCTCCCATCATCCATCACTCCTAAACCCCGGTTCACTCCAGATTACCAGGATGTTCATAACACACACCCTGCAGATGTACACACTCCCACACACACCTGTACACACACCCTGCAGATGTACACACTCCCCCACACACACCTGTACACACACCCTGCAGATGTACACACTCCCACACACACCTGTACACACACCCTGCAGATGTACACACTCCCCCACACGCACCTGTACACACACCCTGCAGATGTACACACTCAACCCACCTGCACACACACTCTGCAGATGTACACACTCCCACACACCTGTACACTCACCCTGCAGATTTACACAGTCCCACACACACCTGTACACACACGCTGCAGATGTACACACTCCCACACACCTGTACACTCACCCTGCAGATTTACACAGTCCCACACACACCTGTACACACACGCTGCAGATGTACACACTCCCACACACCTGTACACTCACGCTGCAGATTTACACGCTCCCACACACCTGTACACACACCCTGCAGATGTACACACTCCCACACTCCTCTACACTCACCCTGCAGATTTACACACTCCCATACACCTCTACACTCACCCTGCAGATTTACACACTCCCACACACCTGTACACACACGCTGCAGATTTACACACTCCCATACACCTCTACACTCACCCTGCAGATTTACACACTCCCACACACCTGTACACACACGCTGCAGATGTACACACTCCCACACACCTCTACACTCACCCTGCAGATTTACACAGTCCCACACACACACCTGCACACACACGCTGCAGATTTACACACTCCCACACACCTGTACACACACGCTGCAGATGTACACACTCCCACACTCCTCTACACTCACCCTGCAGATGTACACGCTCCCACACACCTCTACACTCACCCTGCAGATTTACACACTCCCACACACCTGTACACACACCCTGCAGATGTACACACTCCCGCACACCTCTACACTCACCCTGCAGATTTACACACTCCCATACACCTCTACACTCACCCTGCAGATTTACACACTCCCACACACCTCTACACTCATCCTGCAGATTTACACGCTCCCACACACCTGTACACACACGCTGCAGATGTACACACTCCCACACTCCTCTACACTCACCCTGCAGATTTACACACTCCCACACACCTGTACACACACGCTGCAGATGTACACACTCCCACACACCTCTACACTCACCCTGCAGATTTACACACTCCCACACACCTGTACACACACCCTGCAGATGTACACGCTCCCACACACCTCTACACTCACCCTGCAGATTTACACACTCCCACACACCTGTACACACACCCTGCAGATGTACACGCTCCCACACATCTCTACACTCACCCTGCAGATTTACACGCTCCCACACACCTGTACACACACGGTGCAGATGTACACACTCCCACACTCCTCCACACTCACCCTGCAGATTTACACACTCCCACACACCTCTACACTCACCCTGCAGATGTACACGCTCCCACACACCTGTACACACACGCTGCAGATGTACACACTCCCACACACCTATACACTCACCCTGCAGATTTACACACTCCCACACACCTGTACACACAAGCTGCAGATGTACACACTCCCACACTCCTCTACACTCACCCTGCAGATTTACACACTCCCACACACCTCTACACTCACCTTGCAGATGTACACACTCCCACACACATGTAGACTCACCCTGCAGATTTACACACTCCCACACACACCTGTACAAACTGGTAGGTCTGCTCCCCATACAGCCTGTTGGCTAGCTGAGGGTGTACGGAGCGTCCGGTTTGTGCAGCTCACCCAGCAGCTTGGAGAAGCCGGGGTGGACTTCATCCTGAAGGTCCAGGAACTTCAGAGTCTGCAGACAGAGAGCAGAGAGACTGAGGAAAGATTCAGGGGGATTTTTACTCAGTTTCTTTGAGCTTCAGTCCTACAATCACGTGTTTCAGAGCCTAAATGACTTCAAGGTGGTCCGGTTGGAAACCAGTAGCTCCTGTGCAGACTAATACGGCTGTAGTAAAGCTTCTGAGGAGATTAGCCATTAAAAGTGGCGATGCCCTGATCAGGCTTCCTGCAGCTCATGCTGATCACATGCTCGTGAGAAAGGGCAACACTTGTCCTGCTTTTTGTTTTGTTATAACAGCAGGTTGAGTGTTTGCTCACCAAAGAAGTAGAAAAGGCTCTTACAGTGGAGAGATATATTGAGATGTATTGTTTTGTCACCCATGAATCACATATCGACAGATTCCTGCCAATACACACGCCTAGAAACAGTGACTGAAATTAAGTACTGCTCTCAGTATACTATCTGACTAAAGGCTTAATAATATTAAATGAATACAACAGAGAATCAAGGAGACGCACCTGTGAACAAACAAACATGTTTGCCCTGCAGGCTTCGTGTGATTGTGCAGGAGCATTTTTCTTGTCATATTTTAGGTTGAAGGTGTTGTGACCACCCTACATGAGTTAAAGGGGACATCAGATTCACCTTAACCCTTTCATGCATGAATCATTAAATCGCAAATAAATACTTTGTCCAGTGTTTGTTTTTACTTTTAAACAATTTAAAAATCATTTTCATTTTTTTCAGTATTATATTTTGAGGGAGTTATGCATCTGTCCACTCCACCTTGCAGCACTGGTATTAATAGTAATTTAGTGGAACTTAATATAGATCCACAAACATGTCTCTGACAAATATTTATTAAGAGTAAATAAAAGTAAAAGAAAAGTCTGAAGTCTATGTTTTATTGCTGTTTAATCAAACTATTCACTTGTGAATTTCATCAAAACTTAAAATAAAAACTACAAAATTATGTAAAATCTTAATACAGGTGTAATGCCAAATTTGGATTTATGATGCAATATCTCAATATGATAAAAAGAGTGCAATGTCATATTTTATGAAACTTAAGGCAAGGTTTGGGAGCTCACCACCTGATAGATAGGCATTGTACTGCAACCTAAAGGGTATACATTTTCTTTCAAATATTTGTGTACTGTAGTGGACACCATGCATGAAACTCTCTGAGAGCTCTGTGGGCTGTGATGGATTCAGCTGCTGCTCCAGGATCTGCGTCTTTGTCTCTGATGCTGAGAGGAAAACTGATGAGTCATTCTCAGAGACGGCCCAACACAATGTGAGATTTTATACAGCGCCCCCCTCCATCTGCAATTAACATGCACTTAGAAAAGAAATTAAATAGCATTACTTTCACCTTTGTCTTTAATTTATAAGATAACATGTCCTTTTTTATATGCTCAACAAATTGCAAATACATACAAAAATCTGAAGTACAATATAATTACTCTTACCACAAAATAAAATTCTGTAAAGAAGTGAATAAATAATGATAAATGATTTGGTATTATCATTTATATTGATATTACTTCAGCATTGGTTTACATTGGAATCAATGTGAGCTTTTCCTTTTTAAGGGTTTATAGTAAAGACTAGTTTTGATATACTTGTATTGAAGGTAATTTTTTTTCCAATTTTGTGGCGCCCCCTAGAGACCGACGTCTGCCCTCTGCTCTCACATTCACTCTCTATTCACAGACGGATTTTTACATACAGGCCTGATCAAAATCTTAAGACCAGTTGAAAAATTGCTGGAATATGCATTTTGCACATTTGGACCATAATGAGGTTTTAAATAGAGCTGCAATATGCAAAAGCAAGAAGGGGGAGTGTGACAAAAAGCACTTTGAAAGAGTAATTTATTGAAAACAACAAGTAAACTGAAATAGGCTGTTTATCAGCTGATCAAAGGTTTAAGACCATTGCCAAAAAAATTACAAAAAACTCTCCAAACCAGAACAAAAATGTTTCTCAGTAGAACTCAGTAATGAGTAGCTCCACCGTTCTTGTTAATCACTTCAAAAATTTGTTTGGATATGCTTGATGCCAGTGAAGATCTTCACAAAGGGCATCAACTGTCTGGAACTGATGGCCATTTTTATAAACCTCCCTTGCCATCCATCCCCAAATGTTCTCTATGGGATTTAAATCAGGGTAACAAGCTGGATGGTCCAAAAGAGTGATGTTATTCTCCCTGAAGAAGTCCTTGGTCAAGTGAGCATTGTGAACTGCAGCGTTGTGCTGTTGAAAAACCCAGCTGTTACCACACAGACGAGGGCCCTCAGTCATGAGGGTGCCTGCTGCAACATCTGCACGTAACCAGTCGCCGTTTGACGACCCTGCACCACCTGAAGCTCCAGTGTTCCACTGAATGAAAAAGCACCCAGATCATGATGGACCCCCCTCCACTGTGCCGGGTAGAAAACATCTCAGGTGGAATCTCCTTGTAATGCCAGTAACGTTGAAGCCATCTGGACCGTCAAGGTTACATGTTTCTTTGTGGTGTTGAAGGAGATGAGGTCTTTGAATTTATTTTTTGCTTTTGAAACCCTTTTCCCGCAGATGCCGTCTGATGGTTATTGTGCTGCAGTCGGCACCAGTAAGGGCCTTAATTTGGGTCGAGGACCGCCCTGTGTCTTGATGGCAAATCGGATCCTCTGGCTCAGCGCAGGTGTTATTTTTTTGGGTCTACCACTTGACTTTTTTGTTCCATAATGCTCAGGATCTTTCAAAAACATTTAGAATGACTGTCTTACTGCATCCAACTTCAGCAGCAATGGCACGCTGCGAGAGGCCTTGCTTATGCAGCTCGACGATCCGACCAAGTTCAAGAAGAGAAAGCTTCTTAGCTTTAGCCATCAGGAGGGCATGACCGTGTGAATGCCTGACAGAAAATGAACATTTTGAGCAGATTTTGGCTTTAATAGCCTGTGGTCTTAAACTTTTGATCAGATGTTTTGTTGCACTCCCCTTTCTTGCTTTTGTATATTGTAGCTCTATTTAAAACCTCATTAAGGTCTAAATGTGCAAAATGTATATTCTAGCAATTTTTCAACTGGTCTTAAGATTTTGATCAGGTCTGTACAAAAAGAAGACTCTGTTCATATTGGACAGCACTGTTTGGACAGAAGTTAATCCAATCCAGTCATTTTATCCATGCAGCATATTTGATTGAAAAAATTGACCCCTAACGGTTGGTGGACAAACCAACTGGCATCAGAGCAGCCAAACAGAGTCACTTCAGCCAGACAACTTCTGTTAGCAGGAACCATTCTAGTCAACTGTGAAAGAATAGTTCTCTTAATTTGTGACTTCAACCTTGAAAATCACAAAGAAAAAAACATTTTAGTGGAAATATTTGTTTGAAAGATTAAGAATGTTAATCTGACATGTTTGATGACATGGAAGCAGATGTTAGATGAGGGAACAAAGATCTTTTTAACATGTTTACAAGACTTACTGTAGTACTATTTTTATTCTTTCCCTGAGGTTAAATCTTAAAAGAATCAAATTAATTACACATCAATAAAAGTCAGTCAGAACACGACTTATCTTCAATTGTTTCATTTTATCACACATTGCGTGTGCATGTGCGACTTGTGTGAATTCACTGTTTTCTGTACCTCGGCCATCTCTTTCTTCGTGTTCCCTCCAGCTCCCAGCATCGTCATGGCCAGAGCCGAGGAGATGCTGAACGGAGAGAAGAAGACGTTGGCCGTGGCGTCACTGTCGCTCAGCTTCTTGAACAGAGCCACAGAGAAGGCCGTGTTGGCTTTGACCAGAGGACTCAGTGACTCCATCGTGGCTGCAGAAGACAGAGAGCAGGGTTTAAATATATTTACAGACAGATTTGTTGTTACAGGTACTTCCTCTTACATTAGGGATAAACAATGTTAGGTTTTTGAAGGTGTCCTCATTGCAGATATTTCCAAACTGATACTTGAAAAGCACAAAGCCTCCACTTTGCTGAATTTGACCTGTTCATAGACCTTTCATGTCTTTTTGTG
>JAZDUH010000137.1:7340000-7585000 GCA_036419115.1 Scarus forsteni | reverse complement strand
TATTTCTCTTCAATTTAGATTACGGGTAAACTGCCTGTTTCCACAGACCGATTTCATATTAGACTGGTAGGACCAAATCTCAGTCTTTTAGATTATTTCAAAATGTTCTGATATGTTTTTTTTTTCTTAAAGCCAATCTGAAGTAAAATGAGTCTGGAAAAAGGCAGTTTTCAATTAGGCCTAAATTAAATCTGAAATCCAAGGTATTAATAATTAAAAAATCACACAATTAAAAGGGCTTTAATGTTGAAAATCCACCAGAACTTGCTGGAATGATCTGAAATCAACTCTGACGTTCAGTTCTGTCAGTCTGAAGTGAAATGAGTCTGTGAAAACAGGTGATTTTCAGTTGAAGTAAATCTGAAATCATATCAAAAATGTCACATTTTAGAAGGCTTTAATTTTGAAAACCGACACCAGATCTTCCTGTAAGTTTATGAGTGACTGTCTAGGGTTCAGTATGATCAGTCTGAAGTGAATTTTGTCTGTGGAAACAGTTATCTTTAAAAATAATCTAAAATCGTAGGTAAATATCATCACAAATATGTAAATCCACATCAGAACTTCCTGTAATTAAAAAAGGAGTCCCTGAGGAAAAGTCAGTTTGAGTGAAATGGTTCTGTGAAAACAGGGCGTTTCCTCTTAACGTGAACCTGAACTTTGACTATAAAGTGGACTTTTATTTCACAATTCCTCATCAGACAAAGAACTGAATATTCATTTATCGATCAGTTAACTGACTGACTGACTGAAATGTGATATTGGAGACGGCCTTCATAAGACTCTGCTCTTATTTTGAATTCTGTTCTGGCACTGCATTACCGTAATACTGTCTGTATACGGGCACTGCTGAAGTGAGTGGATGACTTGGATGACTCAGGATTTCGGACTGGAGGCTGGCCTAACGCAGTATTATGTTATTATAAATTGTTTCTTTCCAAAGAATCCGACAATGAAAAAAACTAAACCAGACCCTGATTGTTCTCAGGAAGCTTCACTGATTCTTACAGAGCGCCTCTCATTAAGAATTCAGAGCACTTTAGCTTCATGTTGGTGAATCTGGATCAATAAAAATAGGAAATAAAGAGATGTTGACTCTGAAGAACACTGTCCTCACATCCTGTGGACACACAGACCATGTTCTCAAGAGAGGGTCAGGATTTATCATCAGCACCATAACAAGCTTCTGTCTGAATATAAGTGGAAAAAAACATGGTTAAAACATCACTGAGATTAAAAAGAAGAAGAAATGAAAGATTCTAATGAAACTGATCACACTACATAATGTATTTATGTGTAAACAGCCTTCAGATAGATAGATAGATAGATAGACATTTAGACAGACAGATAGACAGACAGACAGATAGATAGATTGACTGATAGGCTGAGTGATTTGTTTTATTCGGAAAGCTGTACATTAAAATCCTCAACTGCTTTTTTTCATTAACTTTTTTAGGAAAAGAAAGTGGATCACATCAGACCTGGGGCCTGCTGCACAAAACCAAGATAAGGGATTAAGCTGAGATATCTTGGTTGTCCCGGATCAATTAGTCCATGATGTGGTTGCACTAAAGAGGGATATGTTTTGACATATATTCCCATGGAGATTTATTCTGTAGGACTAGCCTGCTGTAGACCAGGCTAAATTCCAAGATTTATTTAATCTCATCCCTTTCCTCATTCAGCAGTCCCCACAAATGGAAACCAATATTTATTCCACTGCCCACCACACATTGTTATCACATTCAACAAGACCCACTGTCATTATCTAAACATTTTTGCTCATTTGTTGCAATCATTTTACGTAAAATAGTGATTTTATATGATTTTGCAATCGTTAGATAAGAGTTATCTTTAGAATACAGGTATATGTAAAATATAAATACCATATTAGTTCAAATAAAAGTCAAAAAGTCACATGGTATTTCTTTATTGAATACGGATTAATCAGATAAAGTAAGCCATCAGTTCCTTCAAAACTGAAGTCACTCTGTACTCAACAAGACAGAGAGCACAGAATCAAAGCCGATTATAAGGTAGAAGAAGAAATGCACATTCAAAGGTCAGTATTAGATTCACCTCACATGTCTTCACTCTGAAATAAACGCAGGATAAATCCAAACACAACTGAACAGACAGATGAATGATGCAGTAGCCCTTCTGCGGCCCTGTTTACAACACAAACAACAGAATATCACAAATTAATTTTGAATTCAAACATTTGTCTTCCATTGCAGGACATATATAACAGCATGCATAACTAAAACAATGAAAGACATATACTGGTCTCTGACCAGACAGACACTATCATCATGGAAGATGGCAGTCCTGTTCCAGTCTATGTGTGAGGGCACTCTGGGGGTCTCTTCCTCCTGAGGCAGGACACATTGTGGAGGACAGTACAGGCCACAGTAAGAGCGTGCCTTTAGAAGGCCAAAGTTCATTTTTATTTTGGCCCTTATCCTGGCATGAGCAGGACTATATGGCTGCTGTGCCCTCTGAGGGTCTGTAAACGGTTGGAGGAGAAAAGGCTGACAGGTATACTCTCTGTCCCCCAGAAACACACCTGAAAATTCACCTGTGAATACAAATCATCATCATGATCTCAGAAACAAAGACATTCTTGGCACAGCAATGATGTTAAAGCAGTTATCTATCATTAGAGGCTGTGTGCTCACCCTGTGTCAGGTGCTATAGATTGCAGAGGTCAATTTGCCGCAACGCTGCTGATCAGGCAGTCAGCACTGCAGACCACCTGAAACTATGATCATTTTTTTTCAATTGTTTACACACAATTTCAAAATCAGAGCTTTTTTTTTCCAATTATTCACACAATTATCCAAACACCACACTCAATTTGCATAACTCCTAAAATGTTTGCAAAATGACACACTTCAGTCAAAACATACACACATATCTTACAAACATACACCTATTCATAAAACGCTGTTTTGTTTTAATCTCACTAACACAGTCTTCAGATGATCAGACACTATTGCAGTCAGTTACACATTACTGTGATCAATACAAAATACATTTGTAAACCCCCCCTATTTTAGGAAACAGCATGTACTAGACTTTTTTTTTTTTTTCTTGCCAGGCATTTTTATGTAAGGGATATTTTGTTTTGTGAGAATCCCACAACCTTCTTCATGATTTCTTTGAGGTGTACAGACAAAATCCTCAAATACTATAAACCTACCAAGCACTGCACAACACTGATGCTGAGGACTGAAGATATGTATTTCCTGCATACTCAGTTTCAGTAACTTATCAATCAACAATGAAAATCACAACAAAATAGTAGTTTCTTACTACTGTAAAGTGTCGACAAATAAAAAATCTTTAAACAACTAAAATTACTGCATGAAGTAAATACACTTACAGCACCTCTGAAGAAAAACTAAATACAACAACAATATTGTAACTCTGATCATCAGCCCTCCGTCTGGCTGGATCAGGCCATAGGATTTCATCCACATCACAGGCTATGTCTTCATTGGCAAGGCACCGTTGGAAGAATCGCCTTGTGTAACGAATCCACCCCTGCACAGAAGCTGATTCAATAAGATCACAGGCCTGCTCCATGGCCTGAATGAGGGGCAAAAGGTCATAGGGCCGAAGGTTGTATACCTTCCACCACCATGCAGAAAAAAACGTCTCTATTAGGTTAAGCAATTCAGGGTGCTCATGGAACCAATTCTGGACCAGAGCAGATTGATGGAAAGGTACATCGTCCCAAATGGCAATGTACTGCATGCAGTCCACTTGGTTTAATGCTGTGACAATGTTGTGTAATCTGTCGAGAAATGCAAGGATTAGATTGCCGTTATAGGATCCTAGATTTGCTTGGTGGTAGAGGGCCCCATTTTGCATAATGGCAGCACCCTCGCTGCCCTGGCACATTGGTAATTGCCCAGTGCCCAATTACATTTCTCCCTCTTTTTCTAGTTTTTGCATGGTTAGATCCAGCCTCATCAACATAAATAAATTCATGCTGGATTTCCTCAGCATCTATTTGCAGGTCTCTGAGACACAATAAATGACAATAGGATGTTGTTCAATATCTACCGCACAGTATTTTTTCATGCCAAAAGGTTGTGTGCAATGCACAATACGACACTAGGGCTGGACAATTATGGTAAAAATAGGGTCATGATTATTTAAGTGATATTGAAATCACAATTAATATACACAATTATTAAATTTAAAAACTTCAGTATTGATTCAAACATAACTTCAAAGAACCAGCGAGTGGAGATGCTCGCTGCACATACTGTATTATTAATCCACATAAGTCACACACACTAACTATGGCTGTGTGTACAACAAAGAACAGTATGAAGTTCAGGAACTTGCATACACGGCACTCCACACTGTGTGGCACATTAATAATTTTTCTTCTATTATAATTTTTTTTATGATTGTCAGATGGCAAAATCGAAATCATGATCAAAATCCGATTCGTCGTCCAACCCTGTTCCACACTATAGTAAGGTGAAGAATACATACCTCCCCATATTCAATACGCAGATGTGACCTAATGTTGACAGAGAGACTTGATGGATGTTATTGGAAAAATTGTCATCATTGATGACATTGGTTTGTATTTCTCCCAGCCTGATACAATTGTTGGTCAAAACAATGTTTACAATAGGTTTCTCTTGTACCCGAGTGAACACTGGGGCCCCTTCCACATTGGAGTCCTCGGCCCTCAATTTTATGTAGACAAAAAACACATGTCCCAGGAAAGGATATCAGAAGTTATGACGAGCACAGTTATCTGCAGATTCAGTGTACTGTGCAATTACTTTAGTTTACCTGTTTTCTTGACAGAATGTTCAAATTACTGTCGCGACAGTATTTCTGCTGAGGTTTGGCTGAACTCTTAGTCCAGCTTCCTTCAGAGTGAGTCCATGGTTGATAATGGTATGAAAATTTTGTGTCACGGTTATTGTGAACAAAATTATCACAGTTATCATTATTATCGTGGTATTGTTGCAGTGAGCTCAAAATGTTCAAAAAGTACTTTGATACAGTCTTGAAATCCTTTAACCCCTTAAGTATCATAATTATAACAGGCCTTTTTGTCTTTTTTTGTCAATAAATGTGTCAGGAAATCTCCTTTATGTAAATCTGTTTAAACTTCTTTAATGAGAAATAAAAAAAATTGTCATTATTATGTAATTTCTGTTTAAACAGTGTGTATGACAAGAGAAGAAAAAAATGGATCTGAACTTTGAACAGGTTTCTCTACATAAACAATTGTTAATGAACATGTTCCAAGTTTTGAGATGACCAAAAATAAACTTAACCTATTTTACAAACACTCTCACATTTTAGTTTGCCTGCATTATTAGTGTCCATGTTACAGCTCATTATATTAGACCATGTCCAGGTCTTATTTTTTTCTTTTTACTGACGATCAGTGGCGTAGCTGGGATGTATTCCACATGGGTTTTCATATGTGTCAAAGGGGCCCGCTTGTTCGGCATGCCGCATTGCACACAAGAATAGAGGACAGAAAAAAAGTAAAATTTAAAAAAAAAGTAAAATACTGGATACAACCTCTCATTACTGCCACTATTTGAGATGTGTTTTTCTTTTTTACATTCTTGCAAATGTATCAACAACCTTGTCCAAGTTAGTCTTCCCAGACATCTCTCTCTCAATGAAAAGTAATGCCAGGCTTGAGAGGTGAGACTCGCTCATTTTTGAGTGCAGATAAGTCTTGATCAGTTTAAGGTGACTGAAAGTGCGCTCTGCCTGTGCACCTAATGCTGCATCACTTTCATGCTCTCCCTCAATATATCCTTAATAATAAATGTTATGATAAAGCCTTTAGATTTCATTTTTATTGACATGGAAAATTAATGAATTATAATGTATAGCTTTTCTGTCTGTGCCCTGAACAATTATCTGGACTACGCATATATGGATTATTTTATGGATGTATTTAGTGGATATTTTCTTCAGAGACAATTCTGTCCACACCACAGAATTATCTCTGTTCATACAGAATGGCTCTGAGGCCTGAAATGTCATGCCCAGGCGGTGGTGGAGTTCAGAAAAAAACAGCTGTCTCTCGAAAAAAATTAAAATAGCACAGAAGAGCATTATAAGCAAGCACAGTCAAATGGTCCAGAAGGAGCAAATGCAGATTTTGAAACAAAATAATAATAAAAAATAATAATCACGAGTTAATAAATGTATGGGAAACACTCTTTCAGTGCAAGCATATGGCCCGTTACATGTAGACCATTATTGTTTACAACCACTTTTTATCGGTTTAAAAATAGCCATTAATCTCCATTTATATGGGTGAAATCGCTGTGTTTGTGTGGTTGGGATGATGTAGCACCATGTCGCAGCAGTAGACAGTGCATGTTTATCTGCATGTCTACCTGCTGCCGGCCACCACCCGGATGTTTTCCGCCCCAGTGAGGACCCCACTGTGGTGGAAAAGATCCGGAAGTTTGGCGCATTTGGCTGCATCTTCTCTTAAAATTTTATTTTTTCGAGCAATAGGCCTACATTTTTCCACTCCACTAGCGGCTTTTTCTGGGGGCATCTGTCTTTTCTTCATCTTTTTTCATCTCTCGTCTTCGGTCTGGCTCAATACGCGGCTGAGCCAATCACATTTCAATGGGCCAATGGATCAGCTCAAATCGGCAGGGGTCTCCCCCCCTTAAAGGATAACTTCGGTTCCTGCAGCTTTTACATTGTTTATAGAATGAAGAACAACAATATACTCACCCAGAAGGCTTTCCTGATGCAAACGGTGCTTCGGGAGATACTTAGATCCAAAATCGAGCAGCGGACACCGATATAATGGTAGCCTGTAGGGCATAGATCGCCGCTCCTAAAAACTGCATTAATCGTCCAAAAACTCATGTTTTTCACCAATACTCCATCATGATTTGCTCCGAATGGACCGCCATTGCAGTCTGTGTCTCTCCACACAGCGCTGTGTGGCTGAACTGACGAGTTTGTTTACGTGCCCTTCGCGCATGCGCAGTGCGGCTCATAGTTTCAGGGGAAGACCGGCAGCTACAAATCGACTTCCTTCTTCCAGTTTTGTGCAAAATGGACGAATATCTATGGGATGAAGATGTTGTGGAGGAGAACTTTGAATATGATGGACGTCCTCACAATTTGGAGCCAGATTATACAGATAAGGAGCTCATAGAAATGAGGAAGCGATCGCAACGCTCCAGAGAGTACTGCGCATGCGCGAAGAGCATGTAAACAGACTCGTCAGTTCAGAGGTTAGTTCAGCCACACAGCGCTGTGTGGAGAGACACAGACTGCAATGGCGGTCCATTCGGAGCAAATCATGATGGAATATTGGTGAAAAACATGAGTTTTTGGACGATTAATGCAGTTTTTAGGAGCGGTGATCCATGCCCTACAGGCTACCATTATATCGGTGTCCGCTGCTCGATTTTGGATCTAAATATCTCCCGAAGCACCGTTTGCATCAGGAAAGCCTTCTGGGTGAGTATATTGTTGTTCTTCATTCTATAAACAATGTAAAAGCTGCAGGAACCGAACTTTTCCTTTAATATGCAACATAATACAGTGACCCAGTCGGACGTCACGTTACACTCTGTGCTAACCTGCTGCTGCAGAGAAGGCAGCTGCTGCGCTCATTCCGCCTCGGATTTAAACAAACAAACAAACAAAAAAATCATCGGAAGTGTGGTGAAGAGGGCCCGTGGGTTTTCATAACCCACCAACCCCACGTAAACTACGCCACTGCTGACGATAGTCCCTGAGGGAATTCCGGTACAGTTAGTCCCCCTTCCATGACTCTCCTTTTGTCTCCACCCTCCCTGGCAGATCTCCGCCTCTAATATTTCCAAATTCTGATTGATAAAATCCATAGCACATAAACTATGACGGAAAGAGACGATCAATTACAAAATACGGCAAAGCGAAACACGCAAAAGACAAATAAACTGCAAAAGATCTGCAAAAATAAAAAAAAGAAAACACTTCAGAATGATATGAACGCTATTTACAAGATTTATACATTATTTATTATAGAAAATACTGATAGACCGCCTGTAATTCACTCAGGTATGGCTCTCTCAAACTTGTCTCTCTCTCTCTGGCTCAATCACTTGAGGAGTTACAGTAGTTCACACGCGTCTTTTTCTATTGCTGCAGCTTCATGTTTGGGACAGGTTGACTGTCTTCTATCTGTCTCCCCTCGGCATCCTTTTTTTAAATGTATTTTTTGGGCATTCTGTGCCTTTATTGATAGGAGAGAGACAGTGGATAGACTTGTGAAAAGGGGTGAAGACGCCCTGTAAACAGGTCACAGGCGGGATTCGAACCAGGGCCGGCAGAAGTAAGTACATGGGGCACCTGGTTGCTAACCACCCCGCCAAACCAGCACCCCAGGCATCCTTTTAATCCAAAATTTGACCAGAGTTCTGAGTGCATTTTGAGAGGGAAAATCCCCGCTGTAGTATGCTTGTGGGATAACTTTCGCTCTCAGTCTCAGAGGCCAAACAATGCATACTGTGCATGCGAGGCCTCTGCTGCTTTACTGAACAGCAGACACACACATTTTCATCTTTTTCAGACAATGACCCCGTTTACATGGGTCAAAAAATCCTATTTACAATCAGATTGAAAGGTCAATCAGATTAGAAGTCTCCTGTAAACACCTTAGCCAATTCACCCGGATCTGATTGTATTTCAGATTGGATTGTAAGAGGTAGTCTATGCGGATTGATAATCTGCTCCATGCTTCATGTAAGCGGCTGAGCGGACGGGATTGGATTGATAGAGAGGATTGTTAAGTCGGTCAGCGCAGGGCTCTGTAGTACATAAGAGGCATGTAGTGACGTACGCATTCGGGTTAACGAATTGTAATTCTCCTCCTGTCCAAATATCGCTTAACTCTTGTGACTTCGGAGCCTCAAATAAATGTAACATTGCAGTTCAGAGATCAGCACAGTCACAAAAACATGGGTTGAGCGCAGTCACAAAAACATGGGTTGAGCGACCCCAGACTGTCTTGGAGGAGTAGCATGAGCGGACCGTGATGGAATATTGGTGAAACAAATGAGTTTTTGGATGATTAATGCAGTTTAAGGAGCAGCACTATACATGCCCCGTGTGCTACCATTATACAGTTGTCCGCCACTCGATTTTGGATCTAAATATCTCCCGAAGCACTGTTTGGATCAGGAAAACCTTCTGGGTGAGTATATTGTTCTACTTCATTCTCTAAACAATGTGAAAGCTGTAGAAACCGAACTTATCCTTTAACAGTAAGCTAACTAGTTATTAATTTGTATGTCCCTGAATTTTCTTCATGTCACACATTAATCAAAAGTATTACCAGGAACAGTGAGGCTGACTGTTCATGATTCAGACAGATCTTAATGTTGAGTGTGAAGAATGCACAATTCTTGCAGCATGAACATAAAGCCAGCTGACTAAACACGTGGTGCATATTGTTTTTCCACCTCCGGGGTTCGTTTTTGAAATTTTTAAGAGCACAACAGCGGCACCAGCAACAGCAACATCAAACTTACCTTTAGAAATTAAGGTAGGAACTGTTTTTTGTTGAAACTAAGAGTTTACAGGGATTTTCTCTCCTTTTAAATCTGTCTTGATATGATATGATTTAATGCAATAACACAATTAAATGTAAAAAAAAAAAAAAAAATGCATATGAACAAGCCAAGGCCTGCAAACAAAAGTTTAAAAAAACCCCACCAGGATGTGGATGTGGATGTGGATATGGAACCAAAGACCAGTATTTTTTTCATTTTTTTACTTTTTCTTTTTTTTGCTTGATTGTGTTTTTGTAATACATTAATCTGTGTTTGTTAAGTTATATTGTATTTAAAGTTTTCTTGATAACTGCAAACTTCTGTTATTCAAAATAAAATATTTCTTTATTGGAAGATGTTCTTGGTGTTTTTGTAAAGGTGCATCCAAATTTTATGACTTTATTAAAAGCAGTGGTGTAAAGGAACGAAGTAATAGTACTTAGTTACAGTACTTAAGTATGTTTTGGGAGTATCTATACTTTACTTGAGTTTATATGTTTTTTGCAACTTTTACTTTTACTTCACTACATTAAAAATTAAAAAATGATACTTTTACTCCGTTACATTTAAATTGTCAACTTAGTTACTCGCTACATAATAAAATGTGAATATAAATTACACTTATTTTCACATTTTATTTTGAAGAGGATCGTACACTGTTTGTGCTCTTGAGCGAAGCTGAACACACCTCTGCCTGCCTCTGCAGCCTGTGAACGACTGTTTAGCATTGCAGGACTTGTATTCAGCCCTCGAAGAGCACGACTGAACTCATGCAATTTTGAAAATCAACTTCTGCTAAAGATGAACTGCAAGTTTGTGGACTTTACGTAAGGGAGGAATGGAGAGAGGGAGTAAGAGGTGAAGGGAGCTGAGGGAGGGAGGAAGAGTTAAACTTAATAAAGCTTGGGAGAGCAACAACTATTTGTACCTGTTCTCTTTGTTTGTACTTTTACTTTTAATACTTAAGTACATTTAATAGTAGCTACTTTAAGACTTTTACTTAAGTGATTTTTTAATGAGTGACTTTCACTTTTAGTTGAGTATATTTTATATAAGATATCTTTACTTTTACTCAAGTATGGGTTTCAAGGACTTTTTACACCTCTGATTAAAAGCGCAAAAGTGCCAAAACTGGAGGGTCTTAAAGATGTTGGGATAGCAGCCTGGCTCTGGAGATCCCAGAAGATGAATGAACTTATGTATGTGTTTGTACTGCTACTCAAGTGAAATACAATCACAACTCATTTGTCGTAAGATACTGAATAGATCCTACTTGATGCCTTCTAAATTAGCAAGACTGAAACTTAGAAACAGTGATAAATGTTGGTGATGTAATAGGAAGGAGGGAACTCTAGTGCATATAGTATGTTATATGAGTGTGACAACACAAGTGACTTGTGGAATGCAATAATTATGTTCTTAAATAAAATATTGGGTAAACATTTGATCAAAAAACCCTCACTATGTCTTTTGGGCAGAAAATTATGGTGTTGTTTAGCTTGTAACAGGATGCAGGATAACTTTACATCATTGGAATTCTCTCACCTTGTCCACTTTGAAGGAAATGATGGCAGCACTGACCTCAATGGCAAGCTCTGAGCAGATCACTTATAGAGCAGCTGGCAGGGAAGATCTGTTAATAAAATATGGGGACCTTTCCTAGCTAAGTTGTTGGATGTGAAAGAATGAAACTGCCTACCTCTGCATTATTTCTTTTTCTTTTTGATCTAGTTTAAATACAGGATTTGTAAACCATGTAGATTCGTAGGGTGTTGCTTTATTATTAGAATATATATATATACACATACATACATACATACATACATACATACATACATATATATACATACATACATACATACAAACATATATATATATATATACATATATACATACATATATATATATATATATATATATATATATATATATATATATATATATATATATATATGTGTGTGTGTATTCATACATTTTCTTTGTGTTGTAAATGGTAAATGGACTTGAGATTATATAGCACTTTTCTAGTCTTTTGACTACTCAAAACTGCTTTACCATGCAGGTCACACGTACCCATTCGGTCTCACATTCACGCACTGATGGTTCGGAGTTTCTATGTTAGTTATCCATCAGTATCTCTAACACATTCACACCCTTTCTTGCCCATTTACACACCACTAACACAGAGCAGTGGGAGCAACTTGGGGTTAAGTGTCTTGCTCAAAGACACATCACCATGTGTCGCTCAGAGCTTGGCTTGAACCTGCAACTTCCCGATCACTAACCAAGTGCACTATCCCACTGCACCACCGATGCCCTGACGTTTTGTGACTCGTATTTTGTGGGGTAGGCCTAGCTTTTTTAAGTTGTTGATAAACTGCAGACTGTTGTGTTTTCTATTCAGATCTTACTTTCTGATTTCTAAAAGTTAAAGAAAAGAAAAAAGATGTGACTGGTTCTGGAGAAGAAGACAATGTATTTGGTTCTTGTGTAACTGTAATTGACCTGCAGGTTCTCTCTATGTCTGACCAAAATATCTTTAAAAAAATGAAGAACTGAAGAGCATTTTTATTCATCAAAACATCAAGCTGCAGCGCCTCAGTTTTTGATCACTGATGAAGACAATTTAAGCAGGAGACCAACATTGAGTACAAATGATGAAGTTAAATAAATGAGCAGAGAGTGCATTCTTTAGCCAGGGCCAAAAGCTCAAAGGATGGCTGAAATTTGTGCAAATTATTCCATGCAAATGATTCAGCGATCATTCATCAAACCAAGCGTCACCAAAAACAGCAGCAGTGAGAGTTACAAAACTCACAACAGACACAAAAACAACAACAACCAAATAAAACTGGAAATCAGTGAAAGACACACAAGAAATAAAAGGTTTGAAAATAAAGAAACTCACTGGAGTCACAAAATGCAGCTAATAAGATCAGATGAGTTTCTTAAAACAAGACAAGATGACCGAATGTAGCTGTCGGTCCATGTCTGTCTTCACTCCGGGCTGCAGTATCGACCTGAGAAGAGGACGGCCTTGGTGGGGTTGTGTCTGATGAAGAAGAGGAAGGGGTGGTCTGCGTTGAAGTTGATGGGGATGACTGCGGAGCGTTCCTCCATGACGGCCCCAGTGGCTGCAGCCGCCTCCGTCCCCTCCTCGTTCACTTCTATGTACGCCTTGTGGACGACTTTGGACAGGACGAGGTTGTTGCCAGGAGACATACCTGTCACAGAGGAGGAGGGCATAGCAGCACTGAAAAAAGGTTGTTGTAAATTTGACAGTAATTTACTGGCAACAACATGCCTTTGTTATTGTAAATGCCTTTACGGTATCATTACTCTATTAAAATTAAAAGTATTATTATTGTATTTTCTATAATTTTGTTTAACTACTACATTTTTATTTAAGGTATTACTACTGTTTCCATTTACAGAATTATTTTTGTATTATAAAAAACAGAATCCTTACTTTTTCTCCATGTACAGAATCATTATTCTACAAATTTTTAGTACATTTTTGAGTACAGTGAACTTGCTGTAATTTAATTATTATTAGATAAGATTGGATTAGATTATACAGTACTTTATTAATCTGTTTGGAAAACTCCTCAGGGAAATTTAAATTCTAATAGCAGGTACAAAAAGCAGATACAAAGAAACATGAAAAAGATAGGTATACACAAAAATATAAATAAAAACAAATATAAACAAAATGAAATAAAAGAAAAAAGCAAAGTAAAATAAATAAAATAAAATATAATATTTGATATATAATGATATATTTAATAATTTTAGGACCACTTATTAGCAAGTTATGATTTTGTCCAAAAAAAATCACCTTTATCAGTTTTTTTTCCAGTAAAATACATTTACTCAAACATTTGTTTCACCCAGATAAGTGAAACATAACCTAAAACTTTCTTACCTTCAACTGGTCAGTTCTTTTAGGAAAAGTGGATTTTTCTCTTGATCCATTAACATTTTTAGTAATTTACTATATGGGCATTTTACAGTAAATCACTGTAGCTTTATGGTAATTGCTATTAATTTTACAAAAACTCAATATTTTGCCATTTACAGTTAATTACGGTATGGATGTTTTACAATAGGTAGTTATGAATATTATAGTAAAAAAACTGTTAATTTGACAAAAATCAGAATGTTTTTCCGAAGTATTTTGCCATTTAATTTTCTGTGAAGATGTTTTAAAGTAGGTATTTACAGTGAGGTAGATCTGCGAACACGTCGTTGTGATCTTTTAATTTCCACATGCAGGATTTTGAATATAAGATGACTAATTGTCATTTTTAGTTGGGTACTCTTTCTACTTTGACCAACTTCAGTTCAACTTCTCCTCAGAAGTGCCAGTTTGTTGTCATTTGTCTTTAAGCTTAATGATTCCCTTATCAAATCCTTCCACTTTGGTTCACATGCCTCACAAATCAAGGAGGTAAGGTTTATAAATACTAATGCTCTATTTTATCTCATAGATGAATCCCTCATATTGAAGGAGAAAAGCTGTTAAAGGGGCCTCCCTGTTCTGCCCTGCAGTGAGTTGCAAGTTGCAGATCAGGAGGACCACTTTAATAGCTTTTCTCCCTCATTGTGTGAAACTCATCCATTATATTAAATCTGCTAGTTACTGTTGAGTCAGTCCTCCTTATGGACTGAGGACTGTATTGAATGAAAAATCCTCAGTTAAACAAAGTAAGCAGTGGCTGTGGGCAGAGCTGATGGCATGTCTCTGCACATCATAATCATGTTGACATCAGCAGAGCTCATTCATCTGTCTCACCATGGAAGTCGCTCTTGGACGCGTCAAAGGCGTCCACCATCCCCATCTTTATCAGGATCTCGTTCATGTCGTACTTCTCCTCCAGCTTGAATCGAGGAAGCATCACCTTCACCTCAGACTTCTCCATCATGTCCGGACGAGTCCAGTCCACAAACTTCTGGTGGTCCAGACTCGAGACCAGCTGGGGTGAATAAATCAGACTGTCAGTGTGTTTGTTCACCTCCTGCATTCACTGTGTGTGGTGTTCCTGTACCTTCTCCAGGCCCGTGCTGTCGTCCTCGATGTCATTAGGGAGGAGGATGATCATGCTGAGGTCGTTACTCTTGTAGGGCATCTCCAGCACCTGTCCAACAGAGACACATGTCAGGGGAGTGAGAAAGAGGTTTTGACACAAGCTGTGATGCAGGAGTGACCACAGACTATAAAACAACATATATCACTACACTTTTACCGTCTTTTTTTGGTAATTTTTTAATCAAATTCAGTCGATAATTGTTCTTTACTAAAAACACAGTGTTTGACAACACCCCCTGCCCACGATCGCCACGATGTTTCTCCCAACATGACTGCCGCCACTCACACACACTCACACACGCTCACACACACGCCTTTAATTTACTTGTGACGCCCCTGAAATACATACATACTGTATATAAACATAGAAATTCTTTGGCAATTAGGACTATTTCTGTCCACAATTTTCTTTTTTTTATTTCTTGTTACAACTCTTTGTTCATGAATATATCTTTAGTGGTGGTGTATGTATTTGCAGGTAAAAAATATGCTAAAATATAAAGGTAAAATATAGGAGGGATTTCCGGTGACGTCGGAATGTAGAAGACGTGTTGGTCTCGCTCTCCCGTTCCACCTTCTTAAAAAGTCATTGTTACAACCCCGTCTAACTTTTGGAACTCACCGCAGCATAGGCATTATAAAGACCTTTTTTTTTAAGCAAAATGTCTAAAGCAGCTAAGTCGAAGAAAGTCGACGGAGACCCAGCCCAGATTAGCGACAGCTCAAGCTTAGCAGACATAGCTAACTTGCTAGAGGAGCATCGAGCTAGCATCTCGGCCGACAACAAGAAAAACTTCATGGCCCTCGAGAAACAACTGAGCAAGATCCAGAATAAGATAACAGAACATGGAGAACGCATCGCATCTTTGGAATCGGCTGCCAACCAACAAGATTTGAGGATTAAGGAGTTGGAGGAGCGTTGTACGGTGCTAGCTGACAGCAACAGTAAGCTAATCACCAAGACTGCTGATCTGGAGAGCCGGAGCCGCAGAAACAACATTCGCATTATTGGTCTCCCTGAATCTATCGAGGGTCCTCAGCCTACAAAGTTCTTTTCAGAGCTTCTGGTTGAGCTACTTGGAGACGAGGTTCTGCATTCTCCTCCCGAATTAGACCGGGCTCATCGATCGCTAACGGCCAAACCCCAGCCCGGCTCGAGGCCGCGACCTGTTATACTCCGGCTCCACCATTTTCAAACTAAAGACCTCATCATCAGAGAATCCCGCAAAAAGAGAGGCAGTCTCCAGTATCAGGGTACGACGGTGCAGATCTTCGAGGACTTTTCCCCAGAGGTTATGGAACAACGTTCAAAATACCGGGACGTCATGGCCAAGCTATACAACCTAGGCCTCAAGCCTGCACTACGGTTCCCAGCTCGCCTACACATCACGCTCGAAAGCGGGGCCAGGAAGAGGTTTGCCT
Source organism: Scarus forsteni (assembly GCA_036419115.1). Taxonomy (NCBI): domain Eukaryota; kingdom Metazoa; phylum Chordata; class Actinopteri; order Labriformes; family Labridae; genus Scarus; species Scarus forsteni. The sequence continues at coordinate 7,568,914 of JAZDUH010000137.1, read as the reverse complement.
CGGTTGGAGACGCTGCGGCCTTCGTAGTCGAATACCAGCAAGCACCAGCGGACGGCTAGCCTAGCCGCAAGGCTAAATCAGGTTTACATGTCAATGAAACAAGCATAACAGATGCTTCTACTTTTTCCATTTCCTTTACACTCTTACGAATGTACTTAGACCTACATGCACCTTAGAAATTCCGTGTAGCTGTAAGTATTACCTTTTACAGTTGACTGTTTGGTTCACTTGCTAGCCGCTAGGCTACACCAGGCTAACACGGATAACAAACCAGTTGTATCGACTTTTCTATGAATACATATATTTTTCTTTACATTTGCAAGTGCATATGGGGCTATAAACACCTCAAGTATTCCAAACAGCTACAAGTGTGTTGTCTTTAATGGTCATTTGTTTTATATAATCTACGGCAGCTAGGCTAGATCAGGCTGACTTGCACTTAAAACTAGGCTGTTTTTTTTTTTCTTTTTCCCTTTTTCTAATTGCCTCTGCACTCATGTAAAGCTACATGGACAAACTGTTACTCAAGTATTTAATGATGCTGTGAAGACTATTCTGTATAGTTGATAGTTATGTTCACTCAGGGCTAGGTTGTTCACATTCCCTAACTTTCTCACTAGTTTGAGTGCCTTATGTCACCCACAACTTGTTCACAATTATCAATAGTTAGGTCTTGACTTTTTTTTTTTTGTGGTTGTAGTCATTCTCGGGTGGGTCATATTGATGATTTGTACTCCATTTTGCTTAAAATCTTGCCATTACTGCAGGTAAACTCTAGGCCCATAGTTAACATCCTGATTTTATATATTCTAATGTATTTAGTTTTACTTACATACATGTCATTTAATAATCTTTACCTGTTTATTTGCACAAATATGTTCATTCTTAATAAGGAATTCCGGGGTTTTAATTAAGGAATACGGGCGCCAAGACGTCTTAAGGAAGAGAGAGGTTAGAGAAAGGAAAGGTTTGGGCCATGTTATATGGCAGGATGGGTTTGTACTGTTCAGAGGAGGGAAGAATAGGGTTCAGTTCTTTAAAAGGAGATTTCGGGGAGTTGATTATAATAGGGGAAAATAAGTTGGTGGGTGGGAAGTCCTCTCTTTCTGTTTTCACTCCTATTTGGAGTTTTTGTCTAATGGCTTGTACACATTTTTGTTTGTGTTTTTTCTTATTACTCTGTGCCTGCATGCTGCGTTTCCTATGCCTTTTGCTGCTCATGCCCTGGGGTCCCTCAGATGATGTAACTTAATATGGCCGATATGACTAGTACAGTGACCAGTGGCGGGCAGGCAGTGAGGTTCATTTCATTAAATACTGGGGACCTGAATGCAGTTGTGAAGAGAGCCAAGATCTTCTCACATATAAAAAGCCTTAACGCAGATATAATGCTCGTTCAAGAAACACATTTATGCATCTCTGATCATCAAAAATTGAGTAGACCATGGATTGGGCATATTTTCCACTCAAAATTTAATTTAAAAACCAGGGGTGTTGCTATACTCATTAAGAAAGGTGTTCACTTTGCACTGACCACTCTCCTTGCGGATGTTAACGGCCGATATGTCATTGCCAGTGGTATTCTCTATCAGAAACCAGTGGTTTTAGTCTCTGTTTACGCCCCCAATTGGGATGATCACAGGTTTATGAAACTTTTGTTGTCTTCTATTCCTAATCTTAACTCGCACTGTTTGATAATGGGGGGAGACATGAACTGTGTTCGTGATTCTGTGCTTGATAGATCAAGTCCAAGAGCCACCCCACTTTCAAAGTCTTCTCAGGTCCTCTCTTCCTTTATGGCTCAATATGGATACGTAGACCCATGGAGATTTCTAAACCCCTCTGTAAGAGCATACTCATTCTTCTCTCATGTACACCGATCATTTTCACGTATTGATTATTTTGTAATAGATAAATCACTTATTTCAGCTATAGTCTCAGCACAATACACACCAATAACAGTATCTGATCACTCTACAGTGATTGTAGATATTCAGTTTGACCTTAGGCCTAAAGACTTCAGACCTTGGCGTTTGGACCCCCGCTTATTATCTGATTTAGACTTTTGTAAACATGTGTCCGAGTCAATTACATTCTTCTGCGAGACAAACAAAAATGAGGACACTTCTGCTTCTCTACTCTGGGAGACACTTAAGGCAGTGATAAGAGGCCAGATTATCTCTTATACCTCTCGCATTAATAAACAGCGTAGAGCACGTAAGAGAGAATTAGAAGACTCTCTCTCCAACATAGATAGCCAACTCTCATCTAAACCAACATCTGATCTTCACAAGGAAAGAATTAGGCTTCAAATGGAACTGGACCTTTTGCTTACAGGAGAGGCTGAACAGCTCCTCTTACAGACTAGGGGGACTGTGTACGAACATGGGGACAAGTCCGGTCGCCTCCTGGCTCAGCAGTTAAAAGCTAAAAGAGCTTCAAGCCAGATTACTCAAATAAGGGATGAGTCGGGTTCTTTGACTTCCGACCCAGGTGAAATAAATAACATTTTTAAAACTTTTTATTCTAAGCTTTACACCTCTGAGTTCTTTGGGGACAAAGTTGAGTTGGAGCGTTTCTTCACTAACTTAGACATGCCACAGATTTCTCATGTGGATCGTCAAAAACTAGATGCCCCTCTAAATCTTACTGAAGTTAAAGAGGCCATAATGTCGATGCATAGCGGCAAGTCAGCGGGACCCGATGGGTACCCGTAGAATTCCTACAAAAATTCATAGACCTACTAGCCCCATTGTTGCTCGAAATGTTTAATTATTCCTGCTGCCAAGGTTCACTCCCATCCACTCTCACACAAGCCTGTATTTCATTAATATTTAAGAAAGATAAAGACCCATTAAATTGTACCTCAGACGTCTAATTTCACTCTTATCAGTTGATGTGAAGATCCTTGCAAAGATATTTGCCCGGCGACTAGACTCTGTTGTACCTTCAATAATATCCGATGATCAGACTGGATTTATAAGGGAAAGGCACTCTTTACAAACATACGAGGCTTTCAGTGTCATCCACACCCCATCTTCTCTTACCGAGCCGGAAGTAATAGTATCACTAGACGCTGAGAAGGCCTTTGACAGGGTGGAGTGGGCCTTTTTTTTCTTGTTTACGCCACTTTGGTTTTGGAGACGGCATAATTTCTTGGATTCAGTTACTTGTACTCTTCCCCTTATGCATCTGTATGTACAAACACCCAACGCTCAAAACCTTTTTGTTGACAAGGTTACCCCTTCGCCTCCTCTTTGCGGTTGTAATAGAACCACTATCGATAGCTTTAAAGAGGAGTCTTGGGTTTAAAGGCATTCAGAGATGGGGCGAGAACATAAAGTCTCTATACGCGGACGATTTACTGTTATATGTGCGTGACCCTTTGTCTAGCATTAACCATATCATCTCGCTCCTGGATTCCTATGGTCGCATCTCTGGTTACAGATTGAATTTGCAGAAGAGTGAGTGCTTCCCTGTTAATCAATTAGCTCATGACTTATCTACATCCTCTCTTCCTTTCAAATTTTCTAGCTCAGGGTTTAAGTATCTCGGTATTACTGTTACTAAATCCATGAAATCATTGCGAGAACAAAACCTTACAGCTCTGACATCACTAGTAAAATCCGATTTACAGAGATGGGGCAATCTACCGCTTTCATTAGCTGGGAGAGTGCAAGCAATAAAGATGAACATTTTGCCTAGATATTTGTATGTTTTTCAGTGTCTCCCCTCTTCCTTCCCAGATCTTTTTTTCACTATTATTGATAGTATCATATCCTCATTTATATGGGCGGGTAGACACGCAAGAATAAGGAAATCCCTGCTTCAGAGGAATAGATCTAACGGTGGACTTGGCTTGCCTAATCTTCTTGCCCACTACTGGGCTGCCAATGCACACAAGGTTATGCTTTGGTGCACTCGTACTCAAGGCAAGTGGTATCAAGTCCAAGCCGATTCGTGCGTCTCTTCATCTCTACAAGCCCTGGCATGCAGCTCCCTGCCCCTAATCCCCTCCCAATTCTCGTCTAATCCTGTTGTTATTGGCACCTTGAAAATTTGGTCTCAGACGAGGCGCTATTGTGGGTGGCTCTCATTGCCACAAATGACTCCTATTTGTAACAACCATTTATTCTTACCTGCCAGAACTGACCCTAGATTTAAATCCTTGGAACGAAGGGGTATTCAGCATCTACAGAATTTGTTTCTGAATAACCTATTTGCAAGCTTTGACCAATTGTGTAATAATTCTACACTTAAAAGATCTGACTTCTTCAGATACTTCCAGCGTAGATTTTGTCAGGACTCATTGCCCTCTGTTCCCCCAAATCCCGCCACCCAGTGGTGTTGATATGCTACTTAAGATGAGCACCCTAGCTAAGGGCCATGTTTCCCATCTTTATAATCTGTTTTTAGCAAGGGATGAATCTGCTCTTGACAGAATCAGGATTGAGTGGCAGGAGGAGTTACACCTAATTTTCTCTGATGACTTTTGGGAAGGAGCCTTGAAGGGGGTCAATTCCTCCTCCAGCTGTGCTAGACTTAATCTCATACAATTTAAAGTGCTTCATAGGCTCCACTACAGCATTGCCAAACTTGTAAGTTCTATCCAGACAAGCTGGAGGATAAATGTATCCGTGCACAAACCCACTGTAATTTGACTCACATGTTTTGGAATTGCCCCAAATTGAATAATTTCTGGAAATCTTTTTTTGATGCAGTGTCTGAAATTTTAGGTATGATTATACTTCCATGTCCCCATGTGGCTATATTTGGTAGACCTCCAGATGAAATCTCCACAACAACAAGGCAAAGAACTGTTATCGCCTTTACCTCATTAATTGCTCGTAGGACGCTGCTCTTACTATGGAAGGCACCAATACCACCCTCTTTTCAGTCCTGGCTACAGGATGTTATGTCTCTTCTTAAACTGGAAAAAATAAAATTTTCATTGAGAGGCTCCTCGGATAAATTTTATACAACCTGGAGACCACTGATTAATTATATTGATGGCCTTCCAGCAAGCTTATTCTCCAGAGGGTCAACATAATTTGCCTGTTCTTGTGCCTGCCACACCACTTGGCCTCATTAATTCCTTGTTTGATTAATTAGGAGCGTGAATATAAGCACAGGGACCTTACTGGCCCCTGGTTCCTGTCATCCTGTGGGGACCCCAGAGCATTTGTTTGTCTGTTGGTTAAATTTGTTACTGAGCAGCTACTTATTTAAATTAATAATTTTTATTTTATTTATTTTTACTTGTATAATTAATGAGCAGGCACAGGATTGGTATGTGAGCATTTATGTGTGTGTGCCCTATTTTATTCCATATTTCATTTTATATTGTGTACATTGTTTCATGGTTGAATAACATGAATTGTCATGTGCACGTATAATGTATCTGATGTACAATGCCTTTGATACTTGGACTACTGAAGAAGAGGACTGGATTGGGTTGGGTTGGGTTTGGGAGGGGAAGAAAATTGTCAAACTCTTTGTAATCACACTTTCATCATGCACTTCTTTTGTCAATAAAAAGTTGAAACATAAAATATAAAGGTAAAATAAACAAAAAGCATTCAAGGCACCAACCAGGAAAGTCTAGAGCGACTGTGTGGGCCACCATAGTCCATTACTTGTTTACTAAGGGGATTGAGGGATGGGGATAGATAGATAGATAGATAGATAGATAGATAGATAGATAGATAGATAGATAGATAGATAGATAGATAGATAGATAGATAGATAGATAGATAGATAGATAGATAGATAGATAGATAGATAGATAGACTTTCTTTATCAAATCAGATAACTATTAGGCCTTCTGTTAACTATTTTCTTTTTTATTTCTTGTTATTACTCTTTCTACATGGGTGTCTCGGTGTACATACAGTAGTATATGTGGTGGCGTTTGTATTTGTAGGTATTTGTACTTGTTTTTATAAAGAGAATTACTCTGTAAACTCTTGTCACAGCAATACCTGCAAGGATGAAAATCTACACTCAGACAAGTTTTTGATTTTTTTCTGTACATTCATATTTCTAATTATTCAATGCTGGTGAGAAGGGCTGATATGCATGAAGAGGTGTAAGTGAAGGAGACAGTGAATGCAGCCTTGTCTTCCCTCCTCTGTCTACCTGCAGTTTGCTGCACACCTGAGCTCTCAGGGTGGAGGAGGAGCACCTGGTCGGCACACACACCTGTACAGACATGGTGAGTACAGTTTGTTGTCTCTTTGTTTCGTTGCCTTAAAGGTATTTTCACCTCTTGTCTTGTCAGTCCTCAGCAGTGCTTGGTTGTTTGGTGTTGTTTAAGTTTGGGCTAAGGTCCGCTGTTGGTCTGGATCAAGGCTTGCTGACCTTACTGGGCCCAAGGGCTGCCAAAAGATGACCTACCTGTTTGATTTAATGTTTCTGACTCATTTAAATTTGCATAGTTCACCTTAAAAAATCATAAGGAGGCAACAAGTGACACTGAGGTCCCTAATCTTCTGGCACAGTGCAGGGTGGTGGAGCCTAGCGCACCCCTCCCAGTGGTAATTTCATCTGGCACACCGCCATTAGCAGCCAATTTGGTAGACCAGCTGCGCTGATTGGTGTGGTGGCGCTCCAGGTGCAGACATATTCAGGTTGGTGCAGTGACAATTTTGTACCAGAAAACTGGTGCACTAAAATCTTGCCACCTCCAACCTGACCTATTCTTGGCACAGACAAAGAGCCCCCAGTGCGGTGGTAATTTGGTGACAGGCGCACAAGTGCGCACACGTCACCAAAACCTGAGAGGCAGGTCTCCAGAGTGTTAGGCACATTTCAATGCAATAAACAATCACAGTAACCACTATTTAATGTAACCATCTGAACCAGCATATACATTTGTATCTATATTCATTGTCCCGTCACATCTGATGTCAAATTAAAGATGTTTGTCATAATGGAAAGTTACCTGACGGCAGCTGGAAGTTTGATGCAAATCAATGAACTCACATCTCTCAAGCCAACTACAAACAGCCTCGTCATCCGATACGGAGTATATCTACGGCTTCTCTCATCTCATGAAGCTCAAAAGACAAGAGGGAAAGAGATGCTCACTTGGTGTCCTAAGGATTTACCTGTGATTGCCCATGTTTATCTGTTTCAGTCTTTGTTCTTAACGTGATCTAAAAAGATGGAGTGCATAATTGCAAGGAGGATGAGGAGGTGATAGCAGGAGAGAATATATTCCCAAAGATTCTACTATTTGGCAATGACCGACCAGGAATACAGGTGGGCTACAAGCATGATGAATGGATTAGCCTGCTGCTGTGTTTAAATGTAACTGTCATTTGATTTGTTCTCCTTTGTTCCCATGAAATTAGACACCTGAAAGTTTACTTTTACTTTAAATAAATTAGAAATTATAAGAGAATACTATACTTATCTGCATCTTAGACAATTTTATTTCAAAAAACTTAGCTGATATGCAGACCAGTCGCACTTTGTGATATTTTTTTGTTCAATGTACAGGTGTGATTGTCTAATTCAGGTTGAGAATATTCAAAGCACTTATTTTAATTCATGCTCACTTGGCAAGTTCAGATAAATTCTGTATCTTGCTACAAGGAATAAACTGCAACAATAAGGTGTTGAATTGCTTGTAATGATGAGAATATATCTGCCAGTGAAACAAGTAAAGTTCAACTGAGTGACAGTCTTAGGTTTCGCTTTTGAGAAACATTAAAGAAATGGAATTTAAATAATGGTTTTTTTTCAGACAGTGTGATGTGAGATGTCTGTAAGGACTACATGCTGTTCACAGGCAGCCTGTTGTTGGCTATTCCTGGACTAAATGTAAGTCTTGATAAATTCTCCCTTTTGTTAGTTCTCTGTTGTGACGTTGTAGGAAACAGAGGCCGGGCCTACAGCCCTGTGTGGATGGTCGGCCTAGTTGTTCTTCCACTTTCTTCTTATCATTATTATTCTTAAGTTTCTTATTATTGTAGGCCCTGTACTTGAACAATTAAAAAAAGAAAAGATGGTCTGACATCATAGACGGTTGATTTTTAATAACTTACAACAACAACCCATTTAAAGAAACTTTTCTCTTCAGCCTTTTGTAATACCTTGTCGTCCTTTCATGTGTTTCTGGTCTCCTTTATTTTACTATTAAATATTAAGTCTTGAGGAGGCTGTGACGTGAATGTGTGTATGTGGTCATGGACGTTACCTTGACGTTCATCTCAGGGATGGACCCGAAAAGGAATTTGCTCTTCTGGTGCATCATCTTCACTGGCTTAGTTTCAGTCTGTGAGACATCAGAGTTAATAATTAATCATTGATTAATTACAAGTTCTGATACATCAGCTTAAAGTCTTTACATATTTTATTAAAACCTCTTGCAGCACACTCTGAGATTTGGATGCCAATTTTCTTGTCTCAGTTTGGATGATCTAAAAACTCCCTTACAAGCATGGACCATCTGCTGTGCCTTAACAAGTCCTTCCACAAAAAATAGTGTTTCAAAAGTAAATCATTAATTAAAGACTGTTGAAGCTTTTCACTGTATTATTCCTTATTTAATAATTTCAATTTAGTGATTATGTAGGTGCTCTTTTGTCTAAATATGACTAAGAATTCAATTAATTAATTTTATTTATTATTTAGAACATTGGGAGTTTAGGCTTTTAGTTTGACAGGATTGGCAGTTCTAGCTCAGTGTGATATGGATATATAGATGTTTTTTAAGCACAAAGTCCGAGGATGATAATTTGTTTGTAATCTTGAATAAATACCAAGGAAACTCCATCTTCTGGCCTTAACAATGACATTTTTGATGCAGCATAATATCCACTTTCCCCTGGCCACAGTGGTGGTATTGAGATTTATTTTTTGTTTATTTTTGGCCACTACAATGACAATAAATATTATAAACAGAAAAATTATTACTTTTTATTTTTTGGAAATATTTATATATATAAATTTAAATATTCTAAATCTAAATGAACCAAACATATAAAAACTTAATGACTGCAAAGCCTGGAAGTCTAAGTAAAGAACAGTCTGTGGCCTTGAAGTTTTGTGAAGACTAGTCCACAAACTTCAACCTTTGAGTAGCAAAGGATGCTTTCTCCTCATTTTTCAGGATATTTTTGCTGGTTTTCTTTTTCACTCCCTTTGAAAACTCCTGATCTCCACTCTCCTTCTGCAGAGAGGTCCTCGGCTGTGTTAAAGAAAATTATATTAACTGTTATCAAAAAGCTAAAGTGCTGCACTGTCACCTTACTGATCTTGAACTGAGCATCGTAGGTGTCCTCCTCCCTAAACTTGCTCTCCCAAAGGTCCTTGAAATAGATGGCGTTGACCAGGACCAGCCGGGTGGAGTCGTCCAACACGCCCTGAACCAGCAGATCCTTGATTTTACCTGGACAGAAGAAATACAATAAATAAGTTAGTCAGAGAAAAAAAAAGTTTGGAAGATGGGACCAAAAAAGATTTTGAGTCTTTTAAAAATAAATACAATAAATTAATTTCTCAATATTGTGTCACTTAATTGAGACATGGCGTCACAGCAGGTAGTGCATGTGCCTCACAGCAAAATGGTTGCTGTTTAGAGTCGGTGTGTGGAGTTAGAATGTGATAACTGATGTGATGCTTGGATGTAAGGCACTTAAAGAAGCATCTAAAAAGGAGATATGCTTTAGTGGAACCTTTTAAAATTTTCAAATATTTATACCATGTTTGATTACATTAACATCAACAACAACAACACCATCAGGCCCTTCCTCCTGGGGAGAAAGCTGCTGGAGATGTAACTGCACCCCGACATCACAGCCTGGATCCAGGACTACCTCCAGGCCGTCCACAGCACGTCTCAGGCTCTGAGGTGGTAACAAGCAACACCAGAGTATCCTGGTGTCTTTCCTCTTACCTCAGACTTCTGGTTCAACTCTAATTCCTGTCGCCTCCAGAAGTTTTCCGACAACAACAAGGGGGAGAACAGAGAGCTGACCAAGAGCTTTTTTACATGGTGAGACAGCAACAACCTGAAGCTTAAAGGGACAGTTCAGTATTTTTTAAGTGCGGATTGTATGAGCTCCATGAGGCCACTATGCACATTAGATGTAGTAGAAAGTTTTCTCCTCCCCCTCAGTAAGCCACAGTCTGTAAGGGTCTGTGACGCAGAACCAGCCGCAAACAGGGAAGTATCATGCCAAATACAAACGGTATTTTCTCCACCTGCAACAACTCCTATCAAAAAATAATACCATAGTTCAAGAGGACACTACTGACATTTTTTTTCAGTGTATCAACTTTTCGGGAAAAAAGTTGCTTATCTGGAACTAGGAATACGTGGCATACGAGGAATATGTGGCAGGAGTCGGTTAGTTTCAGATAAACGTCATTTTTTGAAAAGTTAATTCACTCAAAATAAGTAGTGTCTTCTTAGACTGTGGTATTATTTTTGATAGGAGTTCTTGTAGGCGGAGAAAATACCCTTTGATACAATATCTCCCTGTTATTTTCTTGTTCTGCGTCATAATCTTTTACAGACTGTGGCTTACTGAGGGAGAGGAGATAACTTTCTACTGCATCTAATGTACTTAGTGGCCATATGGAGCTCATAAGCTGAACTATCCCTTAAAGATCAGAAAGACTGTACTGGTACCTTGGAGTCCACATCAACAACAAACTGGTGAAGAAGGCCAGCTCTGTGGTGGGCTTCAGTTGGACAACCCCTCTCATCACCAAAAATCAAAACAACAAATTTCCTATCAAAACTGTTCTCAAAGTTATGCCATGTCTGTCTCAATATCCTCTTTACCAGCTTTCTATGCATATTGTCAATGTTATTTTAAATATTGTATCTTATTCATTCATTTCTCATATCCCGGTCAATTACTGCACAAAAAAAGCTAAAATAATTTGCACTGTTAAAGGTCTCGTGTGTAGACGTTGGCAGCATTTCATTGAACAAAAACAGTGAATATGGGATATAGAGATTCCATTTGTATGTAAAGTCTGTCAAAATAGGTGTACAATCATCCTCATAAAACTTTCATTTTCTTTTTACTAAGTTAGAAAGAGCTTTTTATATCTATGTAGCGTGGGTCTCCTCTCTGTGGAGGCTGACATAACGATCCACCATGTTGTCTACGCGTGAGTTTTGGGGAGAAAAAGGGTGAGACGCAATTTTTGAATATGAGTATGGCTGCCTATCCTGAAATCTTTCTGGACAGTATGCGAAGAAGAATAAGAGAGAGAGCAGGTTTTACAAGAGGAGAAGACAGCACAGTGTCTGTACCCATTGTAAATGATGCCCTGCTCACGATCCTTTTTGGTCTTCGCCGGCTCTTGTTGCTTATTGATGTAATGTTTGAGTAACGGACAGGCTCATTACAAATTCTGAACACCAGATGTCGCTAAAATACCAATTTCGATACACTGCACCTTTAAATGTTCTGTCATCAACACTACTGTTGATGTGACACCACTGTCACATGTCACTTAAACATCAATGTCACTTTAACTTCCACATACTGCACAGAATGGCTCAGCTGTCCTGTAGACTCTTACCCCATTAGATTTAATTTGATAATCATAAATATTGAACCTTTTCTATTTTTTTGCTACTGTACAGGATATTGATGTACATCTTTATATTACATGTTATTCTATTGATCTTAATGTATTCTACTTTACTCAATAAAGGACCAATAAAGTTTACTTGTCTTAAAACTGAATAAAAACAATAATATCTAGAAAAGCACTTGATGAACGCAGACCTTCGCCACAGTTCTCTCTCATATTGTTAATTTTAACATAAATATTAATGTGAAGAATAATTTGACCTTTGTATATATTTTATGTTTTCAACTTTTGTACATATTGTATATATTTTTTTCATGTATCTGACTCTTTATAACCCTGTTCCAATCCTGTCATATAATCATGCTTGTAATCCTTGTCTAGCTTATGCATTCTTCTGACACACACACACACAACACTCATCCACATACTTTTGACACCCCTGAGGCACATGCCTCATACACTGATTCACTAACCTCCGTATCTAACCTCGTATGGAGGCTGTCTCTCGACCTCTTATCAATTGAGGGACATCTTCCATACCAGCTCAGTCTGGCTCATTCCAAGACACTGAGGTACGGAGGTCAACACACACACACACACACACCTTCCTTGACACTCTCATAAAAGAGAGAAAACATAACACCTCTTCAGCACAACATCCAGCTTCCTGTTGAAATGTTGTGACTCAACGCGTTGCGAATTAAGTCCCATCTGATTGCCTTCAGCTGTCTCATCGTCATTCATTTTTGAGTTATGTCAGGGGGTTTTGGTACGAACCGTGAAAGTTATACTGAGCTCTTAGGATTGCGAAGGGACAAAATCCTGACAATTAGTCTTACCTTTACTTCATCTCAATGTTTAGATTCCTTGACCATGAAAAGATACGATTAGAATTTGGATTCATAATGATATGTTATTTAGTTCAGTAGTTATTCACGAAAATCACAGTTTTCGTCATGGCCGATCCAGGCGGTGATCCAGATCACTCACTACATGTAATCATTTGTTCCTTGTCCCAATCTGGACATTTCCTAAAAAATTCATTGAAATCCATCCATAACTTTTTGAGATATCTTGTTAAAGAGAAACATACAAACTAACTAACTAACTAACTAACTAACTAACTAACTAACTAACTAACAAAAAAAAAACAGACGCCAGCAATCACATGACCTCCAGGTGGAGGTAATTATGGATAAGTTATGGCTAAAATTGAGCATTAACCTCATTACTACACAACCTTTAGAACCTCTAGAAACAAAATGTCGCCAGAGGTCAAGCTGCAAGAAAACTTAGTCATAAACATTGTCTGCAGAGTCAGGAAATAAATAAGTAACGTTAATAATGAATCGCACCTTGTGTGTTCTTCTCCACCCACTCATTGATTTGGATCCGAACTTCCTCTGCTTTGTGTATAAAGTCCACTAGCTCCATTCCGGCGTCGTAATACTTCTTTGTGTCCCCGAGGAAAACCTGTAGAAAACGGGACGTGTATAGACACTGACATCAGGTATCGAAACAGAGAGGACGAGGAGACTGTATGTGCAACAGGTTTGACTGACACAAAGGGCCCTAATTTCCTGGTACAACGCAGGGTGGCGTTTTTTGGCACAATTTCATGCCAAAAAACTGTGGATGGTGTGCTGAAAGCTTGCCTGCTTCAACTTGGTCTATTCTCGGCACAGGCGAAGAGCACCCGGTGCAGCTGTACCATAATGGGGTGACAGGTGCATAGTGCGCACACGTCACCAAAACCTCACAGGCAGGTCTCCAGAGTGCCAGGCACATTTCAATGCAATAAACAATCACAGTAACCACCATTCGATGTAACCATCTGAATCAGTATACATTTGTATCTATATTAATTGTCCCGTCACATGTGATGTAGGATCAAATACGTTTGTCATAATGGAAACTTAACCTGACTGTAGCTGGAAGTTTGATGCAAACTAACAAGTTCAAATCTCTCAAGTCATCAACAAACAGCCTCATCATCCGATACGGAGTATAAATTCGGCTTTTCTCATCTCATGAAATTCAAAAGAAAAGGCAAAAGAGAAAAAAGAGACACTGACTAAATGTACTGTTACTTATGATTGCCCATATTTCTCTGTTTTAATCTTTATCCTTCACGTGATCCAAAGAGATGGAGTAGGCTGCATTATTGTGAGGAGGATGAGGAGGAGATGCCAGGAGAGGATATATCGCCAAAGGTTCTGTTATTTAAAAATGACCTAACAGGAATGCAGGGGGATCACAAGCATGATGAATGGATTAGCCTGCTGCTGTGTTTAAATGTAAATTAAATTTGTACTCCCATTCATGACACAGGAATAGATTACATTTGTCCCGTAATCGCCTTGTCACCTGGTCTCTCTAGCACACTGTGGCCACGGTTGCAGGGATCAGTCGGACCAATCAGTCGCTGCATCTTGCCCGCAGGGCATTTAAAGGCAAAGAGAGGTGTTCATTTGATTGGTGAAATGACACCCAGCCACACTTTCTCTCCTCCCCTGCACCTCACATGACGTACAAAGCATTGTTGTGACGAAATTAAAAGGACAGTTGGAAGCAAACTGCTACCAAGGACTATATGACCAGGGGTTGTACATTCAATGATTACGTCCACCATGGAGCTTTTGTTAATGCTGACTTTTATCCATTTGCTTAGTTATCTATCTGTCTGTCTGTTCATAAGAAGGAAGGGATGCTGAGATCTTAGTAGTGATCCAAAATCCCTCTCCAGACTTGAGATGGGCCTCGCTGTGCTGGACTTCACTGTGCATGAAAAATTGCAAAATGCCCTGGACACACCCCGTTGGCATGGCACAGGCATGACAAACAACCATTAACACTCACACCCAAAGTCAATTTGGGGTCACTAATCAATCTAAGGAGTAGTTTTTGTTCTGTGGAAGGACAGAGTGTTCACACATGCACGGGGAGAACATGTAAACTCATGGATGTATTATAAGAACTGGATAGCGTGGCTCCGCCTTCCGCCATATAACGGATATGAAGCCAAAATATCCCTCGTCAGGGCGCCGCCATTGTGCAACCAGTAGAGAATTTGGGCCATAATCCGGACGCAGCTGTCGTAAACGGTCACAACACTCCACGCATACACCGTACACAATCATTGTGAAGCTGCCGTAAACCGCGTCATGTTTAAACTCTAATAACTAATAATAAAAAAGAAACTTTTCAGAAAAAAGAGGACTTGGAAAACACGCAGCCCAATAATACTTTAATGTCACCACAGCATACGAATGGGAGAAATATTTCTACGAGGTGTAATAATTTTTTGAAGTTTCACTTCGGCCCGTCCAGATGAATGGGGGAGACGGAGATTTGACCTATACTGCAGCCAGTCACCAGGGAGAGCAGTTTTCGTGGAGGCTTCAATTTTAGCCTAGCATCATGGCGTCCATGTTTTTTACAGTCTATGTGTAAACTACACAGAAAGGCCCTGACCTGTCCAGAGTGTGCCCCGCTCTCACCCAATGTCAGCTGGGAGAGCTTCAGCCTCCAGAAAGAGACAAGTGGTACGGATAATGGATGTTCTTCACTCTGAATGTCGTGACCTGATGGACAGTCTACACTCTCATATCAGTGATGGACAAACGCAACACAAACCCTGAAACGGAGCTCAAAGAGAATATCATTCATCCTGAGGGAAATTAAAATACTGCAGCTGGTGATTCTCACTGCAAACAATCTTTTTACTGGAAACTAGGCCTGACTGTTTTGAAAAAGTTGTATTAATACAAACTATTTTATCTTGCCTTGTCCCTCTCATGTTGATATGATGACAGGAAAACACAACATATTGCCGAGCCTCATATGATGCATTGATGAAGTCTGAGCCATGTCTGGTCCATTAGGCATTATAGCTGCATGCTGACGGTGCTGGGGCTTCCAGCAGGCGCCACAAAATAAGTAAAAACTTCACCTTCAATGTAATTATATTAAAACTATTTATTACTATTAGCTCTATAAATGAAAAGCTCACACTCAAATGTAAAACAACATCCAATTAAGATTACTACAAATGATAATAACTAAAAAGTGTTTATAGTTATTTTATATAGTTTTTGTATATAGTTATTGCATTGTGTAAATGTAGCTTATGAGTTATTGTGTATTAACTGTGTGGTTATTTGTACTGCTTGATGCTGATTTTTGTATTTATAATTTATTACTATTATTATTATTTATTCACAGGACTTTTACTTTTGGCAAGGGTATTTACATTGTATTTCAGATTTTTGGTATTTATTTGTCATTTGATTAGAATCTAAATAAGATGACTTGTTAAAAATTAATGACAGCACTTTTTGAATACTTTTGTAAGCCACTAAATCTCTGACGGAGGGAGACACCAGATTGAGCAGGGGCGGCTCTGTGACCAGTTTTTTCACATCATCATGAGCATCAGGCCTCTTTGCCCTTGCTTGAGACCACTGAGGAAGTCATCTTTGAACCCTAACTTTCTTTAGACAGAAGATATGATGACTTAAACTAAAAACTTTCGGAGATGGAGAGCTTTTTAATGCTGCCCCCTCCCTCCTCTGTGACATATTTACACAACATCCCAAATTCAGTTGAAATCTGAGTACTCACCCTACTAAATAAGAATTTCTGCTCCCCGTACAGCCTGTTGGCGACATCGAGGTCATAAGTTGCTTTCTTGTTCTTGATCTTGCTCAGCAGCTCATCAATCTTAGCATGGATGTCCTCCTCTACGTTCTGTGATTTCAAGCACTAAAAGAGAAAAAGAGTAAACGTTATAAAGACAGAGAGACAAAACATTGTAAAATGAATCAGGTTTATATCCACGTGGTTTGGAGATGCTACACCTGACTGTGACTGAGTTTGTCATTTATTACCTCCACAGGAGGGGTTAAGTTTATGCCCACATTTATTTTTCTGCCTGTTTGTCTGTCAGAACGATAACTCAAAAAGTTATGATTGGATTTTGAAGGAAATTTCCAAAAATGTTGCTCAAGGCACGAGGAAGAAGTGATAAGAGTTTGGTGGTGATCCGAAACTGGATGTAGGTTCAGGTTTGGTTTCAAGGATTTGTTAAAGCAGCACTAAGTAGGATTCTAGCTTTCAGCTCTCTAGTGCCTTTTGTAGTCGTTGAGTAGAACTACACTATTATACGCCAACATGCATTTGTTGACATGAAGAGGGAGGAGAAGCCAACAGGTTCAGTCTGATCATGTTTCTATTCGAATAAACTATCATGTATTTACATGTCCAACAATAACAGGGATAAATCCGCATCGGTCGGACATCCCTCCTCGTCTTTCAGCTCACGCCTGTGAGTGAATGGCGGGTCAAAGTTTATCTTCCGCTTTCCTTTTTTCATCCCCTCCGATAAAATGTTTTCTTTCTTTGGGTTTTTTGCTGCTTCTGCTATGATAACAACTCTACATGTAGCTTTCTTCTTCCTCTTGTTTAATGGCGGGTGGCATCCAACATCAGAGGAGCATTACTGCCACATGCTTTACAGGAGTGGGAGCCAGAGGTCCCTATTTCCATTAGAAAAATTAGAGCATATTTACTTTAAACTAAATTCTGCTCATTAAATCTGTTTTAAATATTCAAATATTGCTTGATAAATATTTGAGCATTTTTTTCATATATTATTATTCATTTTCAACTGAAAGTGTCTAGACTTATTTCAGTGGATGTAGTGTATTTATTTTTCAGTAAAAACGATGTCATTCATCCTGTTGTAAAGTGATGTACCAACACAATGCCTGTAGAAATATTTCATTAGGGTGGAAAAAAACTACGTAGTGTTGGTTTAAGATTTTGAGAAAAGCTTTGAAACAGGGTTGTCCTCTCAGAGCACTTCTCGGTGTCAACATAAATGTTGATAAATATTTGAGCATTTTTTCATATATTATTATTCATTTTCAACTGAAAGTGTCTTTAGACTTTAGTCAGGTATGAGAAAAATCTAAAAAGCCTAGACCATGCAGTTCATGGATCACCCACGAGAGGGCAGAAAACATGTTCTGTGAGGCATATTAAAAATTAGGTTTTGAGGGAAATCTCCTACATGGTATTAGAAAATGTCCTGAGATTAAAAAACAACAAAGAGATGTTATAAACTGTATGTCTGAGATGTTTATGTACAACTTTATATGTTTGTTATTCTAAAAAGCCTATATCATACAGCTTCAGTTCATGGCCATCCCACAGGAAGACAGAAAACATGTTCTGTGAGGGGTCATTTAGGTAGGAGGAAATCCTTACATATTATAGAAAAATGTCTCAGCTTTGCACAAAAAAAGTATGACTAAAAATAAAAAATTTGTATTTTCTAGATGTTTACCATTGTTTCCACTTTTATTCTACCAAAGTTTCACCTATTATTAACTATTGTTAATTTATATGTTATTATTCTATAGATTTAATTATTTGTTTATTTAATTAACATTATCTTATTGAAGGTATGGAAACTTAAAATATACATATGGGATTGTGTGTGTGTGTGTGTGTGTGGGTGTGTGTGTGTGTGTGCGTGTGTGTGTGTGAGTGTGTGTGTGATTGAGTGTGCTAACTGCTTAAATGTTTCTACAGTACATTGTTATAATTTTTCTATTTTTAAATGCTAAAATAAAAATAAAGATGGGGTAAGTGAGGTAAATATACTTCATGTTAAACAAAAAAATCATCATTAAATTAGCATGACACACAACTGAAGTCAGTATTAGCTTCTTTTTAATGAAATAAAAGAATAAGTCTTGATCAGTTTTTAAAGCAAAAACATATTTTTTTACCATTGTTTCCACATTTTATTTTTACAAGCACTATATATTATTTTAATGCCTTATAAATTTAAATTTCTTATATTTTAGTCTAAATTCTTATCATGATTATGAATCATCATTTCATTCTTAGCTCCTGTGTTTCCTCATTTTTAATTCAAGAAATTGCTTCCTCAGTCTTCTAATCCTGTTTTCTGTCAGAATTTCCTTTTCATTTCTTTGTGTGTTTGAGTAAATGAGTGCATGTGTGGGATTACATCTTAAAAATTTTAACGTAGGCAATTTTCCACTTTTTTTCATTTATTGTTATCTTTTTGTAAAGTAAACCTTGTATGAAAAGTGCCATACACATACAATTTGGTTGAATGATTTAAAATATAGAGATACAATCATAGCAAAATAAGTTATTTAATGACTTGTGAAAATCAGTTTGTTTCAACAATCGGACAAGTTAGTAGAAATATTTTATCACCTATCCTTTTTGTCCATCCCATTGTCCACCCCTGCCTCAGGATTTAACTTCAGACCACAGTGCTGCACACATTGAGCTGCTGTCACAGTCATGTAAGAGTAAACAACAAATAAAGTGGGTTTCAGTGAATCCCTCATGTTGTTAGGACTGAGTTAATTTGAACATTCAAGTAGAATTTTTAAATCTAATAATTATGAAATAATACTAAACGTTTAAACACATTATTCTGTCGTTATGTTGTGATGAAGAGAAGCTTTAATTTCCTGTTTTAGACTGAAAAATATGATTGTTCAATTTAAATTTTGTTGTAAAGCTGGAGTCAGATCATTCAGATTTTGCATAAAGCCCCCACCCTCGCCCGTCCTCATTCAGTTACCTGTTGCAGGTACGGCGGCAGCCTGCTGTTCGCCTGCTGCAGCCTCAGTTGGCTCCTCGTCTGCATGTGCGACTGAAACAGGTACGGCCTCTGTGACCCCGCCTGAGTCTGCTCCTGCTCCTGCTCCATCGGTGGGTCCTCCTGTGCCGGATTTCCAGCCTTTAGATGGCTTTGAGGGAAGCCCAACCTACAGGACATTTTAAAAACCTGGACCATTAAACTCAACATTTATGGCTTTTGTTTATTTCAGACTGTTATTAAAACAGTTTCATTTAGACATTTCAAGATCAGTGATTTCATTTAACAGAGCAGGTACAGGTACACAGCCTGAAACTTTGCTCGATTACAGATGTGGAACCTGGGAAATACAGATGTGCAGGGTGAGAAAACCAGGTGGGCAGGGTTTAAACTGAAGATCTGTTTCTCTTTGAGTCTCCCCTGTACGGAACAGCATAAGAGCCATGTTAGATGGAGAAAGTTATTTTGCAGAAGTCGACATTAAAGCAGAAGTTTCAGGATTCAAGTTGAAATTTTAAGAATAAAGTTGAAATTTTAAGAATAAAGTTGAATAACAATTTTGTGATAAAAGTTGAAATTTCCAGGATAAAGTCAACAGTTTTTAAAGCACTGTATTCTGAACATTTTCGCTATTTTTCTTGACACTTAGACTTTCTTTTGTCTAAATTACCACTTCTTGTTGGACATTTCGACTTCTATCATGAAACATTGTTTTCGTTATTTCAACTTTATTCTCGAAATTTCGACTTTAATGTCGAAATTTCCACTTTAATGTCGACTTCCCCAAAATTATATTCTCATTCTAACATGGTCTTAATACTCTTTCATAGTGTTATGTACAACATGAAATGCTTTGTTATTACCACAGAAGAATATCATACAGAGGAGTATTAGGGCCATTTTAGATGGAAAAAATAATTTTGGGGAAGTCAACATATAATGTACAACATATAATGGATGTCGACTTTAATCTCAACCTTTTTGCTTTTTCTCTCAACACTTTGACTTTTTGTAAAAATTTCATTTTTTTTCTCGGCATTTCAACTGTTATTAAAATTAGTTATTCACTTTATTCTTGTCATTTCAACTTTATTTTCTTCATTTCAACTTTAATCCTGTAGTTCCCACTTTGGCGATGACTTCCCTTGAAATAATTTTCTCCAGCTACTCTTCCGTAGTATCAGAGCCATTTTAGATGGGAAAAATAACTAAGGGAAAATCGGGATTAAAGTAAAAATTTCATGATTAAAGGTGAAATGACAAGAATAAGGTTGAAATGCATTGTATGTTGACTTTATTCTTGACTTTTTGACTTTTCCTCTTGAACATTAAACAGAAGAGTATAAGGACAATTTTTAAATGGAAGAAAAATCATTTTTGGCAGGTCAAAATTAAAGTCAAAATGAAGAGAATCAAGGCGAAATGTTAAGATAAAAGTCAAAATGATGAGATTAAAGTTAAATTACTGAGAGAAAAAATCAAAATGATGACCTTTAATATTCACAAGACAGAAGGATTTGTTTTAACTTTTCTTCTCGGCATTTTAACTTTAATCTCATCATTTTGACTTTTTTTTCTCATCATTTCGACTTAAATTTTGACCTGCCGAAAATGAATTTTGTTCCATCTAAGAATGGCTCTAATACTCTTATATTTAATATTCACCAGAAAGAAGGAATTTTTGTGAGGGATGTTCCAAATCTCCTTAGTGGACTTCAGATGATATTAACAAATATACCGTATATAAACTACGTAAAAAAACAATGTGCTTTATAAAACAAACTAAAAAAACTCATGGTGAAGTCAATGAACTTGAGTCCTGAAGAGCTCCTTTGGTTTCTCACAGCAACTTGAAAGTTTGTGAAGTTGTGCCAGAAGATTTCGACTCTCTGGGATGTCTTTATATGGGGAAGAGGAAGAAATTAAAGAAATTCATCCATGCCCAGAATAACCCATGAGCAGATAAGTCAACCCGTGGAAGTCAAAGGGTTGATGTGGAAACTTTTATTTTAATTATAATAATAATAATAATAATAATAATAATAATAATAACAATTTTCTTTATATAGCACTTTTAAAAACATAGTTTACAAAGTGCTTTGACAAGCATTCAGCACAAAATAATAAAACACAAACAATGAGCACAATGAAGTAAAAACAAAAAGCACAGCTTAAATCAAGACTAACAGAAAGACCCAAAGGTAAAAAGACAAGAGGTGAAAAGACAGAGGGGCAACGGTTGATACTGCGTTAAACTCCAGATTTCTTACTGAAGGCCCTTTCCATACTTTATAAACCCAGACAACCACCATGCAGCATAAAAAAGAGACCATGAGGACCAAACATAAAACATCAAATCAGCAAGAATCAAACACAATAAAAAGGAAAGAAAAAATCAGGTCAGAAATTATAAAGATGAAATGAGCAACAGTAAAATTCAAAATAATAAAAATAAGTGGCGATGATAAAATACAGTAATAAACATGAGCAAGAGATAAGACAATTAAAAAGGTCTAAAAATTATCTATAAAAGAGTGTAAAAAGGTGAATAATTAATAAGATAAAATCATAATTAATAGCACAATTCATAATAGTATTAATAAATTAACAAAAAGGAGTTAAAGTAGGTAAGAAAAACAAACAGTAAAGCCAAAATAAGATAGAGATAAAAGACAGTAAAAGACAGTCATAGACGGCATCACATAAAAGCAAGTCTGTAAAAGTGAGTCTTTAAAAGCAACTTAAAAGAGCTGACTGACTCTGCATGCCTTATCTCCTCCAGCAGGTCGCTCCAGAGTCGAGGAGCTCAGATGGAGAAGGCTCTATCACCCCTAGTTTTGAGTCTCAGCTTTGGTACGACCAGCAAGCCTTCACCAGAGGATCTCAGGCTGCGGGCAGGCACATATGGTATTAAAAGCTCAAATAAATAACTGGGGCCAGCCCCATGATTGATTTAAAAGTAATCAGTAAAATCTTAAAATCAATTTTAAAACTCACAGGAAGTCAGTGGAGGGAGGCTAAAACTGGAGTGATGTGATGCCGTCTGTTAAAACCAGTTAAAAGCCTTTAAGGATCTTTTCATCCATTATCTGAATGTCAGCACAAATCTTTGTGGTTTATTTCAAATTAATGGATTTCTGAATGTGGAAGTCAAAGGGTTAAGAAAGTCTGAGAGAAAGAATAAAAAATAAATGATAAATCAGTCCAACACAGTCGATAACACGCTGAGCCTGGGGAAAAAAAAAGATCATTGTTTTGCATCACACTGGATATTTCTCTGTCATGATGAACATGATGATGCAACTCCTCACACACATGTGAGTGATAAATGCTCTGAGCGCATAACTTTGCATTATAGAATCAAACAGTTCAATGATTCAGAGATTAAAAGTCTATGTGATTTTGCACACATGGGTGTTGGCTCCAGACAAGCGTGATGTAAAAGAACAGAAATGAGCA
This sequence comes from Scarus forsteni, assembly GCA_036419115.1. Classification (NCBI taxonomy): domain Eukaryota; kingdom Metazoa; phylum Chordata; class Actinopteri; order Labriformes; family Labridae; genus Scarus; species Scarus forsteni. Next base: position 7,546,239 of record JAZDUH010000137.1, on the reverse strand, counting down.
ACAGTTACTCCTCAGGTATCAAAGAAAGTGCTTGTATTTGGTCACCAGCCAACCACCAAGCCACATAGAGAGACAGACAACCATTCACTCTCACACTCATACCTAAGGGCAATTTAAAGTCAGAGCACTGGTCAAAATGTATTTTAGTTTTAGTCATAATTTAGTCTCTTAACTGTTTGAATTTTAGTCTGGTTTAAGTTGATGAAATTCCACAACATTTTAGTACTTTGTAGGTGAAATCTACTGCAAATTTAGTCTAACATTTGAAGAGTCAAGTTTAAGGCATTTTATATATTTCCATGAATTTCTGAAGTCATGTTTTACTCTGAACTCATCCAACCTTTCTACACAACCAAAGTAGCTGTGACTGGATTTATTCCTAACTTGGCCATTCTTTCTACATGAACAAATGAGGTCTGATTGGATTACGTCTCTGTCAAACATTTTCTTCAAGTTTTTATCCGTTGGCAAAAATGTCAGTTAATTTAAAAAATAGTGTTCATCCATGTGCACTTGTTTTTATTATTTGCTGTCTCGTTTTTCTTCAGGGGAAAAAAAGGTTGATGATGAAAACTATGATGAAAATAATGAGTCAACAATATGAACACTGCTCAGTTGGTTTTATGCAGTAAGTTCTTTCTTTCAGCCTCACCCACCAGACTTTTTGGATAATGATCCTCAGTCTCCTCCTCACTGTGAGAGTCAAATCCTCTGTCATGACAGAACTTGATACCTTCGCGCCTTCTTCTTCGCATCAATTAATGGGCCTGAATCCAAAACCAGGAGCCTCTGACATCACGACATCTGAATGTCTGACTCTACTCCATGTGGGCGTGTTCACATGAGAACTCTTACCTCTGACATCTGCTTCTCCGTGTTCCCTCGAGCTCCCAGCATCACCATGGACAGAGCTGTGACCATGCTGAACGGAGAGTAGAAGATATTTGCCGCCTTGTCTTCTTCATTGAGCTCCTTTAGCAGAGCCAGAGAGAAGGTGCTGATAGCCTTGGCCACAGACACAGGTGGTGATGATGGAGGTGTCGATGCCATTGTGTTTGATAGAAAGAGAAGTAGGATGAGCCTCACTGCCCTGTTGGAGGAGGTGTTGAAAAAGATGGTTTTTAAGGGAATCTTGCTGCAGTCACACACTCAACACTGATGTTCAACTGCCTCCCAACATCACACCAAAACCACCTATATGATGATGCAGTAGGGCAAATTCATGCACACTCTATACTTTGGCAAAACTCAGGGAAGTAGACAATTCCACCCACTTTCTGTGAATGTTCCCAACACAATTGCGCTTAAATATAACTAACTAATGCAAATTACTTCAGACAAGATAACAAGTCTCTTTAATGTAAAAACTTCCTGCCAATTCTCTCTTTGCCAGTTTCACCTGTTTAAATTGTCCCAAATAAATTATTGCAGTTTTATTAACTGAAGCAAATAAAATAAGATAGTGTATTTTAGTAATCAAACCAACAACTACATAAAAAAGACAACTTTTTTGACACCGTCCAAACATAAACACCAATTCCAGTGAAGTTGAGATGTTTAGAAAAACTGTAAATGCAGAATACATTTAATTTTACAAGAAGTTATTTAATGTTCAGACTGATCAAAATTGCTGTTGCAGATGTTCGCTGATTTCTTATTTGATCCCTGCACATTCATAGCTGATTTTTACTTTTGTAAACTTATAAACTCACAACTTTAAGATGATGATTTTTCTCTTTTGAAGACTCCATTTGCTCAACAGTCCAGCTCTTTTGTGCTTCGAACCTGTACAGGCCTACAGCAGGTCTCTGAAATAAGCAGGACATTCCTGATGCATTTTCAAACTTGTGACCAAAGTTTTATGAGGATGATGTGATTTTTTGGGAAACTCCATACAAATAACACCATACCATCACACTGTTTCCTTTGCTCTGATAACAGTCTGATGCCTTTTTTGCCCAGAGGCACCATCCATGATGTCCCAGTCTGCTGTGGACTCCAGACCACAGCAGACTTTTTCCACTTTGCGTCTCTGTGGGCTCAGCCCGCCAGCTGGGTGTGCTGTTGAATTTGTCTTCAGTCTTTTGCATTGTGGGATCTTGACCTTGTAGATGTAAAAATGAACTCTGATGTCCTTTACAGAGTGATGCTCACAATGCCTGTTTGGGATCGGTGATGTTTCTGACTCCACTTGACATGCTCCTTCACCCTCCTGGCCTTTAATGCTTCTTCAATGCCCAAGCATGACACTCACCTGTTTCCGGTTAACCTGTTCACCTGTATGACAAACAGGGTGTTTAGCCCGTCTCCAGCTGTTTCTGTCTCAGCTTTTAACTAGAACATACACCAACTTGGAGGGGCCTGAACAGGCAGGGACAGGACAATCTGTCTTAGGGTGTGACCCTCAGTTGCTGGGTTTCTTAAGGTGCTTGACACCCAAGGTCACACACCTCTCTGACACTGATGCTGTCAACTGCCTGTCCCAGGGAGCTGCCTTCAGTCACTCACCCCCTGTGATGGAGCCTCAGGGCGGGGGCCAGTGCTCGCCTCGGCTTCAGCTCTCCTGGGGCGGGGGCTTTACCACCTCACCCACTGCACTCCTGCTTTCACCTTTCTGCAAGTTATTGCTGCAGTGCTGGTTTTGCCCTCCTGTGCTGGGAGCTCTGCTCTTTCTCCTGTGGGGGCTGGTGCTTTGGGTTTTCCTGGATTTGTGTGTATTTTTCTTGGTGCTGGGGTCCCCCTTGGTTTTCCTGGCGTGCCTGGTCCATCTTCTGAGGGTGCTTTTGTCTGGTGCTGTGCTTTGGGCCAGGCTATTGCTGGGCTTTTGGGTATTCGGTATCCTGATGTGTGTATAGACAAGCTCCTGACTCTGTGTGAAGACCAGTCAGAATTGCTGAGTTCACACATATTGCTCACCTCTTCTCACCTTTTCCACCTCCTCCATCTCACCCTTTGGGTCCACCCACAGCCTTTTTTTCAAGACCCCACATTTCTGGTGTCCCAAACTAAAACTACATAAACCCAGTTGTCTTGTCTTGTCCTGTCTGTCCTGTTTCTTCTTTCACACTGAGCCCTCCTGGCTCTCATCAGGGGTTAAATAAAGTTTGATTTGATGGAGTAGCCTACAGGGATGGCTGGTGATGGTCACTATAGCAGTGAATCATATTTGCATATCTCTCACTGCTAAAAAAAAAATGCATTGGTCTTTCCAACGCTGCCACCAGACACAGTGCTCAGCTGTAAAGATAATGCAGACAAGGGGGGGACAAAAAAAAAAAAAAAAAAAAAAATGCTGCCAGCTTCTACACACTACACCTTTAAGTAAAACATGTCACACTTTCTTCCCATGCACAACGGCTTTATGTCTCTTAATTTAATTTGTGGTATATTTTCTCACCTTAAAAACTTCAAGAATCTCTGCAATGGGGTGCTGTTTTGGTAGAGTGGTTAGCAACCAGGCACCCCATGTACTTGCTTCTGCTGGTCCAGGTTTGAAACCCGCCTGTGACCACTTTGCAGGGTGTCTTCCCCTACTCTCTCACCCCCTTTCACAAGTCTATCCACGGTCTCTCTCCTATCAATAAAGGCACAAAATGCCCAAAAAATACATTTAAAAAAAAGAATATCTGCAATAACTGTCACATGTTGTAATGTCCCAAAAACACACGATCAGTCTGTAGGCGTGTTGAGACAAATCCACTTATCTCATTGTGCTCTCAGAGACAAACCAGAACTGACTGAGTTTGATCTTTAGTCAAAGTGAACAGACCCTTCCCCATACATTACAGGTAAAATCCTGATCTTTTATTGACCCTGTCCTCTTTCATCAAGGTAAAGTTAAATAATGTTCCTGTACTCACAGTCAGCCTCCTCCTGAGGAAAAGAAGCGATCCAGAGAAAGACAGACTTGTTCTGTTGGAGTCAGCTTGCTGCTATTTCACTGTGACACACCCAGGGTTGAGCAGGTCCTGCCACAGCATGAGAAAGTTTTACAAATCACACCCATCAACTAGAGTCACACCCAAACATAATCAGGGCCATGATCTGAGCCAATGGGTGTGATCTGCAGGAGGTGAAACAGTTTCTAAAGCTCTTCTTCACCTTTAACATTGTCGTGTATCCACAGAAATATGGCCGTCCGAGGGGCTGTGAGGGGATGATTGGATGATTGAACAAGAGTCAGTGATAGGGGTTAAGGGTCAAGTCCTCAGGTCATGTGATTTTATTTCAACATCTACAGAAGTGTTTAATGTCCACTCACCAGCACACTTACTCAGTATACTTGTTCAACTGGTCATTTAAAACAAACATTTCAGAAGGGCATCACATGGTCTGTGCTGATCTCCTGGATTTTCATGCATGGATAATGGTCCAAAAAAGAGAAAATATACAATGAGTTGTGTGATAGAAATTGTGATGACCAGACTTCTTAGTCTCTTAAGCCCCAAAGTACCTGATTTCAGGAATGGTTGCACGCTGTCCAACAAAAATGTAAGGAAAAGTGAACTGTTTTTTAAAATCCTTGCCTGACCATATTGTTATAAACATCTCTAATTTTGCTCTGCATTACTTTATAACAATAGTCCATTGCAGAGATGATGCAAAAATAGTTTATTATTCACTTTTAGAGTTTTACAGCCACTCCAGAATCCTTTTCAAAAGATATTCACAATCAAAAATTTTTTTGTTTTTTTAGGCGAGGATGGCATTTTCAAATTATTCTGACTTCTGTCTTCATTTACTCTGTCCGAGTCACACATATACTGATAATTACACATTTGGACAAATCTCTTAAGTGTTATTTTTATTATGACACCAAATAATTCAATAAGACCTTGTGGTTGCAGAGATACACTCTTTTCTTTTTGTCATTTTCGAGGAGAAGGCTTAAAAAAGGGCCTGAACAGGTTAAACTTCTAGCCCTGCACCACCTCCTGCCCCTCACCTCGACACCAGCTTCTTTTGTCTTTGGTAACCTTTTGTCTCCTGCAGCCTGGCTCACACGACAGGATTTTAAAAATCTTATAAGATTCTTAAATCGGGTTGTATCACACACATAAATAGAATCTTGACAGACTATCTTTGTTAAATCTTAAGGACACACACACTACAAGATTTGAAAATTGTGACCAGCGCACTCTACATGATTTCAACAAGATTATCGGACCAGAGCGACGCTCAGTGCAATCCTCCGTCATCTCACCAAGGAGCATATGTAAACTGAAACACAAAAGATGGAGACTAGTGCGGTACTGCTGGCAAACAAATCATTATTCTTTCTCGCTTATTGCTGTTAACTATTAAAATGGGCTTGTTTAACTGATGTATACAAGCAATATCACACGAGAGCGAGTGCTGTTGTCCTGGATATCAGCACGGGGGGTGATTACCTGCAGCACTCTGCCACGTTATTAATGCGGATGGGATTTCTCTCCAATGCTTGTCCTTTTCACATCGGTTGTGATAATCTCTGCATGAAAAGTTGTATAAACATTTGTGGTCTTGCCACAGGTCGATAAGACTGTCCTCCATCGCTGCTGTCCATCTCACCCTTACGCTCTTTCTGCTCGCCATTCTTGCCTCTGATACCTCCTGTCTCGCGGTCACTTCCGGTCATGGTAGGCAGCTCTCTCTGATTGGCTACTGTCATCCTCAGTGAATACAAGTTGCGTAATCATCCAGATAAATATCAAACATGTTTGAAAATTATTGGGGCGGCTTTGATGAGTCTGTGAGACGATCGTGGGGCTTAAGATTGATCCGTCCCCCGCTCACACAAGAAGATAATCTTGGCCGAACGTCGGGCCGATTTTGGTCCCCGACCAGATTCTTCCCCGATTGTCGGGAGGACTGAATCTGGGTTATATCAGAATCCTGTAGTGTGAGCCGGGCATTAGTTGTGGTTTCTCACTGTCTAGACCCCAAGCCCCACCTGTATACAAAACCTGGTGTATTCCTGCTTCAGCAGACAGGGATATGAAGCCTAACTTAAGATGCCTACACACCAAAAGTGACTTGAGTGTTCTCACATTTGCTGTGTCATTGTTTCAATAAACTTTTGTAATGTCACAGATTTGTCCCAGATCACAGCACTGCCCCCACAGGCTTGGACAGTAGGCACTAGGCATGACTGGGCATCACTTCATCTGCCTCCCTTCTTACCCTGATGCTCCCATCACTCTGGAACAGGGTCAATCTGGACTCATCAGACCACATGACCTTCTTCCAGTCCTCCACAGTCCAATCTTTATGCTCCCTAGCAAACTGAAGCCTTTTTTTCTGATTAGCCTTACTGATTAGTGATTTTCTTAAGGCTACATAGCTGTTCAGTCCCAATCCCTTGAGTTCCCTTCACATTGTGTGTGTGGAAATGCTCTTACTTTCACTATTAAACACACCCCTGAGTTCTACTGTTGTTTTTGTTTAATTTGATTTGGCCAAACGTTTAAGTCATCACCGATCACGATCATTCAGGATTTTTTTCCAATCACATTTCTTCCTTGAAGACGATGGTTCCCCACTATCCTTCCAATTTATAATAATGCATTGGACAGTTCTTAACCCAGCTTTAGTAGTTTCTGCATCTCCTTGGATGTTTTCTCTGCTTGATGCCGATGATTTGACCCTTCTCAAACAGACTAACATCTTTTCCACAACTACAGGATGTGTCTTTTACATAGTTAAGAAATGAGAAGCTACTCATTGCATCAGCTGGAATTAAATAACTTGTTTCCAGCTGAAAGATTATCACCCATGCAGTAATTATCTAATAGAAGGCTCAGACCTGTTTGCTTAGTTAAATCCAGGTTGCGACTTTTTTGGGGCCAGGCAGTGTAAATATTGTGTCTTTTGTCTGCTATTATTTTTACCATGTCTGGTCAGTCCCCCTTGTCCCATTTCTTTCTTAGTGTACTTAAACCCTGTTCTCCTCTTCATTCGATCCAGTCCTGTGTTGACTGAGCTTTTCTTTGCAAACAAAGTTAAACCGTGTCGGCTGGTAGGTTGTCTCTAATTCATTCTTCACCAGAAACAGGAAAAAAATTTCCACGACAGATGATAGAAAGGCAACAAGAAGTCAGATATATCCACTAATAGTCAAGGTATGATAAAGAAACACAAAGCATGTCCAGTCTTGAAGCAAACCAGTTACAGCAGCAGAAGACCACACCTTATGCCACTCCTATCAGTTGAGAATGGAAAAAGGAGGCTACAGTTCAAACAGCCTCACAGCAGACTGTAAAAGTGTCTCCTGGTCTCATGAGTCTGGATCTCTGCTCCACATTCAGATGTAGGCTCAGAGTTTGGTGTGAACATCATAAAGCATGGATCCATCCTGCCTTGGATCAGCGGTTCGGGCTGCTGCTGCTGGTGTGATGGTCTGGGGGTATTTTCTTGGCACACCTTTGGCACAATTGGCCTCCGCCATCACCAAATCTCAATCAAATAATTTGGGATGTGGTGGAGCCGGAGATTCTCATCATCATCATTCTTTTTTTCCGAAATTCTAACTCAGAATTCTAAATGTAATCCAAGAATTCTAATTAAAAACCCTGATCTATGATTTCAATCTCAGAATTTTCACTTGTCACTCTAATCTCACCATTTTGATTTCAGAATTTAGACTTAACTCATTAAGAATTCTGAAAACATAAATCTGACTTTATTCCCCCAAAAAATGCCTTTATTCTTAGAAATGTATGCCTTTTTCTTGAAGAATTATGACTACACTTTCAGAATACTGACTTCTTAATTTGACTCTAAATTTTTATTTGAAATAAAAGAATTTAGAGTGTTGTTCCATGGAGTTCCAACTTTAATCTCAGAAAAATTGACATATATCTTAGCCATCTTCAGTACAAGAATGTTTCACAAAACAACACAAAACTCTGTAGTAGCACTTAGTAGCACTTCATATATGTATATATATATATATGTATATATATGTATATATATATATATATATATATACACACACATATATATACATACACACATATATATACATACACACATATATATGTATATATATATGTGTATATATTTATATATTTATATATATATATATATATATATATATATATATATATATATATATATATATATATATATATATATATATATACACATATATATATATATAGAGAGATAGAGAGATAGATAGATAGATAGATAGATAGATAGATAGATAGATAGATAGATAGATAGATAGATAGATAGATAGATAGATATACATACATATATATGTATATATATGATCTGCCACAATGTCGGGCAGATCCGAGTGGGCTTTGCGTCGGAACAACCGCAAATTCCTCAGGTGTCTGCACAATGTGGACAAAATAATAACAATACCATCTACACCACTCAAAGTCACAAGTATCTCCCAATGTTTCAAACCGAGCTAGAAATAAAACTGAATTGGGTCTAACATGCACGACATGTTCTTTACTTTTTAGATTCCTTCGTGTCTCATAAAAACAGGAAACTCGAAAATAAATCAATTTCTGTTTTTACGAGATAGTATCTCGGAAAAACAGGAAATTCAAAAATACACAAATTCCTGTTTTTACGAGATAGTATCTGATAAAACAGGAAAATCAAAAATAAATAGTTTCCTGTTTTTACGAGATAGTATCTCATAAAATGCAATAAGTGAATGCAATACGCCACCGTAAGTTTGTGTTTTACCACTGGAATAATGTTTTGACTGACTTTTTTTTTTTTTTCCCATAAATACAGACTATTTATGGTAACAGGGGTTTATGAGATTGGATTAGATAAGATAATATAAGATTAGATAGAACTTTATTTATCCCTTTCAGAAATTATTATACTAATAAATATTATTACAGATAAAAATATATTAAAAATATAGACCTAAATAAAATGTTTAATAAGTATATGTAAATATATATATAAAATTATAGTAATAAAATAGTAATAATAATAATCATAATAATAATAATCATAATAATAATAACAATAACAAATTATAATAAATTCAAATATGCTGCTTAGGGCTGGGTACTTCCAGCAACTTCACGATACGATACGTATCCCGATACTAAGGCCACGATACGATACGTATCCCGATACACGTAAATTGTGAACATTGACTATGCTTTAAGCAAAATTCTTGACAAGTTTAGTTTTTTCTTATAAGAAGAAAAAGAACAAGGAAGAGTTTTAAGTGGTTCTGCAACTTGAGAGACATAAATTCAGATCCTCAAAGATGGTAGACCTAAGTTCAAATTTAGAACATATGCTTCATTATGTAGCTCGTCTTCTACCTTGAACTGTGCCACTGTTAACATTACCCAAAGTGTTTTTACAACAACTGTCAAAACATTTAGGCCGTATCGATTCTGTAGAATCCGTATCGATACACGTATCCCGAAGGAGTACGATACGATATTTTGCCGTATTGATATTTTGAGCACAGGCCTAATGCTGCTACAGGCTTGCTGCTGCTTCTTCCCATCCTCTGTCTTCCTGTTACTCCTCTGCCCTTCAGTGAGGAGTTGTACAGTCTGATGGCTTGAGGGACAATGGGGTTTATAACAAGCCACAATACTCTAGTTTATTTTTATCTTTATATCGTACATATTCATTATAACAGTCTTGAGCTGTAAATGGTAAATGGACTTGAGCTTATAGCGCTTTTCTAGGGTTTTGACTCCTGAAAGTTGCTTCACACTGCAGGTCACACTTACCCATTGACACCCATTCGTTCTCACATTCACTCACTGATGGTTCTGAGTTTCTATGCTATCCTTCAGTATTTCTAACACAATCACGCTCTTTCATGCCCATTTACACACCACTGACGCAGCAGTAGGAGGAACTTGGGGTTAAGTGTCTTGCTCAAGGACACATCGCCATGTGTCACCCGGAGCTGAGCTTGAACCTGCAATCTTCGATCACTGACCAAGCGCACTATCCAACTGCTCCACCGACGCTGATGTGCTAATGATGATTGTCCATGTGATGTGATGTGATGTGATGTGAGCAAGAGCTGAGCAGGCATGAGATGAACAAATCCTGTTTCATTCAGTCACATCCTCTCAGCTGATCTCAGTACTGTAACATATGATCGATCACAGCGCCCCCTGCCGAGCACGGTACTGCAGCCGTGCGCCTGAAGTCATGCGAGTTAACATGAGGTGGACCGGGGAGGAGACAGAGCGGAGGATAAACAGCTACACGACAATCACACGGCGGGGTTCGTGTTTGTGATTTCGCGATTTCCCCCGTTTTATGAAAGTCCTTGTCATCGGAGGTCATCTTTGCTTTTTTTAAAACAGCGAGCTTCCGCCGCTAGCGTTAACGATCAGTGATAGTAGGTAAGTGGGGTAATGACTCGCCAAACATCGTTCAAAAATTGATCAGTTTAGTTTAATCGTGTGAAAAACCGCCAAAAAAATTAAAACAACAATATGTTACACTACTTGACTCTAGACTTGGCCGTTCGGCATGATTTGGCATGGTATGTTTGATATCTGGTGCTTTTATTTGGCTTGTATTTCAGTTAGCCTACTTTGCTTGGACTGTTGTCATGAAGCAGCTGTGGCTGAGTAACCTTGCTAATGGTGTGATGGTTCGAATAGTAACCGTGCTATCTGGTGACTTTCGTACGAGTTCATATAACGCTGTTGGTTTTACCAATTATATATATATATATGTATATATATGTATATATATATATATATATATATAGAATATTTAAGTATTTCGCGTAGTTACAAAAAGTGGACGTTGTGAAGGAGGTTTCATGTAATATTTTTGTTAATAAAATGAAAATTTGTCAAATCTCTTTTGCACAGTGCTTGTGTTTATGTCAGAGCAGCTAAAAAGGCAGTAAATCCACACTGAAGTGCATATCTCCATAGATGTTGCATAATTTGTTTTGTATTTATTGAAATAGAGATAGAGATAATAGAGATACACGCGACAGTCATCAATTGCCACGGTCACTTTTCAAACCGTAACAGCAGTCCCTCCAGCGAAAGCAGTAGCTCTAAAATGATGAGTCGGAGCTACCTGAGAGTCTGATAATTGGCTAATTTCTAACTTATCAACGTGTCTGGAAGAAGCTGGGGTGTCAGACTTTTAAGTAGACGCTGTCTGGGAGTTTTATTTGATGAAGACAGCTTTTATTGGCCATTAAAGGACGTCAGTAATCACAGTTAGGTTAGCTTAGCTTGTTGCTACCGTTACCCTTACCTTGCGTTAGCCACGTCGTTAGCAGCCTGAGGCTAAAATCATGACTCAAAGTGTGGAGCAGGATGTTTCTCATGCACTGTTTACCTGACACAGGTGGAAGCCGCCCAGCAACATCGACTTTGGCATGAAGGAAAAAATGTATAAATTAAGTAGAAGTGAAACTATAAATAACGCAACGAAATATACTCTATTAACGTCAACAATATTTACATTATTAACATAAAAAGAAAGGGGACCCCACAAATGTATGTGTTTGCATATTAACAGTGTTTTGTTTTCAAATCTCAATCATGTCATGGTCTCTGTCCTCTTCACATCCCAAACAATTACAGATCTTTCTTGTTTTTTGCATGGAGTAGCTGCCGTTAAAATCCCTGTTGTTAAAAGAGGTGCTTTTGGATAGTTTTAGAGGATCTTAGTTTTGTTAATGCTCACTGTGAACACAATAACAATCTAAACAGTTTTAGGTTTTAGAAAAAAGGATAAAGATAGGATTGCAGGATATTATTGGGCTGATATTGGTATCTGCAGATATTATTGAGCAAGACAAATGTTTAATCTGCCCAAGTTTTGAATGTTTCACAGAGTTAGAAGAAGCAAAACCCATTTTGGGTTAAATACAAACACTTTAAAATGTCAGAAAGTCCTGTTTAGTACATAGTTTATTCACTTTTTATCTGTAATGTCAGCTGATAAATGTTTTCTTTGCTGTTTTAGGTTAATTACTGTCTGCAAACAGTAACCTGTATGTAATAATAATAAGTGATCCATCAACAGTTGTCATACTTGTTTATCAGTTTGCAGATGCTTAGTTTGAGATTGTTTGCAGGGCTGGTTTATAATATAATTCCTTCCAGGGCTCTGCAGTTCTGATTACATGTGATTTGATCTGTGTTCAGGATGCTGTGTGAAATTTTTGGAAAATTAGAAATTGGGAACAGCTCAGACTGTTGTGCAAAACATTTTTTTAATTTTGCATGTCCTGTGCAGCCAAAAGTGAAACTAGCTGATTGCAAAGCCTTTCATATTCAAACAGAAACAATACACAAGCTTCTTCAAGCTCCACTAACACTAAATCATCATATATACACTTTCTAACAGCTGTCAGTGTCTCTGTTAAATCTGGAATCAAATTCATGCCTCTCTTCTCTATAAAACCTCCCGTATAGATTCCTCTTCCTCATTAAGAAATTAAATTATCACTTCTATTTTTATACACTTTTATAGCAGGTGATGCAAATCAAGTCGCCCTATGGTGTGATAGGATATGTGTATTTTTCTGAGGATTGTAACAGGCTTCTTTCACGCTGGATTTTACACTTAATGCACAAATCTGTAAATTATGAATGGCGTGTGGCACATGTCAATTATTCATCATGGCCCCCTGCTGCCTGGTGCCATTAGGTTAATGTTTACTGACAGATTCTGTTCCAGCAGGTGTGAGTCAAGGCTTGTGCTCCGTTTAATAAGCATGATGAATATCATAAAGACTTTGCTTGTTCTTAGGGCAGGGAAATATTGACCAAATCTTACACATTGATATTCCCTAGCTGATAATGAAACAAAAAAAATAAATTTTGGCAGAGTAAATCTTAACTTACTGTATTTGTCATATGTGTTGCTTTTATCTGCCAAATGCAAAAAAGTTACATGATTCTCCTTTTCTCTTGGTTATTGGGTGAAAGCAGTTTCTTATGAGGGGCATGTTATCCAAATTAAGCTTTAAACTGAATGTCATCAGTGAATATTGCCTTTAGAATAGCAAGAGTGACAATCAAATGATATTTTTCTGTTTGTTTCAGAAACAAATGAGCTGTTTAAAAGAATACAAGTTGAAGTATAAATATAAATTTCGACATAATTAATGTTGCAATGAATCTAGTGACCATTTGATGCTAACATTATAAACTTGGAAACTATTCCAGTAAAAAATTAAATACATATGAACCTGACTGATACTCCGGCAGAGTGTAAAAGTCAAAAGCCCCTAATTCTGATTTATTTTTCTCATTATATTCATTAAACTTGTAGGCAAACTTTTCACACTTCTAAATTATTCAAAACACAAGCAACAATTGTGTTTACTGAGGACTGTCTGCTTCCTACTACTAATGTCTAACATTTTCTCTTATCTTAAAAGTGTGTTGAAGAAGTTAAAAGTTAAACTTTATGATCTGCAGTCTGGGTGCATGATATTAATGAACCAATATCGCTAGATATTTATAGCCAGTATTTGGCCTTAGAAAATGCCCATAAATATCCCATATTTTGGCTTTAATGTTGGAAAAATGTGTGCAATAAACCATGATGGTTTTCCTCTTCATCACTCAGTGTCTCCTCTTATGAATCAAAATTGTCATTTAAAGAAGAATAACATTGAGTTTTTTCTGCTTCATGTCTGTTTCTAACACAAATAGACAGGAACCATCAGAGTGAGGAGGAGGCTGTGTGCTGTTGTCACTAAAGTATCAACATTGTCAATAATCAGATTGGAAATATCATCATAATAGATATCAGCAAAAATCAAATAATGTGCATCCCTGATCTGTAGTCATATTTACATTATTAACATAAAAAGAAAGGGGACACTACAAATGTATGTGTTTGCATATTAACAGTGGTTTGTTTTCAAATGTCAATGATGGCATGGTGTCTGTCCTCTTCACATCCCAAACAATCACAGATCTTTCTTGGTTTTTGCATGGAGAAGCTGCCGTTAAAATCCCTGTTGTTAAAAGAGGTGCTTTTGGATAGTCTCTGCAAAGGTATATTGTCATAAAGTTATGCAGAGCAAAATTACAGATGTTTTATAACAATATGGTCTGGTGTGAATTTTGAAGAACCGTTAACTTTTTCTTACATTTTTGTTGGAGAGCGTGTTAGCATTCACAAAATCGAGCACTTTGGGGCTGAACAGGTTAAAAGGTTAAAATAACTGAATATAGCTCCAGTCAGTGAGCCCTAATTTCAGGGATCTACTGTTGATTTGACTAGCAGAATAGTGTCTGATTTAAAGAGTGTGGGACTTAAATGTTTTCTGTTTAAGCACACATTCATTTTTGTCTTTTTTCGTGCTGGTTTTCAGATTTCTGCTGCCCTTAAGGGTGACCTTCACCTCCTCCCCTCATCATCGAGCTCCCCTCCCACTCACAGGTAGCTCAGCGTCTGCGTGGAGAGCCAAGTTGACCTCCGCTGTGGCGGGACAGGAGCACACAGCTCCCAAAGATGGCGTCACCGTTCGTGCCTGTCCCCGTGCCCTTTGACAGGGCCTCAGTCGGAGGGGGCGGCGGTAAGCTCAGACGGCCGCCACGGGCCTCGTCGCTCGGCAGCGTGTCCAGCGGCTCGGACTCCTCTCTGCCGCGGGCTGCAGAGGACGAGCTGAATGGGCGAGGATGTGGAGGCGCTCAGCGGCAGTCTCGCTGCACGGACAGAGGTGGCCGCAGCAGGACGCCGCCGCCTCTGCAGAGCCCGGTGACACGGGCCAGGCTGAACGGGACGCTGGATCACGCTGTGGAGTACTCAACGTGTCCCCGCTCCATTTCGGATCCTGTGACGAGTCAGCAGGAGGAGGAGAGGCCCATAACGCCCACCGTGCTGGGGTACGAGGTCATGGAGGAGAGGGCAAAGTTCACGGTACGAAGATAAACAATAAGCTTAAAGGGCTTTACTGGAACCAGGGTTTATTTTGTTGACTAGTATTTTTTGTCATAGTTTTCATCAACAACCTTTTTTTCCCCTGATAAGAACTAAACAGTAGCTAATAAAACCAAGTGCACATGGACAAAAACTAAATTAACTCACCTTTTTTATCAACAGACAAAAACTAGACTAAATGTTTGACAGAGACTTAGTCCAATCAGATTTAATGATTTCATTTAGAAAGTAGGCACAAGTTAGGAATATATCCAATCACAGCTACTTTGGTTGTGTGGAAGGGTTGGATGAGTTTAGAGAGACATCCAATCACAGCTGCCTTAGCTTGGTGGTGGTGGGATAAGTTGTGGAGCGATCCAATCAGAGCTGCTCTCTTTATGAATTGATATATTCATGTAGAGCAGGTTCACTGTTTGTTGTCAGTTCTGGTATTGTAACTGAGATGTTCTGCCAGGTAGCCTCAATAAAGGTGACTGCATTTCACACAAAAGGAAACTTTGTTTCTGTTCATTTAGACATTCAAACTTTACTAGCATTCAGTAAAGGGCTATTAGGTGTTTCATTTTATCAAAGTGTAAAACATGACTTTAGAAATTCAAGAAAAAAAATGCCTTACCCTTTACACTTCATGTTTTAGTCGACTACATTTACAGCAGATTTCAGCAACTAAAATGTTGAGAAACTTCATCAACTAAAACTAGACTAAAATGAAAACAATTTAGAGACTAAATTATGACTAAAGCTGTAAGATATTTTCGGCAAAAGACTTAAACTAAATTATAAAGTGCTGTCAAAATAAACACTGTATGGAACTCTTTTTTTTATCTTTACATGAAAAACTGAAAAATCATGTTGATTGTTTCAGGCATTCATGCTTTAATTTAGAAGATGTGGAGAATCAAAAAGGAGCGACGAAGTAGGACACATGGTTAAGCAGCTAGACCAAGTTATGCTTCATTAGGCTTTTTTTTAATTGTTTTCCCTGTAAAAATGAAATTGATTTGAATTCTTAGTCTTAATGCTCTTGACCTGCACTGTTTATTGTGGTTGAAAGAAGCTTTGTCATATCTTAGAAAAAATTAAAATCAAAAATACAAAATACCAGAAGTTTACTTTGTTTACTTTGGCATTCATATGAAAATAAAAATGTATTCTACCTGATATTGAAAGCATGCTACAGGCTGAGATTCTGTTTATTTCTCCTCCTTTGTTTTTAGCTTTAATAGTTCATAGAAGTTTAAATATCCAGAAATCCATGATTTGGCACAACAAAGTAAAGCAGGCATTTGAAGTCAGTGTTGTTGTTATTTCCACAACTTGAAGCCAGTTGCACGTCAGGACTTTTTCAATGAAACCACAGATTGTCAAACTATTATTCTCTTTTAAAGGAGCCATTCTGATCTTATGATGTTTTTTTATTTAACTTTTTTTAATTTAACAGAATGAAGGATTTTTTTGTACCGTATTTTATGATGTCCAGACAGTCAAAGATGCTCTTTTAGTTCTTCAGTTGTAGTAACTGCCGTTGGTCAAGGACTTTTAAAGAGTTTACATGCATTTTTCTTTTTAAGAATACATTCGGAAGCTGTTCTTACCTTTAGTTTTCAACCATGCCTTAGAGTAAAAGCTTTATTGTTCGATGGTATAATACAATTTTCTGTCATGTTTGTAAATGTTACTGCAAACGTAGTGAAAATTGCACTGAAGCTTGATTTGAAGGAAATCAAGAATCAAATTTAAATCGCAATATCTGCCAGGAAAATCGCTATTCGATCCTTTCCTGAAATTGTTCAGCCCTATGATGCATCTTCCTTGAGTTTCCTTTGGTTCACTTGCTCTTCTGGGTAGGAAACACTTCTGTCACCATCGAACAAAGTCGATTAAAAGTTGCAGCAGTTGATTACAGATAGAAATCTGCTTTTTGTTTCAGTATCAGTTTGTTTATAATCACCTTTTCAGGAGTGATTTTTGACATTTTGCAGGTTGCAGCATCTAAAATCTAAAGACTTGGATGGATCATGTGTTTGATAATAGGGATGCACAAAGTTATCGTTTTATATCAGTATCAGCTGATATCAGCCTAAAAAGTTGAGTATCGGCCAATATGACAATTTTTGCAAAAATTTACAGCCGATATATCGGCCATATATCGGCTTGATGCACCTTCTCATCACTGCATCACTGGGTACATTTAAAGATCAAGGATTTCATTTTTGCAAGAGTTAAAAGCTGTTTTTCTTTTTTACATCTGTTCATGTTATAATACACTGTAACACTAAAACAAATGAGTCCATTTTTATAAAGCACAGAGCTTGTACTCTTGACCTGAAATATCGGTGTTGGTATCAGTGTCTGTATCGGCAGCAATGAATCAAAAAATATTGGATATTTCAGCAAAAATCAGATATTGTGCACCCCTATTTAAAAACCCTTAATTTGACAATCAGACAAACGAGGAAGCAATTTTAGACTCTTGGGTGTTTCCAAATGTATTTTTAGCCCTTTTAGTGACTTAAATTTAACATTTTAATGTTAAAACAATCAGTGACAGACCAACAGCAAAAAAGGATTGTGGTTTGTATTTTAGGATGCAAGTCAGAGGATATGTAATTATGAATTTTGTTTGTCGAGCTTGAACTTAACATTTGAGAGGGCGTATGAGCCCTGAATAAATTTTTTAAATGTTTCAGGTAAGAGAATTGAATAGAGAATTAACAAGCAGAGCTTGGTGTGTTTCTCAGTGATCTGCTAAAACTGTTGTTGAATGTTTAACTGAAGTAATTTCCCAGCACCATCACAAGTAAATAAAAGCCTTAGTTTATGGTCATAAATTTGTGTTTTTTGTCTTTTCTCTGCTGCAGGTGTTTAAAGTCCTGGTGAGGAAAAGTGCAGATGAGAGCTGGGTGGTTTTCAGGAGATACACAGACTTCTCCAGGCTCAACGATAAGGTTGGTTTTTGTGACCACTGTAAATATTTTTGTCCTACATCTCTGTCCTGGCTGAATCTTTATTTTCTGCTCACTCACCCGTGTTTAAAGACACCGTTTTACTGTCTGCTCCATGCTTTCCACGCTTTTCGAGCTCACTGTGGAAGTGATTAGAGCTGCACAAAGGAGCTTTTATTCCCCAAACAGCCGGCAGGCCCGGGCCAACTAGGAGAACAGGTCCTTATGGTTTTGGGTCACAGATTAAAGATCTGAGCAAAATAAACCATGTGATGATACTGTGTGAGGAGAAGTTTTTAAAAATAAGGTTCAAAAACTACATCAAACCAGCAGGAGTTATTTCTGTGGCTCAGTCTGCCTGATATTGATTCAACTGAACGCTGCAGTGCACAATTTACTAATGCAAGCCAGGAGGAGAACGGGAGAGGGGAACACCCAACGCTCAATAAAAGGGAAGGGAGGGGTGTGGACGTCCTATCCCTCATTCCTGTGGCTGTTCACACAGCAGCAGCTGCAGTCTGACTGTCATTTTAAAGGCTCTCCAGCCAAACCCTGCACACTCAGCTGCAGGGAAGTCTGCAGACATTACCTTCATTTTTACTCCCTTTTGCACAAATATTTAAACAGCAAAACCTTTGACTTTGACTAAATGAAGAGGTGATGCAGCAGATTTATTCAGTAGGACCAAAGTCAGCACATAACCCTCACAGAAAAGCACGTAAAGAGCAGAAACAGCAGCAGGTTCTCAGTATGCACCACCGCCGCCTCTGGGTTTGCTGCCAAACATTTGTTTACTTGTTTGGAGCTCGTCCAGCGTCGCTCCAATCTAAGGCCGTGCTCACACTGACGGATTAACCCGCTTCTTTAGCCTCTCCAGTAGAACAAGTCCTAAATATTATCAGGTAATTAAATTGTAAGTATTTTTAGAAGCATTTGTGGAATGGTGGATGTTCTCAGGCGGTTCATTTCCGGGTGATTCTCACGAACAGGGTCACAGTAATCTAAAAATATAATCAACCCAAACTGGCAGATTTTTTGATTGTACTGGATGAAGTAGAATGTGAACTTTTGTTTTTTGATAGAAGTTACCCAGGAAAACAATTTAATCCAATTTTATTCCAGTTTTATACTAGCATGATCCAGATTAATTCTCATTACCGATACGCCGAGTGGAGAAAGCAGACAATTACTTAAAAAATATTTTTACCCAATTTTTTTTACATAAACATGAATGAGCACCATGAATAAACAGCACAGTGCATCATTAGTACTATTTTAATTATTTTTAATAATATTTAAAAACAAGTAACTCTCATTACCGTTATACTATAGGTATTTTAGAGTTAATTTTTTAAAATACTTTCTTAAGTAACCAGGAAAAGTTTCCAGAAAACACATGAGGAGCACAGTCAAGGAACATATTATAATAAATGAACAAAGTGATTTCTCTGAATAATGTAAATATAAAAATATAATTTTTTTCCATTACGGTAATGAAAAATCTGTTACGGAGGGTGAGAATTTATGTTGCGGTAATGACTGATGATGGAATGATTTCATTTCAAAAGGTTATCAGGACATTACATAACTGATTAACAACAATTGTGAGCAATAAAAAGTTAAAACTGATTGAAAAGCCACTTTATGCAACTCAGGTTATTGAGAACTTTTCCCAAATCTCAGACAAGACACAAATGAATTTTGTTTGTCGAGCAAACTTAAGACATTTGAGAGGCATCGACTTGATGACTTGCTTAATGTTCTCCAGGAAGGAGGACATTAAGCAACATTATCAAAACGGCAACAAAAAAGTGGATATGATACAGGAGCAGAAATAAAATTGCTGTGATAATATCTGAGTTGAGCAAGTACCGAAATGAGCATCAGATACAGATAATTTATCTTTCGTGGTATTCTTCTATGATTTGTCGATTTCTGAAAGGATAGTTGTTCATTGTTTAAGTTTATTTATTTGTTATTATACCTCCGCAAAGGAGGTTATGTTTTTGGGGGAGTTTGTCTGTCCGTCTGTCCATCCGTCCGTCCCTCCGTCCGTCCCTCCATCCGTCCATCTGCAAACAAAATAACTCCAAAAGTAATGGACGGATTTGAATGAAATTTTCAGGAAATGTTCAGCATGGGAAAAGGAAGAACTAATTCTATTTTGGTGTTGATCCGGACCAGCGTCTGGCTGCCATGGCGAAAAATGGGATTTCTGTGAATAACTACTGAACTAAAATAGACATTATCAATCCAGTTGCTAATGGTATGTTTTGATGTTCAAGGAATCTAAATATTTAGATGACTTAAGGTAGGAGTAATATTTACAGTCAAAATGACAATATGGCTGAGGACTGTGGCGCTGGCTGAGGTCTGCGCTCTCCGAGTGCTTTCTTGTTAAAAGTGTTCTGCAAATTTCTATGCTTCTCGTTTATGATCAAGACATTGATCTAAATGCTCAATTTCTGTGAAAAGTTTTCTAATAAATAACAAACATAGAAACTTCTGATCATAATATACACTATATTTCCAAAAGTATTTGCTCACCCATCCAAATAATCAGAATCAGGTGTTCCAGTCTCTTCCATGTCCACAGGTGTATAAAATCATCACCTAGGCATGCAGACTGCTTTAACAAACATTTGTGAAAGAATGGGTCGCTCTCAGGAGCTCAGTGAATTCCAGCGTGGAACTGTGATAGGATGCCACCTTTAGCCTCTCCAGTAGAACAAGTCCTAAATATTATCAGGTAATTAAATTGTAAGTATTTTTAGAAGCATTTGTGGAATGGAGGATGTTCTCAGGCGGTTCATACCAAACACAAGAGAACTTAACTAACTTGTGATGGTTGGATTTTTCTGCTCACTGTAACAACAGCTGCATTTGTACATTAAAAACTGTCTTTGTTAAGAAATCAGGAACTTATACTCAGGTTTTTATGTTGTTTACTGCCTTTCCCTGAAACCAACTCTTGTAATACCACAATTTCCAACCTTGGGATCCATTCATCCATCTTTATATCTTTTTATTCTTCAGTTCTTCTATCCATTCATTCTCCCATTAATCTATTTCTTTTCCAGTTCCTCCATCCATCTTCTCTCTAGCTGCTTTACATCATTTAGAAGACCCACATCTCTGTGATTCTGATTTTTATTGAAATCATGAATGAATATACGTTTTACTAGGGCTAAAAGATTTATTTGTTTTTGGATCGAAATCGAAATTTCAGACAATGCAGTCATGTGATCACTAAAGCTTCGTTTTTTTCCAACACTCCTGACGGACCCATTATCTGTTGCGTCAATATTTTACACTAACTACTTTACACATATGCTTCTGTTTAGGACCACAAGTTGGAGTATCCCTTAAATAATGAAAACAGATTAATTATCATCAATATTAGGTGATGAATAATGGGTTATGTGCTTTTGATCGTTGATTTCCTTTCTGTTGTCTACACTGTAAACATAGTGAATATTGCACTGAAGCTTGATTTGAAGAAAGACGAGAATCAAATTGAAACCACAGTATATACCAGAAAACATAATTAGATCATTTCTGAAATTGTTCAGCCCTAATGTTTATCACATTTGGTTTGATTCGAAATGTCTGAATACATTTGAAGTGTTGCCTTCAGCGTCAGTCAGAACTTGAAGCTTTTCCTTGTGGATGTTAAATTTGGTTTTATGGGAGTTTTTAGACTTCAGCTGCAGTTTTAAGTGATATGATTATGCTATAATCTATGGTATTAGAAATAACTCCATCACAGAAAATGCTGTTAATCAAAGGGTACATGATGCTTTAGACCTTTGACTTGCTCATAGAAGTGCTCTTACGCAGAGAGGACATTGAAAACACATTTAGAGGACAGATAAAACTGAAATAAAAAGCAGGACGAGGCCCTTCAAGAGCTGTTCTCAGCAGCAGCAGTCTGCATTTAAGGATGTTTTAAAATGACGTCATACGCCTGTGATTGATTCAAACTCAATTTTTCAAAAACAGAACCTGCCAGAAAAAGATTTATTATTTGGATGTGCGTCATTGCACACAGTTGTCTGTCCTTTAGTTGTCCTGCTTGTTTAAACCACTTTAATTCTTCTTCCTGTGCGCTTATCAGATGAGAAATGATCTGGAGTTATTGTTAAAAATATACTGATGCTTGGGGCTACACCAGCTTAAATGTTATTTTTATAGCCTCAGAAAATGAGATTACTAAACGATAATATCTCAATTTGACAATAGCATCAAGGCTGTGATATAATAGTTTATTTTTGTAATGACTGAGCTCTTCCCTGTACAGATGAAGGTGATGATCCTGGTTTAGTGGGATTAGAAATTGGATATTGTTCAGTCGCACTGTGTGATTATGTAATTGCTCCAATTACCTAAATCCCTGCCAAACCACCTCTGTAGGTTTCCCTTTTTGTGATGCAGCTGATAAAGTTAATGGTTTAGTTTTGTTTGATTTTTACTTCACCTTGTCGGCCTTCTTTGTGGTGTGTTTTCCTCAGGAGTCGCTCCAATAAATCAACCCATCGTCACCTATGATCAGTTCAGTTTTTTCAGCCACAGACATCTGACGCAGGGATCAGATCAGTGAGTCAGTGATATCACATGATCAATATACAACCTTTTTGACCCACATTCCTCTCTTATCAGGTGGGAAGCAGAAATCAGTCAGTCTGTACAAAGGCCTGAGAAAAGGGTGACCTGATTTATTGTTATCAAGACAGAAACTAAGTTTATTCACATTTCTGAAGCTGTGTTTACAGGTAGATGATCATACGAGCTCCCAAATATAAGGCCAAATCTCTGTTACAAGATTTTCTATCTGAACCTACTCTTTTGTGGATAATTACTTCCTGACAGGATTTTCACGAGTAACTTTGTCTGAATCCACGTGAATTAGATTTTGACCCCAGAAAACTTCTGGCTGTAAACAGAGAAGAAAGAAACAAAAAAAAAAAAATTTTCAAACACAACATAAACTTTGATAATCAGAATTATTATATAAACACTCAGCAGGTACAGTACAGGCCAAAAGTTTGGACACACCTTCTCATTCAATGCCTTTTCTTTATTTTTATCACTAATTCATTGTAGATTCTCACTGAGGTAATGATGGCCACTCGTTTCTCTTAACTTAGCTGATCGGTTCTTGCCATAATATTAACTTTAAAAGTGTCTAATAAGGCTGTCGGCTGTGCAGCAGCCTGACTTCTGAACAACACAAATGATGGTCCCAACCCTGTTAAAAAGGCAAGAAATTCCATTAATTAACCCTGGAAAAGCACACCTGAGAAGTGAAAACCATTTCAGGTGACTACCTCTTAAAGCTCATAAAGAGAATACCAAGGGTCTGCAAAGCAGTAATCAGAGCAAAGGGTGGTTACTTTGAAGAAACTAGAATATAAGACATATTTTCATTTATTTTACACTTTTTTGTTAAGTACATAATTCCACATGTGTTCAGTCATAGTTTGGATACCTTCAGTGAGAATCTACACTGTAAATAGTGATGAAAATAAAGAAAACACATTGAATGAGAAGGTGTGTCCAAACTTTTGGCCTGTACTGTACGTCCCTTCAATTGATAATCAAGGCAGATAGCCAAACAATCAATCACATAGTAGCAGCTTACAGCATTTAGGCATGAAGAAAAGATGCTCAAGATATGCAGAAGGTCATTTCAGTTAACAGAACTGGACAACAGAAGACTAAAAGTGTCTCCTGGTCCGATGAGTCTGGATCTCTGCTCCACAGTCAGATTTAGGCTCAGAGTTTGGTGTGAACATCATAAAGCATGGATCCATCCTGCCTTGGATCAGCGGTTCAGGCTGCTGCTGGTGGTCCCACCTGAGCATGGTTCAAACCCCACAGCCTACCTGAGGGTTGTTGCCGACCATGTCCATCCCTTTATGACCACAGTGGACCATCTTCTGATGGAGACTTCATCAGCTCCATGTCTCAGAGCTCAGATCCGCTCACACTGGTTTCTTTAACATGACGATGAGTCCACTTTACTCCACTTGCCTCCAGTCACCAGATCTCTATCCAGTAGAGCAATCAGCAGAATGTGCAGCCAGCAAATGCTGCCATGGAGATATGAACCAACATTTCTGATGGATGTTTCTGCACCTTGTTGAATTAAGGAGCTCTGACAGA
Organism: Scarus forsteni; assembly: GCA_036419115.1. NCBI lineage: Eukaryota > Metazoa > Chordata > Actinopteri > Labriformes > Labridae > Scarus > Scarus forsteni. Next base: position 7,522,252 of record JAZDUH010000137.1, on the reverse strand, counting down.
AAAGGGGTCCAACATGACAACAGAAAGGTATACCTAATGAAGTGGCCACTGAGTGTATTGTCCCAGCCCTACTGTAGCTCCAGCTGGGACTTAAGTTGATTCCTTCACGACTTAAGCTAAATGTGACAACCCGTAACATTACATATAGAAACATCTCGACCTCTTGGTAATAAAATCTCTCTGGTGAAGGAAAATCAGTATCCTAAAATCTGCTCACGAGACTGTTGCCACATGTGCTCTGTTTTCTTTAGTTTTATTCTATTGATCATCCCTCCCTTTCCCTCAGGCCACACCATCATACAAGGGCTATCCAAAGATGAAATGTACTTTTAAACATGTTTCAACACATCCGAACTTCCTTCAAAGTCCCCGAGGTTGTAAAATTTTTCAAATCATTGTTAAATTAGGCAAAGAGACATTAGAAACAAATGTAGCCTTAACAAGTGGATGTTAATGGTTACTTTATGATGAGTTCACTTTAAAATCATGAACAACAATTTAGTTTCATCTGAAAACTTGAATCATTTCAGTAGTGTGGAGGTCTCTTTCATTCACCCTCTGTCTTTTTTAATGTATTTTTGGGGCATTTTGTGCCTTTATTGATGGGATAAAATGACAGTGGATAGGCTTGTGAAATGGTGGTGAGAGAGTAGGGAAGACACTCTGGTTGCCAACCACTCCGCCAAACCAGCACCCCTTACACTCTGTCTTCAAAAAAGTTCAGAACACGAAGTTTGAGCTGCTTCACCAAAGCGTCGACCCTCGTGAACAAATAGGATTTTGCTGACAGACAAACGGCTTGTACATTAATGTGGCTGGACGGCTCTCTGCAGCATATTAAAGGTCACACTGTCGCCATCTGACAGCACGTGTGGATTAAGATGATCCAACGCAGGAACGGCTGAATGACGGGCTCACAATGTTCCCTCTGTTTGGTACAGAACAGCAAAGTCGAGATGAAAACCACCAGACAGGCTGCAAACGTCTGAAAGGCCTTAACGACACAAGTTCAGCTACACACGGACAGGCTGCTTCTGAAAATCTCCTCAGAACCAAAGCAGAAAAACTCTTTAATCAGCAGCTGCTGCAGATTAAAGTTCAGAGATATTGTTCTGAGAGAGCTGATCAGGAGGGTATTTAATGCAAGCTTTATTTATGTAGCACATTTAGAACAGCCAGTAAAGTACAGTAAAATAACAAATACAATAAAAACAAAACCATAGAAACATGACAAATGAAAGACCCAGTAAAAAAGAGCATACTCCACCAAAGACCAAGTGAACTAGTCTGAAACAGTCTTTTAAAAGTGCTCTTCAGTCATAAATATCTTATAATTTAACGGAAAATGATAAAGAATATGCTTTTGATAGGCTACATATGACACTGTATGTTTCCTTTTTTACTTTTAATTATTCCTGGCAATAACTTTTGCCAAAGATTACTACACTGGAGAGAACAATGTACTCGCACACGTCTTTCATTTTCTATATTTTTTGTCAGCATTAATTAACTTTGACCCAATGTAGGTCAAATTTTAGAAAAATTAGACAGTTTTAAAATGTAACTCGTACTGTATTTGTTATTTTTGTACTTATTAAGTGTGATTTATAAACAAAACTAACAATTGAAAGATAAAAAAGTAACTTTAAAGTTGTGTGATGGTAGCTTGTGTGATTATCTCTGCCAAGGAGGTTATGCTTTTCCAGTGTTTGTTTGTTTGTTTCTTTGTTAGCAAGTTAGCACAAAAACTACTGGACGGATATTGCTGAGTTTTTCAGTAAACATGCACGGATTGATCAGCCAGCTAATCCTTACATGAGAAATTGATGTCTTCCACCAATCTTATCCGGCTCCTCAAAGGTCTGAAGGTCAGCCACTGTAGCTTTTTCCTCTGGCAGGTCTGCAGTGTTTCTACATGTAAACAGCCACAAAGATGCTGCATACAGGTATTTTTTTCTTTTTGCACTACGAGGAAACCTAAAACTCGGGACACTTTATTAGTGGTTAAAGTTGTGTTGTTATTTTGTCCTGTAGATTATTTTAGTAACTACCTCAAACCTTGTGATTTCATTTATTTGTAAAAGTAAAACACTGCTGTGCACTTTTTTTGGTAAGAAGCTCAAAACAGGCCTGCAGTGTAACCTGTTTTGCAAGTATTGTTTATTTTTAACTATGGAAAATTAAAGACGAAAGGAACTAATATAATTTAGTTGATTGCACTAAAATATTCAAAACTTTCATTCAGAGAACTAGCTCGTGTTCAGATAAAACAAGGTGTTGTTGTAACAGGCATTGTTTAATGTTTTTTTCATGAAATAAGATTGGAACATTGAAGGCGTAAGCTGTCAGCTATAGAAAAAAATGGTATCTGTGATAATCTGTATCAGCAGGTCAGGCTTTTAAAAGATCGGTGGTGAGCCAGAAACTTGTGATCAGTGCACCCCTATTTTTCCGGAGATTTTACTAATGACCCAACTTAAAAATGATTAGATTTTTGTGGTGATCCAGATAACCACCATCAGCGAATGATTGTGTTTGCTCAATGTCTAACTAATATTGATATTAACATGATTCTGGGTGTTAGGTGTGTGTTTCCAGGGTCATAACTGGTAACTTTATCAAGAACTATTGCTAAGAGATGTAACAGAAATATGTGAGCTGCCTTGGTGGAGGTTTTATGCTCTCCAAGTACTTCTAGTTTATTAATTATCCTGTGTTCTTTTTTCTTCAACGCTGCTCTAAATGCTGCTAAAGAAGCTCACATCCAGTCGAGAGAGAACACTGAAGTGTGCACACCTGTCAAAGTGCTCGGTGTATTAAAGCTTCTTTTTTAAACCACATCCTTATTTTTCATCCTCCGTCTGTCAGCTGATCACGAGCATCACCTCCCTCTAGCTCTTTGTTCCTTCACATCCTCAGAAAGGATATTTTTAGCTGCTGTAGCCGTTTGAAAGACTCATCATAAAACGCTCATTCCTCCGTCTTTTTCTCATGTCTGTGTGTTTTCAGCTGAAGGAGATGTTTCCGGGTTTCCGCCTCTCGCTGCCCCCAAAGCGCTGGTTCAAGGACAACTACGACAGCGACTTCCTGGAGGACCGACAGCTCGGCCTCCAGGCCTTCCTGCAGAATCTGGTTGCACACAAAGACATCGCCAACTGGTAACATGCAGCCTGTGTAATGTTAAAACAAGAGCACCTGACCCTGAGTTTTATATGGTGATAATGAATATTAACTGAAATGAGCACAGAACAAAAGCTATGTAACAAGTTTATACTCAAAATGCCTTATAGAGACTTTTTATGATGTTAATCAGAATCAGATGTATTTATGGCCAATTATAACTACACATAAAGGCAAGGCATCAAAGGCATCCTTTATTCGTCCCTCAAGGGGAAATTCAATTCTTTACACTCTGTTGAACATGCTACACAAACACAGGCTGACGTACACATGCACATGCAAACACAACCTAAGATCATGCATTAATGGAGAGATGTCAGAGTGATGGCTTGCTGCTCCTGAAGAAGCGCTACCGAGCAGTTTTTTGGGGTTCAGTGCCTTGCTCAAGGGCACTTCGGCAGTGCCCAGGAAGTCAGCTGGCACCTCTCCAGCTACCAAACTAACTTCCAAACATGGTCCGGTGGGACTTGAACCAGCCACCCTTCGGCCCCCGGCCCCCGGCCCAAGCCCTTACAGACTGAGCTACTGCCGCCCCTAAGAGGAATTTCTTAGTTTACTGTTGCATAAGATGATCAGCATGGTGAGAATGCGGGATGAGCGACGCCATCGGTATGATCTTAGTATTAGCCGATATTTACAGCGGATATATCTGCCATTTATACTGGCCATTTAAAATCAGTAATATCAGAAAAATACACAAAGGTACCATGATGCTTCTCCTCATAATCACTGCATGGGTGCATTCAAAAATCAAGAGTTACCCTCTCAAAAGTTAAATGTTGTTTCTTCCTGTTTTGCATCTGTCCCTCACACATAAAGCTCAAAGCTGTCAAGCAGGGAAGTGTCACTCTGACAGTTCAATAATGGAAAAAACAGTGGACCCCTATTGCCTTATTTTATTTATTTTATTTATGTTTTTTGATATATATTGTGTATTGTAATTTTGTTAAACTCCTTAGTTTTTTTTGTTATGTCCTTAGTCTCTTTTCAGTGTGTATATGTTATTACTCTTTGGAAAAACTGCTGTAATTACCACAATTTCCTAGGTTGAGATCAATAAAGTATGTCTCTCTCTCTCGAAACAGTCACTCTATAAGTAACAACTCAATTTTCACAGTTAAGACTTTGAGCTCTTGATGAAAAACATCAGAATAAAATCCAATACCATGCATCCCTTGTAAAAATAAATCAAACAATGCTCAGACGAATAAAATGCAAAAATAAACAGCTAGAAAAAAGTCAAAATAATACAAGAAAAGACAGTAAAAGCAATAAAGATTATGAAATATTATACACAGTAAGCACAAATGAAGGTTTATACATGGATGCAATCAGAGAGCTGTACGGATATGATAACAAGTAAAGTGATTTATGCTGTAAATGATCAGTACAGTTTGAACACATTCCAAAGCAGGCTAGACTATCACATTTTGATGTTCGTTTCATGTCTAAAAAATTACATTTTGACCCAATAAGATGACTGTAAGTCATTGTAGTCCAAAATATCATCCATAAACCAGCATGTTTGTGATATTTGGTTGAAAAAGTGTCCATAAAACTTCCTGAAACTTTTTATTTTCTTGGTTAGCACGGCAGTGAGAGAGTTCTTGTGTCTGGATGACCCGCCTGGACCTTTCGACAGTCTGGAGGAGAGCAGGGTGAGTTTCAAACAAGTGAAGTATGTTTTTATATCCCAGTGGTGAGATCTAAGACACAAAGTGAGCGAGCAGTGATTTGCTATCAGGAATACTGGTTCACTGGTTGAGCTTTAATTTGATTTTGATTTGAGCCTTGAATTTCCCCCTGTGGGACTAATAAAGGTGTATCTTATCTTATCTTATCTTATCTTCTCGTGTCGTGTTGTGTCTTGTCTTGTCTTGTCTTGTCTTGTCGTGTCGTGTCGTGTCGTGTCGTGTCTTGTCTTGTCTTGTCTTGTCTTGTCTTGTCTTGTCTTGTCTTGTCTTGTCTTGTCTTGTCTTGTCTTGTCTTGTCTTGTCTTGTCGTGTCAGCGTCAGTCAGTCCAGCGTCGCGTCTTGTCGCGTCGCTCTCTCGTCTGTCAGTGTAATAAATAATACGTCGTGAATCGCATCCCTTTAGCATCTTTTTAAAATGTTCCCATTAGCATTTGGTCTAAGCAGAGAGAGAAGACGAAATCTCCTGGTACCTAAAAGTTTTTCATCCATCCTGAATGTGACCTTCATAACACTACACAAACACTAAATAATAAATCCAAATAATGTCTCCTCAATAACAAACACATTTCAAAGGATTCCTAAGGAGAAATGAGTGAAATGATATTAAAAAAGAACTGAACATAATTCCTCCAAAATATCCTGAGACTCAGAAAAATAATATGTTGCTTTTTTGGAATTAAACTTATCGTCTTCGGTGAAAACAACAACAACAGTTTTTATTTAGTCAGAAAGTTTTTTAATTTATTTTTAATGGAACATCGTTTGCAGTGAACAGTCAGATCTAAACAATTAACAATCATCAGTAATCGTAAACCAAATAATTCCATTTCCCCGTTTAATTATGAAACAAAACAGAAATTATTTACATGTAAAGCATTTTAAAGGTTTACCTGCATTTAGTTCTTTGGTTTTTCTTTTAATCCTTTAAACTCCAGTTCCAATGAAGTTGGGAAATTGAGTAAAATGTCAATGAAGACAGAATGCAGTGATTTTAAAATATTTTGTGACTTATATTTATTTGATAACACAACAAAATGAGAATTTAATGTTCAGACTCATTAACTTTGTTGTTTTTTTGCAAGTATTCACTCATTTTGAAATTTGGTGTCTGCTTTATGTTCCATAAAAGCTGGGACGGGCATGTTTACGATTGTGTTGCATCACCTTTTCTTTTATCAACGCTCAGTAAGAACTGAGGACACTAACTGTTGAAGCTTAGTCGGGGGAAGTCCTCCATTCCTGATCTGGTCGACTTCAGCTGTTAGACAGTTTCAGGTCTCAGTTGACGTATTCTGTGCCTTTATAAAGTACCAGCTGCAGCACTTTTCCTCTCCGTGTTCGACTCGTGTAAACACAAACAAGCTCCTCAAACGCAGACTTGTTTTAACTCAGAGTTTGGATGCAAACATGATGTCCCCTCTGGTCAAATTAAGCAGCTAAGACCTTGAATGTCTCACGTTTACGTCATTAGCTGATAGCACTGCTCACCTGTCAGGTGTTAAATAAGAGGTATGTCATAATTCCCAGAGATCACAGATCTAATTTATCTAAAGAAAAACATCCTTTAAGTCAATGTTTGTCTTTATCCTATTTCAGTATCCAGACTCTTACACGGTTTCCCTTAGAGACAAACACTGAAAATAATGTCCATACATCACTGTCCTCTCGTCTTTCTTTGCTGTTTTCACTGGAAACTTCAGTTAGGGCAGGGAGGGGGTTGTTCAAACATGTCCCTGTACACTGAGCTACAGAATAGTTCCACACAAATGCATTTATTCTTTTGGTACACGTCTGTTCCAAACATGTTACATCCTAATTATAAACAAATTCTGCTGTTACAGAAATTCTACAGTCAGCAGACTACAGACTTTGCAGAAGCTCTGTTAACTTACAGAACAGTCATTGTTTCCCACTTATTCAAAAGTCCAGGTATCATACAGGCCAACTGTCCTACTTTCTAAAGGGACAAAGTATCGTGTGACAGGGCGGAGGCTCGCTCCCCTTCATCGCTCAGTAAAAATGTCCCCCAGCTGTAATTTTCCTCCTAAAATAACAGCCCCATTAAACCCTTTCATAGACACATTCTCAGAAGGACAGCATAAAACTCATTGTACAAAAGATTTAACACAAAGCCTTAGATTAAATATAAGTCTTGTAAAATGTTATTCTTGGTCACATAGGCCGTCACATTTGTTCAGGGTGATCATCAGGTGTTTGAGTTCTGTCAGGGTGTTTTCTGATAATGATAATAATAACTATAAAGCACTCATAAGGCCCAGACCTCCACCTAGCAGCTTAGTTCAGCAGTTGCTTTTCAACAACCCTGTAAAAGATACAATAAAAACAGGATCAAGACCAAACCCAGCACATACATGGAGCTTTTCGTCCTGCATGAACACAAGTTTTGGGAAACATCAATTTATATTTGGATTTTATATGAATTATTGAATGTCATCAATGGGATTTCACATTAAAAAGTTTTTTGTGTCTTTAATCTGGATCAGATCCAGATGAAATATACCTTGATAATAGAGACATAGAAACTGGAAGGAGATTTAAATTTAGGAGATTTTTTCAAATTTTTGATTTTTTTTTTTTTTTTGCATTGATTTTATTTCATGCTTTCGTTTTATTAGAAGGAACTTGTAAAACTCTACATGCAATGATTGTTTCTTCTCTGTCATAGTCATCACATCTTGGTCACAAGCTGCTTCGGCCAAATTAAACCCCATAATCTCAACACACAAGCAGGCAGTAAAACTAAGGAAACCAATGAGACGCCATCATACTTGAAGAAAACATAGCCTTCTCCCCTTTGCAAATGTGATGAATTTTAGTTAATCTAAAATTAGAGACCAACAGTAATGCTTTTAACAGAGCACTCACTCAGTGGCCACATCAAAACTTCAGAGCTCACAAGAATAGTTTTAACCGGTTGATTGCTTGAACCACATTGCCTTTGTTTTGTACCTTATGTACAAATGGCAAAATTGTTGCACCCTTCTGTAAAAGAAAGAAAACTCACTGAAATAACTTGGAACTGACAAAAGTGAGAATAAATAAAAATTTACTTAAAATTACCTAATGAAAATCTGACATTGATTTTGAATTAGGGTTCAACAGAATCAATAAAATAACAACAATGATGAAACTGGCCTGGTCAAAACTGATGGCAAGACGAAGCTGGAGCTTTTTGGTAAGTCACATTAGCTCTATGTTCACAGACCAAGACAGCCTTCAAACCTGAGACAGCTGGGGCAGTTTGATCACGAGGAGTGGGCAAAATTCCTGTGGACAGGTGCAGAAGTCTCTCTGAGAGTTACAGAAATTGTATCAAAAGGTTTTGCAACATGATATTAAATTAAGGGTGCCATCATTTTTGATCAGGCCAGTTCCATTAATTTGATTTTTTAATGGTTTTGTCGAACCAAAATTCATAAGCAATGTCTGGTTTTCATTAGGATACTTTAAGTAAATTTTATTTATTATTACTTTTGTCAGTTCCAAGTTTTTTCAGAGATCATTGTGGGGTTTTTATTTCTTAAACAGAAGGTACTAACAATTTTGCACACATTTGTATGTATTTAATCATGAAATTTCTTCTCTTTATTGCTGTAATATTACTTTATACTGCATTTTTTTCGTATTACTTTTATTATTTTATCATTTCAAGGCCTCCTGGTGCTGAAACACTCAAACAATGCATCTGGTTTGTCTGATGTCATTTTAAGGTCCACGTCAAGTAAAACATGAGTACATAAACAAATGTTCTCGCTCATCTCTGTGCTCCTGCAGGCGTTCTGTGAGACTCTGGAGGAGAGTAACTATCGTCTGCAGAAGGAGCTGCTGGAGAAACAGAAGGAGATTGGCTCTCTGAAGAGGCGGCTGGAGGAGAAGGAGCAGGCCATCCTGCTGCTCGAGAAACAAATCAAGTGTGTGAGACAAATGCTCTGATCACTGACACTCCTGCTTCACATCATGAGATGAGAGCTAACTATTGATCTGTTGTGTGTTTGCAGCGGCGACTGTGTGAGCCCGGCGTCTCTGTGCGGCCTGTCGGCTCAGGGCAGCGAGAGCAGCACCGACGTGGACGTGGAGTCGTCAGCCGCGGAAGCCGATCAGGACATGAACGAGGACGGCGGGTAAAGACGCTCACACTCAGTTACAAATCAGACAGGAGCAGAGAGGCATCATGAGCTGTGGGTGTTTTTTATCTCAGTCAGGATGAAGTTTATCTAACATAAGAGAAGCCTGATAGTTTTTATCTAGGGTGTAATCACACTGGTATCTACACGAGAGTGCCTGAAACCACAAACTTTCGTAACCAGCATCAAGAGTGAGAAGTTTTGAAAACTTTTTTTTGTCGTCTCCGTGTTCACAGAAATCTCTGTTGTCATGGAAATCAGAATCAGAAATACTTCATTAATCCCAAAGGCGCAGTTGCTCTTATACGCAGTATAGCAGCATGAATATCAAACAAATACATTAAAATAAATAACAGCATAAAAATTAATTAAAATTACAAAACCCAAAACCAGTGAAGCTGGCACGTTGTGTAAATCATGAATAAAAGCAGAATACAATGATTTGCAAATCCCTTTTAACCTATATTCAATTGAATACACAGCAAAGACAAGATACTTAACGTCTGAACTGGTAAACTTTTTTTTTTGCAAATATTAGCTCATTTGGAATTTGATGCCTGCAACATGTTTCAAAAAAGCTGGCACAAGTGGCAAAAAAGACTGAGAAAGTTGAGGAATGCTCATTAAACACTTATTTTGAACATCCCACAGGTGAACAGGCTAATTGGGAACAGGTGGGTGCCATGATTGGGTATAAAAGCAGCTTCCCTGAAATGCTCAGTCATTCACAAACAAGGATGGGGTGAGGGTCATCACTTTGTGAACAAATGCGTGAGCAAATTGTCCAACAGTTTAAGAACAACATTTCTCAACGAGCCATTGCAAAGAATTTAGGGATTTCATCATCTACGGTCCGTAATATCATCAAAAGGTTCAGAGAATCTGGAGAAATTACTGCACGTAAGCAGCAAGGCCGAAAACCAACATTGAATGCTCGTGACCTTCAATCCCTCAGGCGGCTCTGCATCAAAAACCGGCATCACTGTGTAAAGGATGTCACCACATGGGCTCAGGAACACTTCAGAAAACCACTGTCAGTAACTACAGTTCGTGGCTACATCTGTAAGTGCAAGTTAAAACTCTACTATGCAAAGCCAAAGCCATTTATCAACAACACCCAGAAACACCACCGGCTTCGCTGGGCCCGAGCTCATCTAAGATGGACTGATGCAAAGTGGAAAAGTGTTCTGTGGTCTGACAAGTCCACATTTCAAATTTGTTTTTGAAAACTGTGGTCGTCGTGTCCTCCGGACCAAAGAGGAGAAGAACCATCCGGACTGTTATTGGCGCAAAGTTCAAAAGCTAGCATCTGTGATGGTATGGGGGTGTATTAGTGCCCAAGGTATGGGTAACTTACACACACATCACATCTGTGAAGGCACCATTAATGCTAAAAGGTACATGCAGGTTTTGGAGCAACATATGTTGCCATCCAAGCATCGTCTTTTTCATGGACGTCCCTGCTTATTTCAGCAAGACAATGCCAAGCCACATTCTGCACGTGTTACAACAGCGTGGCTTCGTAGTTACAGAGTGCGGGTACTAGACTGGCCTGCCTGTAGTCCAGACCTGTCCCCATCGAAAATGTGTGGCGCATTATGAAGCGTAAAGTACAACAACGGAGACTACGGACTGTTGAACAACTTAAGCTGTACATCAAGCAGGAATGGGAAAGAATTCCACCCCAAAAGCTTCAAAAATTGGTCTCCTCAGTTCCCAAACGTTTACTGAGTGTTGTTAAAAGGAAAGGCGATGTAACACAGTGGTAAAAATGCCCCTGTGCCAACTTTTTTGCATTGTGTTGCTGCCAATAAATTCTAAGTTGATGATTATTTTCAAAAGAAACATTAAATATCTTGTCTTTGCTGTGTATTCAGTTGAATATAAGTTGAAAGGGATTTGCAAATCATTGTATTCTGTTTTTATTTACAGTTTACACAATGTGCCAGCTTCACTGGTTTTGGGTTTTGTAAGACAGCAGGTTGCAACATGCAGAATCTCTAAGCTACATCAACGTCCTTATGAAGGTAAAATAAATGAAATAAAGTGAGACTGACACTGTTAATATTCGCAGTATTTCCAGTAGAAATATAATGTGACAGAACTGAGTGACAGAAGTCCACATTTTACTGGTTTACTGGATATTACGTTTGCTTTTAAATAAATGTAATCATATAATTTAACAAAAGATTTCCTGTGGCACTGTTTCAGATAAAGGTAGCCTCAAACACAAAGGAACAACAACATCAGCTATGGCCGACTACCAAGCAACAGTTATGCTGCTAATGTGTTCAGTTTATCTCTCCTCCAATAAAATGTGGATTATATGCATCAATCCTCTGACCAATGGGGATGCATTTGTTATATTCTCCAAGAACTCTGCAAACCTACATCGCCACCTACTGGCCTGACATGCACGCTACCGTGTTTTCAGTCGTTTCTGTGGATCACACATCGTTATCACATGGAGCTCTTTTGAAATAACAAGAGAAAGTAACGTTGTTTCTGGTGACAAAGTTGTAAAAACATGTAAATGGGCCCTTAGCCCCTGGTTTCAGTTTTTCATTACAATAGGACCGTAAAAATAAAGCAAATCCAAAAACCAAACATCCAAAAAGATAAAATAGAAACGTAGAAATATCCCCCAAAAACCAGACATTTGAAAAATATATCCATGTAACATATATTGCCAGATATCATCAAACATAGAACCAGTAAAATTAAAATTAAAATCTTAATATCATATTTTCAGCATCCATATCCTCCACAGTTCAAGAAAAGCTGCCAGATGCTATAAAACATCTCTGTTGATCCTGACAGTGTACCTGATATTTTCCAATTTGAGACGACATGTTACTTCCCTGATCCAGTGGATAAATCGGCATTGGGCAACTGTTGGCCCTGGGGCCACATGTGGCCCTTCACCTTAACCAGTTCAGCCCACAATCATTTCCCCCAGAAAACCGAATTTGATAATTTAAAGGAAGCACAACAAAATCTACTAAATATGATTAATCATGAGTAACCAGCTATACATACACAAATTCAGATACAGTATGTGATTAAAGGTTCATATTAACCTGATATTGCTGGTACATGTTTTGTATTTTTTTAAAGTCATGAAAGAACTTACTTTGCTATGATTGTGCAGTACAGGCCAAAAGTTTGGACACACCTTCTCATTCAATGCCTTTTCTTTATTTTTATCACTGATTCATTGTAGATTTTCGCTGAAGTAACGATGGCCACTTGTTTCTCTTAACTTAGCTGATTGGTTCTTGCCATAATATTAATTTTAAAAGTGTCTAATACGGCTGCCGGCTGTACAGCAGCCTGACTTCTGAACAACACATGTGATGGTCCCAACCCCGTTAAAAAGGCAAGAAATTCCATTAATTAACCCTGGAAAGGCACACCTGAGAAGAGAAAACCATTTCAGGTGACTACCTCTTGAAGCTCATAAAGAGAATACCAAGGGTCTGCAAAGCAGTAATAAGAGCAAAGGGTGGATACTTTAAAGAAACTAGAATATAAGACATGTTTTCATCTCCCACATTTTTGTTAAGTACATAATTCCACATGTGTTCATTCATAGTTTTGATACCTTCAGTGAGAATCTACACTGTAAATAGTGATGAAAACACATTGAATGAGAAGGTGTGTCCAAACTTTGGCCTCTACTGTATCTCTAAATGTATTTTATGAGATATTAAAATAAAGTAAAAAGTATAATAAACTTTATTCGGGAACAGTGGTGAAGGAAAAATATTTGTGTTTTAAAAACTGGTAAACATTCATTTTGTCATTGTATTTAAAAGAAGCTTCAATTGGCTTTAGTTATGCGTCATGCTCATTTAATCATGAATTTCAAATGAGTTCTTTTTTGGATCTTTATATTCATTCTTTTTTTTTAAGATTTACATATTTATATACTCATTGAGAGTGCCCAACAACATGTCACAATAGAGGAGAGTCCACTCCAAACAGAGCGACACATGATGACAGCTCCATTTTTTTTTTAAACATACTGTACCGTAGAAACGTTTAAAAAATGTTTTGCCATAATGAATGAACCCATGCAGGGCTCCAGAGAGCAACCATTTTGGGCGCACATGCGACCAGTATTTTTGAGAGTGCACCTAACATTTTTTCTTGGGCACACTGGTGCACCAAGAAAAAACATTAGGCGCACTCTTACAAATTTAAGTTGACTAAAGTAACTGCAGTAGCGGAAAAATCAGCTGAAAACGGACAAGACACAGAACCTGCTTCCTCTCTTTTCTCTGTCACTGTGTTGCACTTCACAGGCTGCAGGCTGTCGGCCCACCCAAACACATCCAAACACACCTACACACACACACACACACACACACACACACACACACACAGCCTTCCATAATCATCCAATCAGCTGTTAGTATGCAAATGAACCCAGAGTTAGCCTGAATGTGGTGTCAGGTTTCAGCACGGAGCAGTAACTCTGAAGAAGCAGCGAAGCTCTGCCAAGTTCGTCTCAGTGATTGTCAGAAAATACAAACCCAAAACCAGTGATGTTGGCACATTGTGTAAATCATAAATAAAAACAGAATACAATAATTTGCAAATCCCTTTCAACCTATATTCAATCGAATAAACAGCAAAGACAAGATACTTAACGTTCGAATTGGTAAACTTTGTTATGTAAAAATGTATAAATCTTGTAAATAACAGCATTAGGATCATTCTGGAATGTGTTCTTGCCGCTCTTTTGCCGCATATTCGCCGTATTTTGTAATAGATCATGCTGTTGGCAAACTAGAATGCTTAAGTGTATGTAAATATGTTACATTTATTTTTGGCCGCCTCAAAACTTTGAACATGTTCATTAACAGTTGTATATGAAGAGAATCCTGTTTAAAGTTCAAATCTGTTTTTTTCTTTTCGTTTTTCTTTTCTTGCATTTATAACATAACAATGACAAATACTTGCTAGACTTGTTTACTTTTATTTCTCATGAAAGAAGGGTAAAAATGTACTCAAAGGGCATTTCTTGACACATTTATTGATTAAAAAAAGACAAAAAAGAACTGTTAAAATCACAATATTAAAGGGGTTAAATGATATTTTTTTTTCCATATTGTTACATCTGTAATTGGAGGATAAGACCGTTCAGTTAAGGTAAATGTTATGTTGTTGGTTGTTAAAATCTGGATATATATTTCATTTTTCAGTTCAGTGTAGCACCTTAAGCATTAGCTCTTTTTATTTTGAAATATTTTATTTAACTTGAGATGTTTGAGTTTGAAATGTTAAATTTTTGTTCAGTAAAGCACTTTAAGCACAAGCACTTTTATTTGGGAATGTTTTATACTGCTTAATGTTTTAGTTTGAATTTATAAATTTCATTCAGTGAAGCACTTTAAATGCTCTGTTTTTCTTTTAATCTATAATTTTTCTTTGAATAAAGACATATTTCTTTACATCCTATTCCAGTTTAAAAATCATTTACATTGTATAAAAGTAATGGAGAGTGAAAAATGGTGACCTTATGACATTAAAGGTGACACTATTTAAAAATTGGATGCACCTAATTTTTGTGCTGGTGCACCTTAAAAAAAAATGTAGGTGCACCGCTGCAAGCAATGCAGAAAGTTAGTCTGGAGCCCTGCAAAGACAAGCCCAAAATGTTCAGAAGAGTGGCAAACTTGAGCTACTCTCACTCTTCACATGGTTCATCTTCTTCACAATTTAACAGTTAAATGCAATTACAGGACTGAAACTTAATGAGGGATAAATGTGTTAAAAAGTCACACCATACCAGCTCATCATTGAGTTAAGCAATGACGCCAGTACTTACCTGTTTATACGTGGTTATATAAAATGTTGTTTTTATTGCCCCCATCTTTTAGCAAAACAGACTAACTTTTTACCCAGAATTTTGGTTCAGTATTTTTTGTGTATTTTCATATTCTTTTATTATTAGTGCTTAATTTTAGGCCTTTTAACACCAAAAGAAAAGCCAAAATCCATCAACTAGAAAAATAAATTGCATTCTTTAAAATATACCATAAGATGGTGAAATAAATCACTGAATCAATCAATCAAAGTTTATTTATATAGCACAGTTCATACAAAATGAATTGCAGCTCAAAGTGCTTTACATCAAGACAAAAAGATCACAAGACATACATATATGAATAGACACACACATATACATATATGTATATAACACACACACATATGTATATATATATATATGCACACATACATATATTATATATATATATATATATATACACACACACACACATATATATATATGTTTGTATATATATATATATATATATATATATATATATATATATATATATATATACATACATATACATAAACATATACGTATACATATACGTGCATATATATATGCATACTCCTAAATAATGATAATCACTTTCTTTCAACCACTTAGCAGATAAACAATCAGCAGAAGTCCATCTACTAAGTAATATTCCACTGTCGTTATAATTAATCGTTGGTTGGATGTCAGGGGGATTTGAAGACTAATGCACACCACAGAAGCTAAAGTAAAATAAATGATAAAATTTATAAGAACAGATACAATAAAAAGCAAAACAATAAGACCAGCAAGCATCAGACAAATAAAAGGCTTAAAATACATTTAAAACACTAAAAATATGTTAGAAGATTAAAGTTAAACCTAAAATGATCAAATGTAAAAGTTCAAAACTATATCAAAACATATAAGCAAGTAGTAAAAATTGAATAAAATATCAGACAATAAAATATTAAACTAAAATTTAATAATAGGGTTAGATAAGAACGGCTACTCAGACATAAATAATTATAATAGCCATTAAAATCTCAACAGGGAGAGAATTAGATCCTGAAATCTGCCTCATGGATAATTATGGACCTAAATGGGACAAAAAGTCTGATTATATAATGTTTGAACTAGAGCTGAAACGATTCCTCGAATAATCATGAATATTCGATTAAAAAATATCTTCCAGGCAAATTGTGTGCCTCGAAGCCTCGTTTAATATGTAATTATACTTATAAAATATAGATCTGGACTACGATACAGTGCACGGTGTTTGACACGGACGGTCATTTCTGTGGCACACCCCGCCTGCTACCTCCGCTGCTGCGCGGCTTTTAAAATAATGAAGGAAGAGAAAAGAGAGAGACAGAAAGGAGAGAGTCTGCAGAAGAAATGGCAGAGAGTGTCCCAAGTGTGTGGTCACTACAAGAAGGGACAAAAAGAAAACACAGTGCAGTGTGTCTGATGTCAAATGGAGTTAGCTTTGCACGTAGCTTAGCATGATAGCACGTCGTCACTGCTGCAGCACGTCAACAGTAAACATCCAGTCTGTGCGTCCTAAGAGAGACACAGTGGGATGACACTCATGATACATCAACAGAAGCAGCTAATGTGAACAATAACTGAGATATGGGCTAGTAAATAACTTTGATTAAGGCTCTGTGTAAAGGCCGGTTCAGGACGTAAATCAATGTGGAGGCTACTTGCCCAGAGAAACTTGCCCTAGAAATAAAGTAAGCAAAATAAGATCATAAATATGGTACAGTAGTAAAGGCAATAATTTAGCAAAAAGAGACAAGCATGAACACAAAATAAAAATAACCATACTTAAAAAAAATACTGAAAAAAGCAAGATATGGCCCAGAGTAAAAATAAAAGTATAGATTTTGATTTTGATACCATTTATGCTCAAAATGTTCAAAATAAGAAAAATAAGTTGTTAATTTAAGTGACCTGGCTTTTCTGTTTTGTGTGTTACTAATAATATTAATGTGTAGTGATTCAATGTAAAAAAAAAAAAAAAAAAAAAAAAAAAAGCAGTGAGCGCAATGTAACTGATGTCATGTTATCCGATTACTTGGCAAAAATTTGATAGAGTAATCGATTACAAAAAGATTCGATAGCTGCAGCTTGATTCACGATTCATTTCGATATTTATTCAGTCTGGGAACTTTCCCAAAGCAGTTACATTAATCATATATTCATGATACACATTGATGCATATTCTGCATATTGCTTGATTTTGTCCAACTCGTCTTTTCCTTCGTGCTTGTTAAATCCGAAATGTGTCCAAACATCAACTTTTAAACTTGCCGGTGGTGCCCCTAAAGTTCTACTCGCTTCCACCATGTTCGTTTGACTGCTTGCAGTGACATCTCACGAGATCTTGTTCGGTGGAAAGCAGCACTAAACGCTGATCATGCCAGACCAGCAGGGTTGATACCACAGGCTGCTTCTCTGCAATGAAAAAAAAAAAAAATACTGAAGTTAAAAGATCGATCTTTGGATTTTATGGATCCATTATGAACCATTTAAAGGGAATTCAATTAAAATCGATTACATTTATTTATTTTTTTTATTCTAGCCCTCGTTTGAACATCTTTATTTCTGTTCCAATCTTGAGTAAGAAAAAGCTGAAAACATTGTATTGTACACGAAAGGTAAAATTTGGTCAAATGGAAACTTCATGCTCTTGATGAATAAACAGATACTGTTGATAATGAGCTTAAAAATGTCCGCATAACTCCAGTCTTCCTGTTGTGCATCCCTACTGACAGTACAAAAGCAGTTTACCCTCCTGACCTTTGGGAGACCTCACATACCAGTGTGACTTACACCTCTGCTTAATTCTTTAAATCCTGACTGCATCTGTTAAATGTTTCCTTGTGTTTTCTCCCCCTCACGTCACGGCAGGGCTGCTCCGGTCTGACAGACACAATAAAGTTGGTGAGATACTTTAAAGCAGATCAGCAGCTCAGATCTGCCACACCTCCCTTTCCTTCTGCTTCTTCTCCTCCTCCTCGTTGAAATGCATCCCTCTGTTAACAACCTTAATGCTGTTACGTGATGTTTCTATTTCCAACTGTGTGTGAGTCGGTCTTATCGTAAGTGCTCACATGCTCAGTTAATGCTGAATCACCTCACAGCCGCACATTAAACATGTGAGTATTGGATAAAGTGCTGCAGGGATGACCGAGTTTTGATGTTTTTGGCACCAGCTCCATTGTGAAAAACCCTGTGGGATCTTTTTGGATTGTTGCTGAAAATACACTCAGATGGCCACTTTATTAGGCACACCCTGCTAGAATCTAACATCATAACACATAACATCCTAAAGGCACTGGATAGAGATCTGGGGGCTGTGGAGGAGCACAAAGAATTCACTGTCATGGTGAAGAAACTAGTTTGAACCGCTGATCCAAGGCAGGATGGATCCACAGTTAATGATGTTCACACTAAACTCTGAGCCTACCATCTAAATAGATGTGTTAGACTTAGCCTTCTGTTTACTAGTTTTGGTGAGCCTGTGTGAACTGTAGCCTCAGTTTCCTGTTCTGAGCTGACAGCAGTGGCACCAGGTGTGGGGTACGTTGGAAAAGTCCTTCCTAAGTCCTTTCCTCTCCACTTTCCCTTAACCCCGATGGAAAACGTCACAGGGTCAAGGGAAGGAGGGGAAACGAGGAAATGAAGTAAAAGATGAATTTGGCGGCACTTTCACTTTGGTGTCATATTTATGCTATCACCATTTCTTGTGACGTAGGTAAACCATGACAAACTACCATGTTCTAAAAATGAACTACAAGAAGTGTCACTGTGATCTGCTTTATCTCACAGCATGGTTTTGTGTCAACTTCATCTCTTAACATTAACAATCCATTGTTCTTATTATTGGCATGATTCACTTCATACATGAATATTGATGGAAACGTGGTAATATTAATATAGGAAACAAATACAATATTTTGTTTAATATTCATCAATGCTGTAGGCAGTTAAGGAGAAAAAGAAATGCTTTAAATTCATTGCTTTGTAAATAAAAACATTTAACTGTTTATCCGTTCACTATTTTAAAAATCATTAATGACGATGAACTGTTATATTTTTGAAAGCACTGACTTTGAAGCATATATTTTTTCTATACCTGAAAAAAAGTTTCCATAGTTTTATATAGCCTACATATCTTGATAGTCGTCGTCCTTTCTCCTTTGTAAGCTTCCATAAACGTTCAGCGGGTGCTGATTTTATATACGTCACCTGCTGCAAGGCATTATGGGGCATTCCTTTCTTCTTTTCTTTTGTAAAAGATGGTCCAGTGTTTCCTAAACTAAAGAAGGTAATAAAGGAAGCAACGACCATCCTGTCCTTAACTTTGGCTTAACTTTTGGAGAAATCGAACAGTCCTTATCATGGCTGACGCTTAATGCTTGTGGGTCATTTCTTCAGTTGGGAAGGTTCTTTACCAAAAAAGGACTATTCAAACGCACCCATGGTCCGAGTCCATTGCTTCAAAACTGAACGTGCTGTGCCTTTAATGGTTGTCTGCATTTTGACCTCTGACCGTGGCATTGCTGTTGAACAAATGCCTTGGTGATGCCAGAGTCTCCAAAATCAGCTTCCTTGCTCAGTCTGAACTTCAGCAGGTCGTCCTGACCCTGTCTACATGCCTTAACGCATTGAGTTGCTGTAAGGGGATTAGCTGATCATTTTCTTGCATTAATAAGCAGTTGAATGGGTGTACGTTATAAAGTGGCCAGTGGGAGTAGATCATTAAGGAAATCTTCATGGACGTCATTCATTCAATAAGTCCTGTGACTGGGCTCAGGCTGTTCCCTGCAGCTCTTTATTTAGATAAAAATACGCCGCCTGTGAGGTGTTGTCAGGATGTTTAAAGGCTCCGGACACTTCCTTCTCAGTCCAGTTAATCCAGTAAGTCTTCAAAATCAAATGTTCTGGTTTGTCGCAAACGCGTACGACCTGTACTCAGCTGTAACCCGAGTTTTGTGTTCCCAAACAAAATCAAGAGTTTCTCCTCAGCCTGTCCATGTGCAGAGACGAGTGGACAGATTGACTCTCAGAAAAGTCTCTCAGGCACTCAGATGAATTTTCTACATGTCCAACATTTTTGTTCAGCTCTCATAGAGCTCTTCACAGTTCAGGAAGAGGGAGGAAATGAGTTCCAGATGTTCTGCTTCACCTGTTCAAAATGGCTCCCATGTCAGCAGAATGGAAAAAACATCACTTCTGTGTTTTCCTTGAAACCAGTGAATCCACTTTGGAGCCTCTTTGAGGTTCAAAACACATGACAGAGGAGGTCAGTGTTGTTTCTCTCTGTTTGCATTATTATGACCTGTGCTGGTAGGACTGGGCCATGTAGCCTTAATATAAAATCCTGTTTTTTTCCACAACACACAATTTTAATTGAGTCCCCCTCACAAAAAAACAGCAACGCCAAATGGAATCAAGTTTTGCCTTTATGTTTGTCAAAATAACCCAACAGAATTTCCCTCTTGAAGGTCCCATATTTTGCTCCTTTTCTGCAGTGTAACATGGATCCTTGACGTCTTCATGAAACTCTAGTCACCTGCTTTGGTTCAAAAAGCCTTTGAATAAAGCAAAGCTACGTTCTTTCCACACTCACATAACCCTTCTGTTCAGAATGACTGGTTTGGAGGGCAGTTGTCTTAATATGCTAATGAGCCAGAGCAAAGCAGCGGCCAACACATAACATACAGGACTTGATAAAAGTCCTGCTGCTGGGTACCAGATAACAGCGAAGCTCATTTTCCTCACCATCACAGGCTAACGCTCAACATGCTAACTTTGGCCTTGTCACCGCAGTGGGACAGCCGCAACTTATTCTACCTTCCATGCTAACGTTAAATGAAAAAGATTGGTAATGGGGGGGTAAAGAACTGATTATATTCAGCAAACTGTTAAACTTCTCTTTAGTCATGTAAGAATGCTCAGACATTTAAGTTTATCCTTCAGACTTTGAACAAGTAACGTGAACATTGACAAACATGTGAAGTTATCTCTGGTTCACTAGCATAAGCTAGTAGCAATGAGCAAAATAAATACTACATAGCATTAAAATACTCACATTACCATCATCAGGTTTGGCAGCGAATTGTTGGTGCTGAGCCTGGATTCAGTAAAAAGTCTAGTTCCCAGTCCTGTATTGAACTGACTGAAGCTGAAGAAGCAGTCGGGCGTGAAGTGACTGGCACACACATACAGGTTTTAGCTGACTGTAACTGCTCATTCCCTTCAAAAATAAAATCAATACACTGGGCCCTTTGGTCCTCTGAGGCTGGTAGCCTATATGTGAAGATATATGTGGCTGTTTATAGCCAACCGAGCAGAACAAAACTTAAGAATAAAACTCTGCACCTCATGGCTGGATTAAAGAATTCTGTAACTGATATGTTCGACCTGAAGTCCTCGGGTCAGGTTTTGGAGCACATAACGGGTCGGCACTTGGTCATTTATCTTCCTAAATTACTCGTCTGCACCACCGACAGCGTTAACACTACGTCGTTTTGATCGAGTTTGAGGGCCCAAGAGTGTAAACCCCTTGGAGCACCAACCCCTTTTTACCAACTGTGATCTCCAAAGTCTTCTAAGTGGAGAGATAGCAGGCTTCCAGACGTGTAACTGTAAAGACGTGTTCAGTTGCAAAGATATAAGTAAACAAAGGGAGGTAAAGCACTAAAGATGCACCTTTAAAACTACAACTGAGTCTTCCTAACATGTTTTTTTCTGGGAATGATGATTTACAGATGCAGGAGTTTAACAACATTTTCGAAGCAGTGAAGGGTTTGCCAAACTAAACACAGTTACAGTCATCCAATAAATCCAATTCTTTCCCTTTAAACACTCACTGATGAATCTGTTTTGGTGCTTACAGAACAACCCTTAGAGGTCAATCACGCTGCGCAAAGAGAATTGATTTTTGAGTTCTTCACACTGTATTATCTGGGCTGAAAATGATCCATCATCTGCTGTCTTCATGTTTTGAATGTTCTGCAGTGTTTCTGTGCCGACTGGTCCTCCCTCTGTCGTCTGTGACTAACAGCTGCTGTCAGAGTTTCTCCTTCACACGGCAATGTTTGAGCATCACAAAGTCTGTTTTGGATTTCAGGTGATCCTCCACCTGCTCCCATCTCCCTGCTGCTGGACGGGCGGGAAATGACCTCATGAAATCAGCCTGCTTGATCTTAAAGGACCCGACATGAAATAGCTTTGTTTATTTGAAACTGGGCCCACACAGAAGGCTTGTCTTAACCTGAAGAGATGTCTTATCTGTTACAGAGACCACACATGAAGGTGAAAAATCATCCATTGAACAGTTTTGATCGTACTGTGTGTGGTGATCTCTGATCGTCTTAACTCAGCATAACACACACATAACCATTCTGTCCCACCACCGATCTAGAATGTAGTCCTTCAAGACAGTAATCTGATCAAACATGATCTAACAAAAAACGTAGAAGAAGAAACAGCAACAACTGGAAAACACAACATGGAATAAGACATACAAGAAGAGGGAATGGTGGTGGCCTTGGGCCTGTTTTTGACAGAAAAATCCTAAACTAAAAAAAAAAAAAGAAAAGACTGGAAAAAATCCTGGAGACAGTGTGAACACGTGAGCTGGTCCTCCATTTCTGAGCTCCAGCCAACTTTCTGTTTCAGGTCGGCCATGCTTGTTTTGATTTACGTCTGCTTCCTTGTTCCTCAGTCAGCTCGCTTCTTGATTGTCTGCATTCACAGAGTCGTCAGCTTTCCCACACACATGAAGATTTACATTTTAAATACCGAACAAGTTTAATATTTATAATTGTTAGCCTGACCCATTTCAAACCCCATTATTGGGACAAATTCACTCTAACGCACCTCAGACCACTGAATAATCTTATAGGATAATCTTATAGGACAGAATTTAACCTGGAGTTTGCCATCCTTGGTCAGAAAATGGGAAAGATGAGACCAAAACAGCCGGATAACCTTTATGTGTGGACCCTGCCTTAGTTAAACATATGCATTTAACCTGTTCAGCCTCTAAGTTTCCGATTTCAGGAATGCTTGCATGCTCTACAACAAAAACGTAGGAAAAAGTGAACTATTCATGTAGAGATAAAGTCTTACTGCATATCAAAGTAAACAGTTGCCACACAACCATATCAGCCATTTTTACATACACCAAACACAACGTCAGCACCAAGCAAATGAATTATCAAATATCCAAATCTGCGTCACTTTGATTGAAACTTGGGTTCCTTTTTATGGATTTCTTTGAATGGGAAAATGTAGAGAGTTAAGGTTGGCTTTTCCTCAAAGAGAGAAAAAAAAAAATATATATATATACATATATATATATATGTATGTATATATATATGTGTGTGTGTGTGTATATATGTATGTATATATGTATATGTATATGTGTATATATATATATATATATATAGATAGATAGATAGATAGATAGATAGATAGATAGATAGATAGATAGATATAGATATTATATATATGTATGTACAAAAGCAGAATAAGATAAAAATCTGTTCTAACAGGGTGTAATGAACACCAAAGTGACATAAAAATGAAATATAAAGTTTGGTATATCAGAAATTTCAAATGGGACTAAAGGTGCCAAACTGAGCCAAGACTCAGCCTGACCACTCTGTAGTAAAACTTCTCTTACTTGGCTCTGCATCACTTTATCAGACTCAAACTTGGCAGAAGTAATGTTCACATATTTTGATTTTCATTCATAGAGTTCTAAAGCTGCAACTGCATCATTCCAAAGAGATAATCACTGTTAACTCTATGAATGAAAAAGATGAAATGTTCAGATTAATCTGATTTCTATCTTCATTTACTCTGTCCCAGTAACACATTTACTGTCCACATGTGGACAAATCTCTCAAGTGTTACTTTTATTATGACAACAAAATAATTCAAACAGACCTTGTGGTTGCAGAGATTCCCTCTTTTCTGTATGAGTAATTCATTTTAGAACAGAAGACAAAGGGGCTGAACAGGTGAAACTTCTTAGCTGTCTCATTCCATGTACATCTCGGAGATTCGTGCTTTAAAATAATGTCAACGTCCTGCAAGCTGCTGATTCTGATCCTGTTTTGAGCTCAATGAGTCAAACGTCATGCAGTCTTGAGTATCCAGGGAGCTGATTAGATCGTCTCTGGGTTAAAAACCCTGATGTTGGATCATCTTAAATGCCAGGGGAGGATTTCTGTAAGAAGATCTGGACCAAAAACGTGGTCAGCCTTTTCCCTGACATGCAGCAGGAGATGGGAGAGTCGGGGGTGACCTTGTCTCCTGCCGTGTTTCTCGTGTTGTGACCTCATTAACGTGCCATTCGGTTTCTGACCCCTAACAGTTTCAGGCAGCCTGTCCTCCTCTGGATCCTGTCAGTGTGTCTCACTTCTGTTGTCTTCGTCCTCATGCTGTGATGCACTGATTTGTCTTCTGTGTCAGAGCCTCAGTGTTTCTCCTCTCTTCGTAGCAGCAGATGTGAGGTCCAGCCGGTTCGAACCTCGGCCTGTTGGTGCGGTCCGTCGCTCAGCGAGTCCCCCCCCGTCATCCAGGTCACCCAGCTGTACCAGCACACATCGGACCACTAACAACGGCCTCCAGCCCCTCCATTGTCTCAGTAACTCCTGTTCCCCCGATCATCACCTCAACCCTCCTGCAGCCTTGACCTTCAGATCGGTGCGTTTGTGGTTTAAAGGGAATGTTTTTATTCTGTTTTACTTCCCTGTTTCGCTGGGTGGTGGGATATTTTCTTTGGCGTCTGCAGAGGAATTCTTCCAGAACAATCTCCCAAAGGCGGCGTCCATTCTTCTGAAACCTCAGACTCAGTTTTCTGAAACAGTGACGACGCCTCCATCTTCTTCGCCCCTCTTTGGCCCCTCACTGGGTTATTACAATCCTGCGTTCACAGAGCCAGAGTTGTGCTTCCTGACCAAAAAACAACTTCAAGACTTCGACAATTAATGAGCAGTTTGACTTCAAAAATGACAATCTACTAAGAAATATGGATGTTCACCTACTGAGGTCTGCAGAGGAGCATCGCCTAAGTAATGAGGAACTTTTAGGACCTGGCAGGAGAAAGGAGTCGTGAAAGGAGAAAAAAAATCATTTTGCACTTCAAGAAAAAATCTGAATGACAAGAAAGAAGATGAAATGTTAAACAAAATCTCTATGGATGAAGCTGAAATGTTGGGGAAAAAAGGTCAATTATCGAGCAGAACTTCACAGAAGACCCACAAGTTCTTAAATTACATGAACATGAAAGTTCAGCTATTATAAATATTGTCAAAAAATATTTTAAGAAAAAAAAGTATAAAACGTAACTTAGAAATTTTAAGTAAAAAGAAAAATGCATGTAATTTGATGTATTATTCTAAAATAATGGGGAAATTTTGTCAAGATTTAAGTTGTTGCAGAACTACAGGTCTATGAATTAAGTTCTAATATTTGAAATAAATCATTCTAAGAACAAAAGGCATTGATAATATTAGCTAAATTTTTATAACCTGAAGCACCAGCTGGACCGTTGAGTAGGTCTCACTGGTTCACCTGAGCAAGAGCACATGAAAGGAGGGCTGAACTGCTCAGGAGCATATCTGGCAGGTGATTGGACGATCGTTCTGTCAATCACATTAATTTACAGGCCAATGAGAGGTAGGCTGCAGTGTGAAGTACAAAACACGAGCCAGTTCTTAGAACAACCTTTTGCCAAAACAAGGCAGAAGTGGAGCAATGATATCGTCTCTACAGAGAAATGTAAGAACTGTCACTTTCTGCTGTCATCTCACTCGCAGCTCCGCCTCTTCCTGCTTAACAGGATGCTGATTGGTCTGTCCTGCTTTGGGCCGAGCACAATTATTGCCAATTGAAGCTTGGCAAGATGGATCTGATTTCAGACATTGCTTCAGGCTGATTCAGCTGCACTGCAAGGTTAGAGTTATTATTCAAAATGTAAGACACTGCTGTGGAGCACAATGTTAACAAATCGATTCACTTCTCTCCTGTGCCATGACCAATGGCAGATTCAGACAAACGAGTAAAATTAACAAACCCCTAATGTGGATTTAAAAAAGTGTTACAGGCCGCCAAGTTCAGTCCAAATTCTTAATGAAGAGTTGTCATATCAAGATAAATTTGAAATTGGCTGCATTTGAAAGAATTAAATTAAAATGAAAAGTAAAACAAGGATAATGTCAAAGTGAACTGCATTAAGAAAATAAGAATATATACAAAATGTCAGAAATTTTGAGGAAATTGAGAAAATCAAAATGTGTTTTTCCAGTTTTTATGAAACATGTTAAAATACTGAGAGGAGGAAACCACAGGAAAAAACTGCTTTGATTCTATCATCAAAAGTCAAGAAAAAAACCTGCAATGTTTTCAGTAAGATTTTGAGAGGAAAAAGTCGAAGTGATAAGAAAGCACAAAAAATTTGAAGTATCTTATCAAGAGGGCTCTGGATTATTTTCATAAGTTAACATATCCTTAAAAAAACAGTGTCAAGATGATTAGCTAATGTTTAAATGTCCCAAAATGTCCAACTTTTAAGAATTAAGTTAGTCAAAAAATTTTGAATGGATTAAAATAAGGGAAGGAAAGAAGAATTAAAACCAAGAATAAAGTTTTAACAGGCTTAAAAGATGAAATAGATGTACAATTTGGTAAACAGAGAGGAAATATTGAAGCAAAGAATTAAAGGTTAAGACAATGTGAAACTGTTGAAGTATTATTTTAATCACTTTAAGTAATCATGTCTAACTGCCTGAAAGAGATCCAACTTTACCTGTACGGTAAATTAAAAGGCAAAAACCATTTGCATGATTTCACAACAAGGAAAAAAATCTAAATAAGGTTTATAAAAAATGTTCATAATTATTAGGGAGTAAACTGTTTAAAAAGTTAAAATGTTGAGAAAAAAGTTTAATGATTTTTATTGAGCAGGTTGATTTTGTATTTTAACCACTCTTTCAGCTTGATTCCTGACATTTCGACTTTTTCTTGTCATTTCAAGCATCTCCTTCCTCTCATTTCTTCCTCCTCTCTGAACCTTTTGGCTTCCTGATGTGATAAAATAACCTCTTCTGAAATAAAGAAACGGCGCCTCAGTGTGGCTGCAGCCTTGGCAATAAAGTCTGGAGATGCCTGCAGGTGAACATGAAGAACATGGAGGTCATCAGAAGATTCTTAGAAGTTCTTCTCCGTCTGGACTCTCTCTCAGATTAATCCTGTCAGCCTCGCTCAGTTCACACCCTCTCATTCCTCCTGTTTGTTTTTCTGAGTGTGATCTGCGCTGACGTCCCTGGAGAAACGGTTAAATTAAGAACATTCTGTACGGAGCCGAGAGGCCGAGGCCCACTGTTTCTCTTAGAGGAACATCCCAGTAAACACTTGTGATCCTTCTGCTGCTGCATGTTTATTTGGCTTAAGAAAAAGGACGAGAAGGTTTACAGCAGGACTCCTCTGGGCCCTGAAAATGTAAAGAACGAACCGGGACAGTCAGAAAGTGTTCAGCCTTTTACAAAAATACAGAAAACATCTCCCTGTGACAACAATAAGGATTATTCTGAGTTTTTAATTGAACTGAGGCATTCGCTGCTCTTACTTCAGCAGATTATAAATTAAGTCTCCATATGTTTGATATCAGATGTGTGAACTTTAAGGTAATCTAGAAAGCAAACATTATTTACTCTCTTTAAATCCATTGCAACAAAAATAGGAACTTTCAACCCCCCATATTCAGAAACATCTTTATTTACATCATAAAAACACTGGGGACTCCGACATGTTACATAAGAAACAAATTCATTGTCAACATTTACATAAATTGAATTAATCAAAATGAACCAACCTGCTTAAATATAATGAGTTTTTCAAATGTTGAAGTGCAGGATCACATCCATCAAACCTGAACTAAAAGAACAAACTGAATGTTAGATTGGATTTAACTTGGATTACCTGGGAAGAAGTCATTGCAGGAGTTTGTAATTTTTTTAGTTATAACATTAACCTGATAAATGAGTGAAGGCAGGCGAAGGCATTTCAGACATTTTTATCAGTTATTTTCAAAAATACTAAAGTTGCCACACTGCACAATGTGAAAAATGCCTTAGAGATATCTGATCACCACCAAAATCTGATCACCTCACCCATGTGCCACGAGTTGCTCAAAAGCAAGCAAACAAACAAATACTGGCAAATACAAGAGAGGTAGTTAAAAATTAATAGATAATTAACAGTTTTTTCTCAATGCATAAAGTCAAGCCACACTGTAGCACACCATATTCATATTCATAGGATAAAGACACTATCACTCTGTGTATGCTTGTTTCTGATGCCTAATGCCATATAAAGATTGAAAAACAACTGTGTTGCTGGTAAAAATATATTAGCAAGATTTAATTCCCTCCACCAGGAGGTTATTTGATCGCTGGCATCTGTTTGTTTTTTTTTTAGTTTGTTTGTTTGTTTCTCTGTTAGCAACATAACTCAAAAAGTTATGGACAGATTTCAGTTAAATTTTCAGGAAATGTCCATATTGGGGCAAGAAACAAATGATTAGATTTGGGAGTGATCCTGATCAACGCCTAGATTCACCCTGATGAAAAATGGGATTTTCGTGAATAACTACCGAACTAAAATAGATATCATTATGAGTCCAATTGCTAATGGTACGTTTTCACGGTCAAGGAATCTAAATATTTACATGAAATAAAGTTAGGACTAATATTTATGGTGAAAAGTACAATACAGGTGAGGTAGGTGGCGCTGGCGGAGGTCTGTGCTCTCCGAGTGCTTTTCTAGTTCAAACTGTCATTAAATAGCACAAATTTAGGTGTACATGAAGTCTCAATCCTTAAGATCAGGTGAACTAATAAATGAGGTAATGAGTCCATTTATTTGTTAAATCTGTGAACTCTTAAGACAGTTTTTACTCTAATAGATGCTTCATTGTAATGAGAGAGTTGTTGACATCTAAAACACTCCTGGATCTGCCTCAACACAACATTGAAGAACCAGAACATATTCTGTGTTCAGGGTTTCTGCTTTTGTTGCCACGATATAAACATATAAAAATGCCTCAGTATTGGTTGACTTTGACCAATGTTGAATATTCTCCTTGAAAATAAAATAACCTAGAGGATCAAAAATCTGAGAGAAGGCATTTCTGACATTGTTAGTTGACTTCTTTTAGAAATTATTTCATACTGCCTTATCACACAATGTTAACAAATTCTTCAAAATGATTCTAAAGTAAAGGCATAATGGCTGTCGAGGAAAAATCCAAATTTGCTAGCATTGGTTGGACAGTAATCAGGCCAAAAGTTTTGCCGGCTACCTTGTAGTGTTTGTTCCGTTTAGCTCCACTTTTGCAGTAAAGAGTATTTTATGTCATCATAAACCAATTAAGTCCTGATGCGAAGATTTTTTTTATCTGTGACATCTGCGTGACCCAGGACTCTGGGTTGGTCCACAGAAAAAAGTTCTTAATTCTCCATTTATTAAACTTCAGATCCCAAAATATGTGGAAGATGTGCTGTGGTTTAGATGTGCTTATCAAACAAATTAGGGTTCTTAAAAACAGCTTTTTATTCATCATTTTCTGTCCAAAAGAAGAACGTTGTAGGACACTCCTCATTTCAATAGGTCACCGTTTACAGATAGAAGAGCAGCGACTGCCCGAGACATAAAATGATCGGAGAGCAGAAGAGAAACAGGACTTTAGACTTTTTATACATTTGTACATATGATCCAGAGTTCTGGCTCTGGGGTTTGACCTTGAGGCTGTTAATAGCCTCCATCTTTAAAGCCATATTCTTTATAACATAATAACTCTTAAAAGGCAGAATCGTCACGTTGGTTATTCTGATTTTGACTTTTTAAATGTGTAATAACTACAGATAACTGTCTCTAAGCTGCCCTGCAGAGGTTAATTTGGACTATATAAACATGTTATAACAGTAAAATGTCTCTGAGCAGGCCTGCAGAAAAGGATATTTGATTTATAAATGTGTAATTACTACAGTTAACTGTCTCTGAGGCCTGCAAGGCTTGACTTTCAAAAGTGTTATAACTAAATGTTAACTGTATGTAAGCAGACTTGCAAAGGTGAATTTGACTTTATAAATGTGTAATTACTACAGTTAACTGTCTATAAGCTACCTGCAGAGGTTGATTCAGATTTTATAAACGTGTTATAACTACAGTAAACACTGAGGCCCTCCAGACATTGATACTATCTTTATAAATGTGTAAAAATTACATTTAACTGTCTCTGAGGCCTACAAAGTGTATTTTGGACTTTATTACTGTGTTATAACAACAGTAAAATGTCTCTGAGCAGGCCTGCAGAGAATGATATAGACTTTATAAATGTGTAATAACTACAGCTCACTGTCTCTGAGACTTGCAGGCCTCGATATAGACTTTCGTAATATGTTATATTTTAAGTTAACTATATTTAAGCAAGCCTGCAAAGGTGGATTTGGACTTTATAAATGTGTAATAACTACAGTTAACAGTCTCTGAGGCCTGCGGGGCTCCAAGAAGACTTTTAGATGTGTTATAACTAAAGTCAACTGTTTCTAAGCAGGTCTGCAGAGGTGGATTTTTACTTTATAAATGTGTCATAGCTATAATCAACTCTCTTTAAGCTACCCGGCAGAGGTCAGTTTAAACTTAGAACTCTCCCTGAGGCCTGCAGAGGTTGATTTTGACTTTATAAATATGTTATATCAGTTAACGCTCTCTTATTTGCCCTGCAGAGGTCAATGTTGTTTCCGCTTAGATTTTGGCTTTACAAATGTGTAATAACCATAGTTAATTGTCGATAAGCTGCCCTGCAGAGGTGGATTCAGGCTTTATAAATGTGTTATTACTACAGTTATAAATGTGTAATAGCTGCAGTTAACCGTCTCTGATGCAGCAGAGGTCGACAATGCACTTTATGGATGAATGATGATCCATGCTGTTTGTTAGATAGATTTTTTTTTATGTCTTTCTTTGTCTGAGACGGAGACGTGCCTTTATAAACCACTGTCTCCGTCTGTTCTGATGTTCTGATCATTGATCAGGTTTTTGTTTTCCTCTTAAGTGCCTTAAAGCTCCTCTACTTTTTTTCCTGGTGTGTTTGAACAGCTTTATAGACTCTGTTTCTTTCTCACAGTCTGATATTCATGATGTTAGGCTGAACTGAACTGTTTCTGAATATTATAATAATTATAACTATTAGCTCACATGTACACTGATAGATGCACTATTGAAGATTTATATGGATAACATTTCACTGCTGATGTCCGGGATTTAAAGGGATAGTCCACTGAAAATAAAATCATCTGATGTGTAGATACTGAGATGTTTACCATGAGGAAATATTTAATTCACATAAATAAACATGGATGATGTATGACAGAAACATGTCTGTGCTCTGTGGTATTTCTGCTTTATGTTTGGGTTATATAATCTGTATGTCCTGTTGAGTTGACGTGGTCGGTGTTAGAATGCTAATACATTCTCAACACGTGCGTTCCCTGTGACATAACCACAAGCTCCGAGAATACAACATTAACAGGGTGTGCATACTGTACATCATTCTCTAATGGCCGAAGTGTCTAAACTCACTCTTCAGGCTTTCACATGGTTTATTTTTAAGTTTTAAAGGCTCTTTAATGCAGTGTTCACTGTTGATATAGTCAGGCCTCATCCTACAACACGCCAAAGTTTGTAGTTTTTAAACTGATGCAAGAAGTTTTAACAAATGTTCCCATAAATCATAACATCTTCATAAAGTGGTGCTTCTTTCATTGATCACAGGTATCACATTAGGTTGGTTTATCACTGCTTTAAGGAAAATGTTTCACCAAAGAAATTATCAGGCAGCTCTAACCCGAGTGCCCTGCTGTAAGACCTCAGATGTCTTCACTTCTTTGTTTCACATGTTTCATTGATGCTTCATGTTATATCATGGAGTTAAGTGTACATAGGAAAATCACACGTGTTGCATGGTAACAGCTTTGGGGTGAAATGGACACCAGGTATTTTTTATTTTTACCTTTCTGTGCTACTGTGTGAATCTGAGACTGCTGCAAGTTATTATTGCTAAATCTATGCCAGCAATTTCCAAACTTTCTTCACTAAGGGCCTCGTCTGAAAAATAGGAAAGTATGACCGGGCCACTTTGATCTGCCCACCTGTAGTGTGTGTTCATTTGTAAAACCACACACTCAATATTTTGCATTCAAATATTTATTTACTATTTGGTTACAGATATTTATCCCCATATTCAATCAGCTATTCGGGTATCACAGTTAAAGATTAATCAAACGTCTGAAAAGGCACCATGTGAGCGAACACCAGGATTATTTTTAATTTATTATATTTTATTTGGGGGGGTAGAGATGTTTACAATTATTTCATATGTCACTTATGCTGCTGCACTATACTTGATTTGTGTGCTGTTCAGAAGCACTAGCCCGTATGGTGTTATTATTTTTTTTTGGTAGTGTTGATAGTTTAGAACAACAGACACTGTCTTCTTGATACACATTTTATATCAAAAGTGAGACAACTGGAAACAGACCTGCGACAAGACCCATAATCTGCTGTTCATATCAAGCAGCCCTCGTCTCTATGGAGATTGACTATATCCTTACAGTGTTCTGCACTTCATTCAATAAATGTTGCTATTCAATTTAAAGCCCTTACAGGTGTATGTTTTTTGTTTATCTTCTATGTAAATAACTGTTCTGTGGTTAATTACAGCCTCATAATCAAATTTTACACATAATTTCAACAATATTGATAATATTAATATTCCAGCAATAATAGCCGTGGTATCGGAAAAGTATCGGTATCGGCTGACACCCAAATTCAGGTATCAGTATCGGATCGGAAGTGAAAAAACCTGGATCGGTGCATCCCTACTTAAAACAAGAACAAAACGGCAGTCTGTGTAGAAGTGTTGGTGGTTGATTGGAACAATAATCTCTGTGACTCAGAACTCGAGTTCATCAAGCTGAACACTTGATGCAGACATTTAAAGCTCAAACAGTTTGTCTTAATTCATCGGTCGAGCTTCAGGGTCTAACACGGAACAAATTTCCTTTCGAGTGTGAAACTTGCTGGGTGCCAAATAAAAGTGGATGGCAGGCCTCAGTTGGCCTCGTTTGGCCATAGTCTTGGGTGCCCAAAAAACACACGTTTTTGAAGAATCTAAGAGTGAATCTGTTATAGACCTGTTATAGAACACCTGTCAGCTTTTTTTGACCAGTGTTAATTTTGTTGACTAATTATTTTCGTCACAGTTTTTGTCAACAGCCTTTTTCCCCTGATGAAAAATAAACTATGACTAAAACAAAACAAGCACATGGACAAAAACTCGAACTAAATTAACTGACATTTTCACCAAAAAAATAAAACTATACTAAAATGTCTGACAGAGACTTAATCCAATCAGACCTGATTTGGTCATGTAGAAAGTAGAGACAAGTTAGGAATAAATCCAATCACCGCTACTTTGGTTGTGTGGAAAGGTTGGATGAGTTGCGGTGCATTCACACTGAATGACCTCTGCAACCACTCTCCATGCAGAGTTACAGCTGCAATCATGCACAACCAGACCAGACGACTTGGTCGTGTCTTTGGAGACGTGCTGGCGCCCCTGTTGCTGCAGATCGGAACTCGGGCTGCTAGGACGAGCGACCAGATTGCAGTGCACTAAAATTGAAAAGTTTGAACTTTTCAGGTGACGTCACGTGTGGCTGTTTTGCGACAGCCAATCCAGTTTACAGAGTAACAATCTATGTCCATGTGGAAACAGTCAGTGAGTACACTAGTTCCGCCTAGATGGACTGCAGAGAACTCACAGACAATGCAGCTACAGGTCATCAGCTGCAGTGTTTTGTGGTTGGTAGGTGAGTGAAAAGGATACAGTCGGAATAATGTCAGCTTATACATCCTTTTATATGATATATAATTGCATGAAAAAGCATGTGAACCCTTTGGGATTACTTGGATTTCTGCTTAAACTGGCCATAAAATATGTTCTGATTTTCATCTAAGTCACATCACTAGACAAACACTGTCTGCTTTAAGAGACTGTGAGGAGTTTCTAAGTAATTACAAAAAAGTCTCACTTAGATATATGCCTGATAGAAATACACACTTAAAGATGAGTTTTATAGCATCAAAATAGGTTATCTATAAATGCTATTCCTTAGCCTTCTGGTCGGGCAGGGCTGGACTGGCCTGCATACTCGACTTCAGGAACAAGACAATTAAAACTAGAGCAAATTGATATTATTTTACTATTTATATTACACGTCTTAGAGCACCGGGCTGTAATTAGCGATATATAGCCGGCTACAACTACAATAATAAGTTTTCCAAAAATTGCTTGTTGTCACACATCAAAAATTACCGCTACGTAACTAGAAAGAGATACATTACCTGGTCGCTTTGCATCCTGTAAGTTGTTGAAAAAAGAAGTTGTAAAGCAATGCAGAGTTCTGAGGAAGGTCCGAGCTGCTTCACAACAAACACACGCTTTGGTTTCAGTCACGTCCTTGATCCGAGTAGAAAACTGCAACTGGAATGTCCCCCGAACTCAGAATTTCCTACTGGGAACTCGGTGAAACCTCGCCACCCACAAGTTGACAATGGAAGATGGATGCCCCCAGTGTGAACAGTTATTTAGCTCCTGTAATAATCCATTTATTTGCACTTCTGACTGGGGTGTGTCGCTCTAGATCAGCTGTATACATCTTATTGCTAGACTTATATTTACAAAAATGCTGCTATAGTGATAATCACATTCTTCATACAACAACGCAGGGCGTGCTAACAACGGCTAACAATAGCCTGGTAGATCAGCATGTTTTTTTCAGACTTCAACTGGAACGTCGATAAGTCGGAGATGATGTCACTCCCATTTCCGAGGTTACTGGAACGCAGCATTACGACAGTCGCCACGCATGCTCATGGGTAACAAAGTCTTTATTTTCCCAGTAATAGATTCTCCTCATAGCACCTTTAAATTAATGCCGCACAGTTTGGGAGAAATGTCAAACTGGGAGAAAGTTTGTAAAGAACAATCTCCCTCGTGATTTTCCAAATATATTTCCATCAATCAACAAACATGAGACTTTTCTTTAAAATAACTCAAAAATGAAGGAGGAAACACGTCTTTTAAAGCAGCCAAACCTTCTTTTTACAGCCATTTATTATTCATGTTTGTTGCTCTATTTGTCATAGACTTCAGACATTACATTTCAAAGTCAAACTTCCAAATAAATGAACATTTTGATCCTTTTTGTGCAACATTCAGACAAGCATGGGAAAAACCACAGGAGATGAACACAGCTGATAGCAGAGAGCTGCTGTGCTCTCAGTTTAAGACTTTTGGCTTAGGATATTCATTCTCATATTTGATGATGCGGCTCTTTAATTTTCTCTCTTTGGCTGCCAACTCTTAACTCGTGGTCTGTTAGAGAAAATCCCCCTAAACACTTAAACACATTACGTAAGAAACAAACAAACGAAAACCAACAGGGCGTCCAGATCCACCGTGAGGGGGTCGGCACAGTTTAATCTGATTTTTTTATTTAGCTCTTTGTCAGAACAGTTAACAGCTTTCTAATAATTCTCTTATTTTTTGGGACTACACAGATTAAATTACAGGAATAAATCAGATCTGGAAAAGATGGGAGCCTGAGGACAATGTAAATAAATTTATAAAAGACTGGAAACCAATGAACACATATATATACACATATCACTTTAAGTAATAAAAGGCAAAACAAGGCACTGGACTGCTGGGAATGTTGAGGAATTTTCTTTCAATAGAAAAAGTGAAGGTCTTTAAATAGAAAAAAAAAAGAAGAAGAAAAAATAAATATATCTACACTACTCACAAAAAGTTAGGGATATTATTTACATGAGTGCTATTACGATATGGTCTGAATTTTGATGAAATAAGTAATAGTTCCCTTTAATATTACTATTAATGAATGAGAGGAAGCACCATTTTCGTTAGTTTAATTTGTATAACCCAAGAATTTAGACTATAACAAAGATTGCCCCAAATAACCAAAATTGACAAAGTCAGTATCAGGTTTGTTTCCACTATTTGTTGGAATGACAGCTTGACAGCATCATCTCTTGTTCCTGACTAACCACATGATATTGTTCTGAGGCAATGTGTTCCACTCCTTCACAAGTGCTACACGCAGTTCTGCCAGGTCACATGGAGATCGGGTCCGATCATCTGGTCTCTGCAACTGGTCCCATACGTTTTTTTATGGGGTTCAGGTTAGGTGACATTGAAGTCGAGCTGTGACAATTCTGGCACGATGTGGTGGAGCATTAGCATTTATGAACAGGAAGTTGGGGATGTACTGGTCGAATTGGGGGGTGATTTTGGGTTCTATGATGTCTCTGAGGTAAAAACGTGCAGTGACTGAGCCGTCTACAATCACAGAATCTGTTTTCCACTGACTGGTGATGCCTGCCCAGACTGTTGCACCTCCTCCACCAAAGTGAACCCTGGTGACCTTGGCGTATCGCTCACCTGGCCTTCTCCAGTAATGCTGATGACCATCATTTCTGTGCAAGATGACCCGACACTCATCAGTGAATAGATGTTAAACCACTGCTGCACTGTCCAGGTCACATGGTCTTATGCCCCTGCGAACAGTCCTGGCGGTGTCTCGGTGTCAGTGGAGTCACCTGCAACGGTCGTCTGGCATTCAAGCCAAAGCAATAGAGTTGATTACGAATGTTTTCGGACCCGACCCCCATGTGACTTGGCTGAACTGCGTGTAGCATTTGTGAAGGACTGGAACGCATTGCCTCAGAACATCATCATGTGGTTAGTCAGGAACAAGAGATGATGCTGTCAAGCTGTCAAATCACTTTCCATTTTTCTCCTCAATATCAACACCAAGCTTCTTTTCCCATATTTTTGTAACAGTTGGGATATTCAATAAGTCACATTGACTTAGGACATAATAAAAACAAGAAACAGACTTCTTAGCAGGGAATTGAAGTATAAACTGTTCTATTGGTGATATTGTGACATTAATTTGAAAAGTTGTTTTTCTGATTATGAAATCCATGATTTGAAGGTATCTGAAGAAATGACATCTTGGTAGATTGTATTTTGTTTGTATTTGTTCAAATGATAAGAAAATGTCATTTTAAGACAAACTTAAGTTAAATTTGTCTCGTCTTATTGGCAGGTTATTTCACTTATTACAAGCAGCAGGCCTTATTTTGGTTTTATGTCTTCAAATAAGATCACATGTCAGAAAATTGTGTCCAAGAGTAAGTCTGAGATTTTTTTTGTCTTGAAACTGAACAAATGCCCTCACCTAGAGAGAGGGGTAAACATGCAGGGAACCCATTAGAAAAGTACTTTTACATGTTTAGTATCCATGTCTTCTGGAAAATTCTCTTTTTGCTTAATTTGATCACATTTGTAAGTCAGAAGTTTCCCCCGCCTGGCTGTCAGCATGTTCTCTGACTGACAGGTCCAGGTCTCTGTTTTCTGACTTCTGACAGCAGAAGCTCCTCACAGTGGAGGAAGCATCGGGCATAAACGAGTTTGACAGCTGCTGAAGTAAAAGCCTGACAGACGAATGATCCCTGCGAACATCCGGAGGGGAGAACAGACTCTTGGTCTGATCGCTGCTGCCACACTCTTCAGTGATTCTGCTCGCTGATTTGATCTCTGCTGAGATGATGCCATGAATGCAGAAGTGAGGGGGGAGTCAGTGCCACAGGGAAACACATGCACAAAACTGAGTGAGGCCCCTGAAAGGACTGGTAACGTCACTTCATGATATCAATGTGTAGGAAGCCCAGGTGATCCCGCTGTTGATTTTCACGCCCAGGTATCGTGTGGCTCTTTTACCCAACACTGCAAAAACTTGTCAGAGCAGACGGACCTACCCGATTCTGAAATCCTGCTTGTCCGTCTTGCCTCCATTGTCCAATGACTTTACTCGGCTAAATGCTAGACGGCCCAATCAGGGAAGAGAGGTGGGAGCAGCAAACGTGATGACAA
This sequence comes from Scarus forsteni, assembly GCA_036419115.1. Taxonomy (NCBI): domain Eukaryota; kingdom Metazoa; phylum Chordata; class Actinopteri; order Labriformes; family Labridae; genus Scarus; species Scarus forsteni. The sequence continues at coordinate 7,484,302 of JAZDUH010000137.1, read as the reverse complement.
CAGGAAGTGACTGCATATTAGAAAACAATGACAGCTTCTGAAACGTCTCAATAACTGCATTTTTTTTAACCAGAAATTGACTAATTTTTTTTCTTTAAAAGAGGAGGAAAGAATATCACTTGAAGCTTCTCTTACGGGAAATCATGTTTATGCTCTTCTCCTGACCAAGGATCACTGCTGGGAAACTGGGAGAAAATGTGGAAATCCTCCTCAGACATGACAGTTAGCCTGTGGTCATCATGGTTACTCTGTGATAGTCGGCGAAATCTGCCAGGAAACTTTATCGGGAAAACTTGGTGTGGATTTTCTTTAACAAGGTTCATGTCACATATAAAAGTAAATGATACATCTATGTGGTATAATTTGGTGTGAAACAATAGTCTTAAATTAGTTTAAGCTAATGGCTAACAGCTGTAGCGGCTAATTGTTGTTAGCCGTTAGCCATAGCTAACAGCTGTTAGCCATTAGCCGCTACATGTAGCCGCTATGCGTGTGCTGCACCATTCATGGCAGCATTGCTTGATATGATTGGTCTGTGATGAGTGTGACAAGCTGAACAAATATCTGATCACCAGCTGCTGTTTTTTTTTAAGTTTCTGCCCCTGAAAACATTTTTGCAGGGCTCCTTCTCAGGTGGATTAGTGAAATATTTCCAAATGGAACTGTCAATCTGACGTGTCAGGTTAGCAAAAACTCAAATCTAGGTAAATACTGTATATATCAAACGGGCGTTACCTGTATGACCAGTGTCAGAGTATGGTTTGCATTGTTGGCACTACATCTGAGTCGTTCCTGATGAGGGTTGGACTCTGCCAGGGCTGCCCTTTGTCACCAATTCTGTTCATTACTTTTATGGGCACAGCCAGGGCGTTGAGGGGTTCCGGTTTGGTGACCTCAGGATCGGGTCTCTGCTTTTTGCAGATGATGTGGTCCTGTTGTGACCTACAGGTCTCACTGGATCGGTTCGCAGCTGAGTGTGAAGCGGCTGGGATGAGAATCAGCACCTCCAAATCCAAGTCCATGGTCCTCGCCCAGGAGATTCTACCCCAAGTGGAGGAGTTCAAGTACCTCTGGGTCTTGTTCACAAGCGGAGGAAAGACAGATCGGGAGATTGTCAGGCGGATTGGTGCGGCGTTGGCAGTGATGCGGGCACTGTATCGGTCTGTCGTGGTAAAAAGGGAACTGAGCCATAGGGCAAAGCTCTCGATTTACCAGTCAATCTTCACCCCTATCCTCATTTACGGTCACGATCTGTGGGTTGTGACCGAAAAAACAAGATTGTGAGTGCAAGAGGCCGAAATGATCTTCGGGGAGCATTCCAGTTGCAGTTTCCTACTCGGAACTCGGAATTTCCTACTTCTGACTACAACTAGAACGCACCAAAGACGTGACTGAAGTCAAAGCTTGTGTTTGTTGTGATAAATGTAGCTCGGACCTTCCTCAGACCTCTGCATTGCTTTACAACTTCTTTTTTCAACAACTTACAGGATGCAAAGCGACGAGGTTATGTATCTCTCTCTAGTTACGTAGCAGTGGTTTTTGATGTGTGACAACAAGCAATTTTTGGAAAACTTATTAACGTAGTTGTAGCCGGCTATATATTGCTACTTACAGCCTGGTGCTCTAAGACGTGTAATATAATTATTAAAATAATAGAAATTTGCTCAAGGCCTGAGTTGCTTCTAACAAGTAAAAAAATCTTCCAATGAGACGAGCCAAACTTACCTTAAAGGGTGTCTTCAAATGAAATGTTCTTTCCAGAGGAGTTATCAAAGCTGAATTTAAGACCCTCCCTTAGGAAAACTTTGTTTCACGGGCACATAGTTTCTCAGCATTACAAGCAGTTCAGTGCTTTATTTTTGCCTTTTATTCCTTGTTGTAAGATATTTATCTGAACTTGTCAGGTGAATATGAATTAAAATAAGTGCTTTATATATTTGACCTAAAATTAGACAACCACACTTGCCAAGATCTGAGTTTTTGCAGCATAGATATCGGCTGTGGTCATGGCTGTTTAAATGTGGCCTGTGGCTCCTTTACCTCATGTCATGCTGCACTCCCTTTCCAACTGTCAGCTCTATCCACTGTCCTGTCACTTAAATACAGACATGGAAAGTCCAAAAAGTAAAATATATGATGGAAAAAGATAATAATATTACAGTTTTTCACAGTTCTTAACACATGTTTCTCAAAACACTAACGGATTCCTTCAAATTGTACACACAAACCCGATGCCCTCACACACAAATTGCTAAACCTGACACTCCCTTTACAAGATGACTCTTTGCCATCAAATCTCTGAACTGTTCACAGAATGGAACTTGTGTTTTCATTTGGTACACACAGCCACATTCTCGAATGACACACACATACCAGCCAATTGATACTCACAGCTCAGCATATGCTGCACACGACGAAGCATTCACAGTACACTGAAGTGCAAAAATTGAAAACCCAATTATAGAAATGCAACACAATGTGAATGGCATTGACTCATTAGAGTTACCCATTTTTCCTTTCGGAAAATGTCTGTGTAGGTCCAGTTCTTCAAACATAAAATATCACACAAGTATGCAGCAAATCATTGTTTTATTTTCAGTGTTTCAGTGCACAGGCATTTCTAAAGAAAATGAACATAAAAACAAAGGCAAAATGTCCTCACTCTTACTCCTCTCCTGGTTGTTGTTGTCCATTGTTCAGTGCTCACCAAACAAAGCAGATGCTCAAGGCCCTTTTATGCTGCAGTTTTCCTGACTGAAAATGTTCTGGGAAACTCTGGTTTGTCGCACCTGCTGCAGATTTTACTTTGGCAGAACAGACTGGATAGTAATTGACCAAATGTTAGATTGTTATGTCCATTCACAGAAAAAGGACTGTACCAATTTAGCAGGAGGAGGTTTAAGCTTTCAAACAGGAAACAACTAATAAATGGATATTTGGGATAGAAATGATCTAAAGTATTGAGAATAGAATAGAATAGAATAGAATAGAATAGAATAGAATAGAATAGAATAGAATAAACCTTTATTTGTCCCACACGGGGAAATTTTCAGTGCTACAGCAGCAAAGTGGAAAAATAGACTTGAGTATAAAAAATAGTAGCATGTGCATTACTCTACCTATATAAAATAAAATATAAAATATATACAAAGGGCCTGGATACAAAACTAAAAGCAAATCTTATAAACATTATATACACACTTACTGAGTAATTGCATGTGGGATTAAGTGATTGTACATGGGTGTACCTCCATACTGTAACATTGTTAGAGGATTGAGAATTGCACATTAATTGCACATTGTGATTTCACAGTTTATGGTAACTGGGAGCAGTGCTGGTTGTACAGTCTAACAGCTGTAGGCAGGACGGCCCTTCGGTAACGCTCCTTCACACATTTTGGGTGACGCAGCCTGTCACTGAAGGAGCTGCACAGGGCTGTCAGGGTGTCCTGCAGTGGGTGGGAGTCTCTCTCCAGCATGGATGCTAGCTTGACCAGCATCCTCCTCTCTCCCACCCCCTGCACTGAGTCCAGGGGACACCCCAGGACTGAGCTGGCCTTCCTGATCAGTCTGTCCAGTCTGTTCCTGTCTGCGGCCAAGTTGCCGCTGCCCAAGCAACCACTCCACAGAAGATGGCTGATGCCACAACAGAGTCAAAAAAGGAGAGCTCCCTGCGCTCCAAAAGACCTCAGTCTCCTCAGCAGGTAGAGTCTGCTCTGGCCCTTCCTGTAGAAGGTGCTCGTGTGGTCAGACCAGTCCAGTCTATTGTAAAGGTGAACACCCAGGTAGTCCGCAGTCTCGTTGTCCAAACTCGCGTCTACACCTACGGAAGTCCACCACCAGCTCCTTGGTCTTCCCCGTAGTGATCTGGAGGTGGTTCCGTTGGCACCAGTCTACAAAGTCCAGGTGGCAGCTGTCTGTCCTGTACATGAAGTCTACAGTGTACAGGGTGAAGAGGAACGGAGCCAGAACCATTCCCTGCGGGTCCCCTGTACTGCAGACCAGGTCAGACACACAGTCCCTAGCCCTCGCATGCTGTGGTCGGTTCGTGAAGTACTCCTCGATCCAGCCCAAGAGGTGGTGGTCCACCCCCGTGTGCTCCAGCTTGTCCCTCAGAAGAAGAGGCTGGATGATGTTGAAAGCACTGGAGAAATCAGAGAACATGATCCTCACAATGTTCTCAGGCTTCTCCAGGTGAGACAGAGCTCTGTTCATGAGGAAGATGACAGCATCATCCACCCTGATGCCAGACTGGTAGGCAAACTGAAGTGGGTCCAGGTCCTTGGGGTGCTGTGTTTTTGGCACTTTTACCACACAGGATGTCTTCCACAGCTGTGGTACCCTCTGCAGCATCAGGCTCAAGTTGAAGATGTGCTCTACAATCCCACACAGCTGCTCTGTACTTGAGGAGCCTGGAGCTGATGCCACCTGGATCTGCAGTCTTTTTGGTCTTTAACTTCCTGAGCTCAAGTCTCACGGACATGATGGAAGGAGGGGAGGAGGTTAGGGTGAGACAGCGACCTTCAGATGCAGATGAGGGTCATTGCAGCAGGGCTGGCAGGATGGGGGGAGGCTTAGGTGTCTAGTTAAACCTGTTGAAGAACAGGTTTTGATTGTTCACCCACCTCTGGGCCCCCACAGCCAGAGAATCTGGCTCCTTGTGGCCTGAGATGGTCCTTCGGACTCTGCTGACGTTGATCTGCTGCAGCTGGTCCTCCATCTTCCTCCTGTAGCTGTACTTCCCCTCTTGGATCTTCCTCCTCAGCTCCCTCTGCATAGACTTCAGCTCCTCCTTGTCTCCTGACTTAAAGGCTCTCTTCTTCTCCTTCAGGAGAGCCTTTATCTCAGGATTAATCCAGGGCTTGTTGTTGGAGAAGCACCATACAGCCCTGGTGGGTACAGTGTTCTCCACACAGAAGTTAATATAATCCTTTATACATTCTGTGAGGTTGTCCTCACTGTTGTCCCCCCAGTGAGGATCACAGAGCCCCTCCCACACAGTTGACTTAAACAGTCTCTCAGAGCCTCTTCAGTCTCCTCAGACCATCTCATCATTGTGCAGGTCACAGCTGGCTGCCTGTGAACAAATGGTTTGTACACAGGCTGGAGATAAACCAGGCTGCGGTCTGATCTCCCTAGGGGAGGGAGGGGTGATGACTTGTATGCATCCTTTGTTTTTGCATACAGTAAGTCCGGTATTTTATTGTCTCTGGTGTGAGATTAAGGTTTGAAAAATTAAAAAATATACTAAATAAATGTAATTTAACCAAAAAGATTTAAAAAATAATCTTTTATCAGCATTCATATTGATATTCTCAAACTAAAAACCAACCAGTAAAGCTAAACCTAATAAGCTTACAGTTTTTCACAGTTCTTAACACACGTTTCTCAAAACACTAACGGATTCCTTCAAATTGAACACACAAACCTGAAAACCTCACACACAAAATGCTAAACCTGTAACTCTCTTTTCAAGATGACTCTTTGCCATCAAATCTCTGAACTGTTCACAGAATGGAACTTGTGTTTTCATTTGGTACACACAGCCACATTCTCGAATGACACACACATACCAGCCAATTGATACTCACAGCTCAGCATTTGCTGCACACTACCAAGCATTCACAGCACATTGAAGTGCAAAACTGAAAACCCAATTATAGAAATGCAACACACAATGTGAATGGCAATGACTCATGAGAATTACCCATTTTTCCTTTTGGAAAATGTCTGTGTAGGTCCAGTTCTTCAAACATAAAATATCACACAAGTATGCAGCAAATCATTGTTTTATTTTCAGTGTTTCAGTGCACAGGCATTTCTAAAGAAAATGTATGCAAAAAAAAAAAAAAAAAAGTCGAAAGGTCCTCTCCATCTTACCCCTCTCCTTCTCTGGTTGTCATCATCCAATGGTCAGTGCTCACCAAACAAAGCAGAGGCTCAAGGCCCTTTTATGCTACAGTTCTCCTGATAGAAAGTTGCTCACCAGACCTGGGTGTTTAGAGATTTGCATAGTTGTGTGTTGCGGGTTGATGCTTTGAGATTTCAATTGGGTTGTGTGTGCAGCAACTGACCATTGTGTGTACAGCTTTGACAACAAGGTGATGTGTAATTGACATCAGAGTGTACAGAAGGAAAATCAGAGTCTAATGCAGATAAGGGAGTGTTTAGATGTGGCAAATTGGGCCGAGCAATTGGTACTTGAAGTGAGGGTTTTGCAAACTGTGCCAAATTATCGATTGTTGTGTGTTAAGAACCGTGAAAAACTGTAAAGCGATTAAAGATCTCTGTCCGTTCAATAAACGATAACACTCCTGAGTCTCCTGAGCAAAAGCGGATATTTCACGAAACTCTCTGGTTCAGGTCGCAGAGATGAAAATAAGAGATGCTGAATATTTAATTTTTGCTCACATCAACATGTTGACGTTCTGAATTCATTCATTTTTTGACAACAGCACAAACAAATTAACTTGTTTCAATGTGAGTCTATCTGTGTGAGGAATAGATTCAGAACATGAAGATCACCATTTCATGCTTGAAACAATGAAGCTCCTGACCGATGCAGTGATGATGAAGTGAATTATTGTGTATATCTGTGTATTTTTGCTGATATTACTGCTGATGTTTGGCTGAAATGTGTGGTTAGTATTACCCTTCTCAGGGTCAAATACTGATAACAATGATCAAATACTCCTTTTATTTTTTAACAATCTCTTGTATTTTCAAAAACAATCTACAAAAGACAACATAGAAACTAGATATTAAACATACAAAAATAAAATTAATAATAATAATGATAATATTAAATTAATAATAATAATAAAAAGGGATAAATAAGTAAAACAATTTAAACTAATCCCTTACGACCAGTCCCTCCCACCCCTAGACAGGAACTACAATAAAAGAGATAAAACAAGAGTGCAATCTACAGCTGAGAATATATACAGATGAACAAATCCAATGTTAACACAAATCCACCATTGTGTCGACTTACATCAAGTGTGTCTTCTCTTCAACCCATTACAGACTGTGATTGCCCATATATTGTCTAAAGCCAGACCAGCATTTATCAAAGAGGTGTGGTTTTCTTTTTGAGGTTAAACATAATTTTCTCTGATGCCATATATGAGGAAAGCTCTCTAAACCACATGGAAACAGTTGGAGGATCGAGCTTTTCCATAGCAAGGTAATACAGTTATTACCTGCAATCATGGCCAGTTTGATAAACCTCATCTTATTTCTTTGGGCAAGAGGAATGTCAGATGTGTCACCGGGTTATGTTAGTTTAGGGGAACAGGAGACTTCAAGTCCAGGAATGCATTTCAGGGTTTTGCATATCAATCCCCAGTAACTGTTTAATGTATTACATTTCCAAAAAATGTGTATAAGTTCACCTCTTTTTCTCTTTTTCGCATCTTGGGCAAAGGTCTGGTACAAAGTAGGTTCTGTGGATGATGTTAAATGGCTATATGAGAAGCTTGGTGCTCTTTCACATAGTGATTCCAAATCTTTGTCACTTTAAGTACAATTTAGGTCTTTCTCCCATTTGGTTCTTGTAGGTACAGGTTTAGTCTCGCTAAGGGCCAAAATTCTGCTGTATGTCAAGGATATTATGCCTCTGGAGCCTCAGACATGATCAAATACTCCTTGAATTATAAGTCCAGCTGCTCCACAGCAGCAGGCCGTCCGTGTTGGTAGTCAAGCTTCAGTAATATATGTGTAATATTTGTAGGAACTGCTGCGTAATTTAGGTTATTGATGACTGAAGTCAATATTATGAACTTTAACGATAATGAGTGATGCTGAAGGAAAGAGACGTAGTCATAGCTGAAGCTCTTAAGGTCCACAGCATCAGGCCGTCTACACATACGATCCTGAGCAGCCTCAGAGAAGAGAGGAGAGGAGGAGGAGGGAGAAAAATTTGTTCTTTTAATAAAGTCTTGGCAGATTTAAACCTTCAACTTGTTTGTGTGGAATCTGCGCGAACAGGACGATTATCGAACACACGAAACTCCACCCTCAGTGATTCACCTCATCCCAAACACATCCACAGGCTGACTGCGTGCTGGGTGGCATCTGTTGTGTCTCTAATTTATAATTGAAGACAAAGACGAAATAAAATCCTTGAACCGTGAATGCTGATAAATCTAAACGGTGCAATAAACCAATTAGACTGGAGACATAAACCTGATTCAATGAAGTGATCCAAATTGTGTTTAATAACAGAACTGAGAATAAAACAGGCCTAGGAGCAGAGCTGCGTCAATGTGAAACTCTAATGACTGGAATTATTTATTTCAGGCTCTTAGTCACAGCCAGGAGAGAAAGAAAGCAGAAGAAACAACAAACTGAAGAAAAAATTCAAAAGAAACTACAAACAGAACAACAAACATACAGAAGAAACAACATACAGAAGAAACAACATACAGAAGAAACAATAAACAGAAGAAACAACATACAGCAGAAACAACAAATAGAAAAAACAATGAGCAGAAGAAACAACAAACAGCAGAAACAACATACAGAAGAAACAACAAATAGTAGAAAAAAATAAACAGAAGAAACCACATACAGAAGAAATGACATACCGAAGAAATAACATACAGAAGAAACAACAAACAGCAGAAAAAACATACAGCAGAAACGACATACAGAAGGAACAACAAACAGAAAAAACAATAAACAGAAGAAAAAACACACAGAAGAAACAACATACAGAAAACAACAAATATAAGAAACAATGAGAAGAGGAAACAACAAACAGCAGAAGCAACATACAGTAGAAACGACATACAGAAAAAACAATATACAGAAGAAACGACATACAGCAGAAACAACATACAAAAGGAACAACAAACAGAAGAAACAACAAACAAAAGAAACAACATGCAGAAGAAACGACATACAGAAGGAACAACAAACAGAAAAAACAGCATACAGAAGAAACAACATATAGAAGTACAATTAACAGAAGAAACAACAAACAAAAGAAATGACATACAGAAGAAACGACATACAGCAGAAATGACATACAGAAGCAACACACAGAAGAATCAACATACAGAAGAATCAATATACAGAAGAAACTACAAACAGAAGAAACGACATACAGAAGAAATGAAAAAAAGAAGAAACAATTTAAAGAAGAAACAACATACAGAAGAAACAACATACAGAAGAAACAACATACAGAAGAAATGACATACGAAAGAAATGACATACAGAAGAAACAACAAACAGAAGGGACAACATTCAGAAGAAACAACATATAGAAGTACAATTAACATAAGAAACAACAAACATAAGAAACGACATACAGAAGAAACAACAAACAGCAGAAAAAACATACAGAAGGAACAACAAACAGAAGAAACAACAAATAGAAAAAACAATGAGCAGAAGAAACAACAAACTGCAGAAACAACATACAGAAGAAACGACATACAGAAGAAACAACATATAGCAGGACCAGCATACAGAACAAACAACATACAGAAGAAATGACATACAGAAGAAACAACGAACAGCAGAAACAACATACAGAAGAAATTACATACAGCAGAAAAAACATACAGAAGGAACAAATAGAAGGGACAACATTCAGAAGAAACAACATATAGAAGTACAACTAGGAAAAGAAACAACAAACATAAGAAACGACATACAGAAGACACAACAAACAGCAGAAACAACATACAGCAGAAAAAAACATACAGAAGAAACAACAAACAGAAGAGACAACATTCAGAAGAAACAACATATAGAAGTACAATTAACAGAAGAAACAACAAACAAAAGAAATGACATACAGAAGAAACGACATACAGCAGAAATGACATACAGAAGCAACACACAGAAGAATCAACATACAGAAGAATCAATATACAGACGAAACTACAAACAGAAGAAACGACATACAGAAGAAATGACAAACAGAAGAAACAATTTAAATAAGAAACAACATATAGCAGGACCAGCATACAGAACAAACAACATACAGAAGAAAAAACAAACAGCAGAAACAACGAACAGCAGAAACAACATACAGAAGAAACAACATACAGAAGAAATTACATACAGCAGAAACAACATACAGAAGGAACAAACAGAAGGGACAACATTCAGAAGAAACAACATATAGAAGTACAACTAGGAGAAGAAACAACAAACATAAGAAACGACATACAGAAGAAATGACATACAGAAGAAACAACAAACAGAAGGGACAACATTCAGAAGAAACAACATATAGAAGTACAATTAACAGAAGAAACAACAAACAGAAGAAACGTCAAACAGAAGAAACAACAAGAAGAAGCAACATACAGAAGAATCAACATACAGAAGAATCAACATACAGAAGAAACAAACTGAAGAAACGACTTACAGAAGAAACGGCAAACAGAACAAACAACCTACAGAAGAAACAACATATAGCAGGACCAGAGGCCTATAGCACGAAGCTCGGTCAACTTATCCCCGATAACTCACATCTATCCCGGACTGAGTAACAAACAACAATGACAATCAGGATCATCGATAGCACGACGCAGATGATCAAAACGGTAACTCAATCCAGGATTGTTTCATCCAAAGCGGTGAACGTATAAATGGAGGGCTCAGAGGCAGCTGACCAATCATGATCATGAGAGGAGAACACGCTGAGAAGTGAACACACTGACAGAGCTCCGTATTTTACATGAGAAGAGCAGCGTCTGATAATGTTAAGATGTTAGGATAAAACAACAATATAAAAGAGAAATGAAACATCGTAGCAGCTGTCAGTCATAGACAAAGTTTCTTTTTATACTTACTTTTTATGCCTGCTTTTAATGCACTTTTTATTTATACTTCATGTGCTCTTTGTTTGTGACTCATGTTAGGTGACCTTGAGTGTTGTGAAAAGTGCCCTGAAATGAAAAGTGTTATTATTAAAATGCGTGGCGGACTGTGAAAATGCTCAAAGTACTTATTATGGGCTATATCTGACAGTGATCACACTCATGAATCTCATGAAGCAACATACTGTGAAAATATGTTGTATGTCTGACAATTATTACCCCATTCTCTCAGATAATCCCTCTGCGGTGAGGAGGTCATGGGAGCAGATAAAAAATAAAATTAACAATTTAAAAATCAGCAAGAAAAAAAAGAACCCTCAAACACATGAATAAAGTGCAGGAATGACATGATGGACCTGACTGAATAATAGAATAATGTTCTGTTTCACATAAGAATTACATCCCTTTTATTTATCAAGCACTTTCTGATGCATTTGAATGTATGAGAGGGGCTGTACAAGTGAAGTTTATATTGCAGGGCGATGCAAAATGACAGCGGGACAGTTCGTGCACCGCTCCTGCGGGTCACACAGGGAATAAACGGCTCCAATATACAGTATCACCCAGGTATAGATGATTCCGGGCCAGGAGAACCGGTGTGTCTCATATCACGTCGTCAGATTGATCTAATGGGTCAAATCGGTATTGTGACACTTTCCCTCATCTTCATGATCGTCTCAAAAGTTGTGCACCTCCCTCTACCGTGTTCAGGAGAAGAGGGCAGGCCACTGATTTGGAGAAGCTGATTGGCTACTGCGAGGGTCATTTCGCAGGATCAGATTCAATCCCCAACTTATCCTGCTCCGGAGCAGGATAGCCATTCAGAGTAAGTCACCATGGTGATCTACTCTGATAAAAAAGGAACCGGCTTCATGCTATCGGTAAATCAGGGTTAACCATTAAGTTATCTCGCTAACACATTAATCCTGCTTCGTGATATAGGCCTCAGCATACAGAAGAAACAACATACAGAAGAAACAACAAACAAAAACAACAACAAACAGAAGAAACAACATATAGAAGAAATGACATGCAGAAGAAAGAACATACAGAAGAAACGACATACAGAAGAAACAACACATAGAAGAAACTATATACAGCAGAAACAACATAAAGAAGAAACAACTTACAGCAGAAACAACATACAGAAAAAGCAATATACAGAAAAAACAACATACAGAAGAAACAACAAACAGAAATTCAACAAAAAGAAGAAAAAACATACAGAAGAAACAAGAAACAAGAAACAACATATAGAAGAAACAACATACAGAATAAACAACGTAATGAAAATACAGAAGAAACAAACAGAAGAAACAACATACAGGAAAAACGACATACAGAAGAAACAACAAACGGAAGTACAACAAAAAAAAGAAACAACACATTGAAGAAAATATATAGCAGAAACAACATAAAGCAGAAAATACATACAGAAGAAACAACTTACAGTAGAAACAACATACAGAATAATGACAAACAGAAGAAATAACATACAGAAGAAACGACAAACAGAGGAAATGGCAAAATGGATTCAATGAAGTGATCCAAGTTGTGTTTAATAACAGAACTGAGAACAAAACAGGCCTAGGAGCAGAGCTGCGTCAATGTGAAACTCTAATGACTGGAATTATTTATTTCAGGCTCTTAGTCACAGCCAGGAGAGTAAACAAACAGAAGAAACAAAGAACAGAAGAAAAAATTCAAAAGAAACTACAAACAGAACAACAAACGTACAGAAGAAACAACATACAGCAGACCAACAAACAGAAGAAAAGACATACATGAAGAAACATCAAACAGAAGAAACGACATACAGAAGAAACATACAGAGGAAATGACAGAGGAAACGACAAACAAGAAACAACATACAAAAGAAACGACATACCGAAGAAACAACATACAGAAGAAATGACAGAAGAAACGACATACAGAAGATACAGGTAACAAGACACTACACACAGAATAAACAACATACATAAGTACAACAAACAGAAGAATCTGTGAGGTGTTGGTTTCAGAATATTAGATGGACCCAGAGCAGAGGCAGAGATCAGATCAGGTTTGAACACAAAACCAGGATTTATTAACAGAGCAAAAAGGTGATATGTACAAAGGTGGCAGTGGCAGGAGCTCGTGGAGACCTGGAGGAGAAAACAGAGGAGAGAGCACTGATTAGTCCACAGGTAGAAACGAGTGAATCCCACACACATCCCAGACAAAAAACTAGAAAAGATTCACTAGTGATAGTGAGAGGCAAAACTGAAGCCAGCACAGACGTTTGGTACGAACCATAATGTGAAAGGCAATCAGCCGGCGCCGAGATGAATACAACACAGGCTTAAATAGGGAGATCCCTCATCAGGAGATCAGGAACAGGTGGTGCAGGTAAGGGAGATCAGTTCCAAGGGCGCCGCCCATTCCGGAGGTCCAGAGGGAAGTGAAGAGAGCTCCATAGCGCCCACTCCACACAGGTGAAAGGGGGAAGTGCAGGACAGGAAAAAGAGAGGAGACAACCCGAGAGGGGAGGGAGAGAGGAGCAAAACAGGAGGACTGGCGAGCAGTCCTCACAGAATCGACATACAGAAGAAACAACATACAGAAGAAACAACAAACAGAAAAAACAAATAAAACGAAGAACAACCAGAAGAAACAGTAAACAAGAAACAACATACAGAGGAAACAATATACAGAAGTAAAAAAAAAACAAAGAAAAAACAACAAACAGTGGAAACAACATACAGAGGAAAGGACAAACAGAAGAATCGACATACAGAATACTTAACATACAGAGGAAACAACATACAGAAGAAACAAAGAAAAAAACGAATAGAAGAAATGACAAACAGAAGAAACACACTAGAAGAAACAAAAAACAGAAGACACTAACAAAAAAACGACAAAAGAAATGACATACAGTAGAAACGTCAAATAGAAGAACTGACAAACAGAAGAAGCGAAGAATAGAAGAAAGGACAAACAGAAGAAGGGATGAACAGAAGAAATGACGAACAGTAGAAACGACATACAGAAGAAACAACAGTAGAAAAGACCAACAGGAGACACCACAAACATATGAAACAACAAATATGTTTTTAGCCCCCTTTCTTCATATCTTACTTAGATTGAGTCCATGCATCACAAACCATCAAAACACCAAACTATGATGCATATACACCAACCAGCCGCTTTATGAGGTTGGTAATTAACCAATCACATGGCAGTGACTCAGTGCATTAAGGCATGTAGACAAGGTCAAGAAGACTTAAAGATACAGTGTGTAGAAACTGGCATTGTAGAGACATCTAGCATTCCGATTTTGGAAAGAGCCCATCCGTTTCTAAAACATCACATCACTAAGCAACGAGAGCCGTTGAAGACCAAAAAGGATCTTGAACAGGGCGTCATTTACAACAGTTACCAGGTGAGGGTTTTTCATTCATATTTGTAACTATTATTTTGACAGATTATAGGTCAGTTAAAGGGACTGTGAGGAGTTTCTAAGTAATTGCAAAAAAGTCTTACTTTTAGATACATGCCTGATCGAAATACACACTTATCGATGAGTTTTATAGCATCAAAATAGGTTATCTATAAATGCTATTCCTTAGCTTCTTGGTCGGGTCGGACAGGACAGGGCTGGACTGGACTGGCCTGGATACTCAACTTCGGGAACAAGACAATTAAAACTAGAGCAAATTTATATTATTCGGACACGTCTTAGAGCACCGGGCTGTAAGTAGCCATATAGAGCCGGCTACAAAACTACGATACTAAATTTTTCAAAACTTGCTTGGTGTCATACATCGAAAACTACCGCTATGTAACTAGAAAGAGATACATTACCTCGTCGCTTTGCATCCTGTAAGTTGTTGGAAAAAGAAGTTGTAAAGCAATGCAGAGTTCTGAGGAAGGTCCGGGCTACAACACAACAAGCACACGCTTTGGCTTCGATTGCGTTGTGGTGCGTTCTAGTTGTAGTCAGAAGTAGGAATTTCCGGGTTCAGAGTAGGAAACTGCAGCTGTAACGACCCCCGAAGTCAGAATTTCCTACTGGGAACTCGGTGAAACCTCGCCACTCCAGAGTTGACAATCGAAGATGGATGCCCCCAGTGTCAGCAGTTATTTAGCTCCTGTAAAAACCAATTTATTTGCACTTCTGACTGGGCTGTGTCGCTCTTGATCAGCTGTATACATCATATTGTTAGACTTATATTTACAAAAATACTGCCATAGTGATAATCACATTCTTCAAGTAATATTTGTGAACAACAATGCAGGGCGTGCTCACAACAGCTAACAATAGGAGGGTTTCAGTCACGTGATTATTATGACGTATGAAGAGGGCGTGGTTTCAGATGGAGGGCAGGAAGTAAACATGGAGTCTATGAAGGAGACCGGCGAAAGTTCATATTGTTCGGATCTAGATCCAGTTGCAAGAGAAAGATATAATCAGCTAATCAACAGATACGTTGGGCATGATCCATATCTCATGAAGACGAGTGAGTTTTCAGCAGAGACAAAAGATTTACCGGCAGTTGAGGGCATCGACATCGCTAAATATCTGGTAATTCAAACGTCGTACATTACCAAACAGCAGATGAAAGCCTATAAAAGTATGGAGGCATACAACTTTTTGTCAGCGGATGGGTCCACAACCTCGGCACCAAACGGCTACGGGATGTTTATTGTTTGGTCTTCGCAAGGGTGAGTCTTTCTTCTTTTTTTATGCGTTAAGGTTATATCAGCTGGCAGTCGCGGTTATGATGTACACAAACCATGGAAACAAACACGACAACCCAGTGATATAAACAAAGCCACAAAAACCAAGATGGCTTACATACCTCGATTGAAGTGGTCACTACAGACACGGGCATTAGCAGACTCTGCTCCTCCGGACTGCAAACGCAGGTTCAAAATCCATTTTTTTCAGCGTTGTTCTGTGAGCTTTTTACATTTCTCACCTTTGTGAACAACGACCTTTGGTACTCTGTAAAAACCCTTGTCCTTGCGGTTTGAGCTGTTGGAGCACCCGTAAACGACACAAAACATTGGCATCTTAAATGTTTCTCACTGCAAGTTCTAACGTTACTTTACTTCCTGTCCTCCATCTGAATTGCGCACTGTCGCTATGCAACAATGTGACGTCACGTGAAACCCAGCTATAGCCTGGTAGATTGGCATGTTTTTTTCCGACTTCAACTGGAATGCCGATAGGTCGGAGATGATGTCACTCCCAGTTCCGAGGTTACTGAACGCAGCGTTACGACAGTCGCCGCACGTGCTCATGGGTAGGAGAGTCTTTGTGTCGCCGGTAATAGATTCTCCTCACAGTCCCTTTAAGATGATGATTGTGGGTTTTGTAACCTTTTGTAAACTCATATTCAAAAATCAAATTTTGCTCTTTTGTCCCCAAAACCCACCAGTAGACAACATGGTGGATTGTTATCTCAGCCTCCACAGAGGGGAGACCCTTGGTACATAGATATAAAAAGCATTTTCCAACTTAATAAATAGAAAATTAAAGTTTATGAAGATGATTGTACACCTATCTCAACAGACTTTACATACACATTATATCTCTTCTGCCCTCAGCTAAATGTACTTAATTAGCCTATGCAGCGAGCTAAACATATATGGCTTCAGTAAGGACTCCGGAGATCCATAAAGATCACATTCACCATCATTATTTGTTATGGATTCAGACTTACAATCATAGTGATAGAAAAGAAATAGTAGGTACACAAATCAACAGACAAATGCTACATGCTAAACATAGCCAATGCTAACCGCTATGAAAACAATCAACAGGTAGCCTCCGCAGAATCTATATGTCAACAGGCAGGAAATACTCCACTTAGTCTCTAAAGTGCATCAATGAGACAGAAAACTTACAGCCTTCTTAAGGACAAGAGATGCAGGAGTAAGCAGCAACACGGCTCATGGCTGTCCATACAGTGTGCTGGGAGAAATGAGTCCTGCTGTTGACGCTAGGTGGCCAGCAGGTGGCAGTGTTCACCACTAAGCAACACAGAATCAACACTGCTAATATTAAAGGTGCATTCCCAAAATAAAGAACAAACTTACATAAACCAAGAAAGAAATGTAAACAAAATACCTGAACTTATATAAGGAAGACAGTAATATCCCATATTCACCGTTTCTGTTCATCGAAATGCTGCCAACTTCTACACACTTCACCTTTAAGAGACTTTGAATGTTGCGCGGTTGTTGGTGCCAGACAAGCTGGTCCACCTGGTACTGGGTCTACAGGAGAATGGCCTGAAAAGAGAAAATGTCCAGTACACGACAGTTCTTTAAGTGAAAAAGCCTTGTTGATGTCAGAGGTCAGGGAATTATTCAAAAGATTTAAAGACAACAGGAACTCAAATAAACCCTGGTCACAACCAAGGTGCGTAACTCACACAACGTCTAATCTTGAGGCAGATGGGCTAAAGCAGCAGAAGACCACACCAGGTGCCACTCCTGTCAGCTTAGCACTGGACAACAGAAGATTGTAAAAGTGTCTCCTGGTCTGATGAGTCTGGATTTCTGCTACACATTCAGAGGCTCAGAGTTTGGTGTGAACATCATAAAGCATGGATACCTCCTGCCTTGGATCAGCAGTTGAGGCTACTGCTGGTGGTCCCTTGGTTTCCTTCTTGTCTCCTTCTTGTCTTCTTCTTGTCGCTTTGTTGTCTCCCTGTTGCCTCCTTGTTGTCTCTGTGTTGTCCTCTTGTTGTCTCCTTGTTGTCTCCCTGTTGTCTCCTTGCTGTCTCCCTGTTGTCTCCTTGTTGTCCCCCTGTTGTCTTCTTGTTGTCTCCTTGTTGTTTTTTTTGTTGCCTCCCTGCTGTCTCCTTGCTGTCTCCCTGTTGTCTCCTTGCTGTCCCCTTGCTGTCTCCCTGTTGTCTCCTTTTTGCCTGTGTTGTCCTCTTGCTGTCTCCTTGTTGTCTTTTTGTTGTCTCCCTGTTGTCTCCTTGCTGTCTCCTTGTTGTCTTCCTGATGTCTCCCTGTTGTCTCCTTGCTGTCTCCTTGTTGTCTTCCTGATGTCCCCTCGTTGTCTTCTTGTTGTCTCTTGTTCTTGGTGGTTGCTCTAAGGAAAAGTTATCCAGTGGTCTTGACAAAGGCTTGGCTTTACAACCTTCTATGTGTCCTTGTTTTCTCTGTGCTGTCCTCTTGCAGTCTCCTTGTTGTCTTCCTGATGTCCCCTTGTTGTCTTCATGTTGTCTCTTGTCCTTGGTGGTTGCTCTCATAAAAAGTCATCCAGTGAACTTGACAAAGGCTTGGCTTTACAACTTTCCATGTGTCCTTGTTGTCTCCATGTCGTGTCCTTGTTATCTCCTTGTCTCTTGTCCATGGGTAGGTGGTTGCTCTGATGAGAAGTTGTCCTGCTGCCTTCACTAACAAAGGCTTGGCTTGAAAACCCTTCCATTTGTCCTCGTTGTCTCCTTGTCATCTCCCTGTTGTCTCCTTGTCTCTTGTCCTTGCGTAAGTGGTTGCTCTGACGAAAAGAGCAACCCTAAGCAGGGGGGAAAAAGACATGTTTCCTGTGTAGGACAAGATGGCTGCTACTGTTTTTTTCTGCTAAGAGGCCTTCTAAAAATCCATCAAAAACCACCAAAACGTGAGTCACGTGGGTACGGCGAACAAGATGGCAGCAGTCTAGGGACTCTCCTCTCCCCAACATGTAAAATTCTAAATTATTTCAAAAAGAGGCTTGTCTTTGAGGAAGATTTACCTCCGCCTTTGAGAGCATAGGGTTGGTGTTGCTTTATTGAGAGGAAACAACGAAAATAGGCGAAATGTCGTCGTCAAAGTATTTTAAAAGTGGAGACTGCATGGCCACCCGGAAAAGCCCCCAACATGAAGGAAGCTCAGCAGGTGAGCCACCTGCCTCCCTCAACAGTCTGTTCACAGAAATTGCCAAAATGAGCACAACACTGTCAAGTGTCGCGACAGATGTCTCGACATTTAAGGAGACGACAACTGAGTTGAAAACAGCAGTGCAGGCCATACAGGAGAGATTGGCAGAAGCCAAACGCGCATCACGTGCCTGGAGGATGCTGCGGAACAGACCCGCACTGACGAGGATAAGAAAAGTAAGCTAATGGAGGAGATGTGGGCGCGCATCCAAGCCATGGAGAATCACAGCAAAAGGAATAGCGTGAGGCTGGTGGGTTTGAAGGAGACATTTGGGACCAATGGGACATTGTTGAGCTGTGTTCACAAGATCTTAGAAGAGGGACTGGGGATCCGGGTTGATGCTGCTGAGTTTGAAATGGAGCGAGCACACTGCACGCCCACATCCATACCAGACCCAGGACAACCACCGAGACCGGTGCTCATGAGGTTCCTGAGACAGTCAGTGAGGGATAAAGTGATAAATGTGGCAAAGGAAAAGCAGGGCTTTGTGTGGGAAGGATGTCGGCTGTCGGTATTCCCCGACATGACGAAAGAGCTGGCAGAGAAGAGAAAATCATTCACACCCGTGAAGCGCACGCTTCAGGAGATGGAAGTGAGGTACACACTGGCATATCCAGCCACACTGCGGTTCAAGTGGCAGAGGAAAAACGTGAGTTTCACCAGAGAGACGGCGGCGGACAAGCTCATCACCAGCAACAATTAGGGTGGAGATTGAGCATCTGAGGAGAACTTATGTGTGTTCGTATTCGAGAGCATCTATGTGTTGAAGGGATCACGTCGGGGAGCTCTATGAGTTTCACGGGACGGGGCTGTCACCTAGAGGACACAGGTGGGAGGAGCGGTGACCCACGGACCAGATAAGGTTTTTTTTTCTTGTTGAACATTCGAGGCTGCAGATGACAGCTTCGGGACTGTCAGACGTTGTCTGGCTTGAATTTTGGTTTCTCTTAGTTCTTTCTTTTTTTCTCTTTACCTGTTTCATATTGGAAATGTTCTTTTTCCACTTTATGTGTTCATGTTTTGCAAGGTACAGGTCCTCTGAGAAAGCTACTAGTAGGTGTGGGCGTCTTGATCATACACAGTGTTGTAGACATGATTATGGAAAGACATCTGAACAATTATGACAAGGAGATGTATCAAGTATATGTCTTGGAATATTAATGGGAGTGGGAATCCAGTCAAAAGGCGTAAAGTGCTGTCATATTTGAAGACTAATATGGCAGATATAGTTTTCATACAGGAAACCCACCTAAATGAAGGGGAATCAGACACATTTAAAACAGGTCGGGTCAAGCATATTTTTCATAGTTCACTTTCAAGTTCACGTAATGGAGTAATGATCTTGGTCAGTAAAAACGTACACTTTGTGTTGCTTAAAGAGGTTAAAGACACAGAGGAGGAATGATATGTGTGCAGGCGATAATAGAGGGTTTGCAGGTGACACTGCAACATTTATGCACCAAATAAAGGGGATCCACAGTTTTTTCGTGAGGTGAATAAGGTTCTGGGAGAAATGGATGGACAAATAATACTGGCAGGAGACTTTAACCAAGTCATGGATCCTATATTAGATAAAAGTCAGTTTAAGGGTCCACTGATCACTAAAGATAGGGAAGCAATACACATGTTAAAAGAAGATATGGCGCTTGTACACACAAAAAATTGTTGGGTTATTTTTTCAACCCAACAGCTGGGTTGAGACTGTTGGTTAGTTTAATTGGGTTGTTTTCATTAAATTGGGTAATCTAAATACCCAGATTGCTGGGTTATTGTAGTTGGCAGTTGAGTTATTAGCTGTTGGGTTGTAATTTTCATTATAATGTGTTGGGTTATTTCGAACTACCCAACATGTTGGGTTGACGCCTTCAGCGCATCTTGTGATAACAACTACCCCAGGTTACCCCCACTCATTCGACCCCCCCCCCCCAGCTGCTTCTCTTCGCGGGCTCCTACGTGCAGTACCGCCATCTAGCAGCGTCGCATACTGATAGACACCCTGAGAGACTCAGCTCTATACAAGCAAGGTTTGCTACGTGTGCACTATTCTTTCACCACAATGTTCAATTTATATAAATAAAATGTATATAAAGCACACTGTAGTTTGGGGTGCTGGTTTGGCGTAGTGGTTAGCACCCCATGTAAATGCTTCTACCGGTCCAGGTTCAAATCCTGCCTGTGACCATAGACTGTAAAAAACATGGACGCCATGATGCTAGGCTAAAATTGAAGCCGCCACGAAAACTGCTCCCCCTGGTGACTGGCTGCAGTATAGGTCAAATCTCTGTCTCCCCCATTCATCTGGACGGGCCCTGGTGAAACTTCAAAAAATTATTACACCTCGTTGAAATATTTTTCCCATCCGTATGCTGTGGTGACATTAAAGTATTATTGGGCTGCGTGTTTTCCAAGTCCTCTTTCTTCTGAAAAGTTTCTTTTTTATTATTAGAGTTTAAAAACGACCGCGGTTTACGGCAGCTTCACAATGATTGTGTATGGCGTATGCTGTGGAGTGTTGCAACCGTTTACGACAGCTGCGTCCGGATTATGGCCCAAATTCTCTACTGGTTGCACAATGGCGGCGCCAACGCGAGGGATATTTTGGCTTCAAATCCGTTACATGGCGGAAGGCGGAGCCACGCTATCCAGTTCTTATAATACATCCATGCCTGTGACCAGTTTGCAGAGTGTCTTCCCCTACTCTCTCTCCCCCTTTCACAAGCCTATCCACTGTCTCTCTCCTATCGATAAAGGCACAAAATGCCCCAAAATATACATTTTTAAAAAAAAAAGCTCACTGTAGTAACCGTGTATGTTGGCTATCCGAATTCAATGAGACATGGGCGTTGGTGGCGCAGTTGGATAGTGCGCTTGGTCAGTGATCTGCAGTGGTTGCAGGGTCAAGCCCAACTCTGGGCGACACATGGCACGACACTTAACCTCAAGTTGCTCCCACCGCTGCGTCAGTGGCGTGTAAATGGTCATGAAAGGGCGTGAATGTGTTAGACATACTGATGGATAACTAACATAGAAACTCAAAACCATCAATGAATGTGAGAGTGAATGGGTGTGAATGGGTGGGTGTGAATGGGTAGGTGTGACCTGCGGTGTAAAGCAGCTTTGAGTAGTCAAAGATTTTTAATGTAATATTTGTTTAAATGTCATTATCTCTCCTTTCTGTGTGTGGGAGGATGTCAACACCGAAATCACACCGAAGGGAAAACGTGTGTATTTGAACCTGTAGCTTGATGTGGTTTTTTTTTTGTTTGTTTTGTTTTGTTTTGTTTTGTTCTTCTGAAAAACTCAATAAAAATTTGAATGACAAAAAACCCCCACCAAAACAAGGTGCCATCCATGGATGATCGAATCATTTTCGTGAGCGTAATATTCATTTCTATCCATATTTATGGAGCAACTGGTTGTTGGCAACAAAACAGGGCTCAGCCTACCAGAGTGCACATATATCTTTATTTTATATTTTTTGTATTTGTACACATAACAAGATGTCAACTAACATCAAAAAGCTGGCAGAGGAAATGACAGAGATTAAAGTCTCTCTCAACTGAAAAACCTTCGCAACAAAAACCCTCACAGGTCTTATGGAGGAGATCCGGGAGCTGAAAAATAATCATTAAGCAAAGGGACCAGAGGATTGAATTCCTGGAATAAAGGATGGACAACTTGGAGCAGTACTCATGAGCTGACTGAAGACTAAACATCAAAGTCATGCCAGGGTTTCTAGCCTAGCAGCAGACCAACGAGGTGAGGATGCACCATCTGTGGAGCTGCACACCCTGGATAAACAAGTTGTCAAATTCCTGTCAAGTAAAAACATTCATCTGGAGAGTCATCAAATCTTAGCCTGCTACACCATTCCATGTAAGGACAACAAAACTAAACCCACAATTGTGGTCAGGTTTGTAAATGGGTAGCATGAGGTTGAAGTGATGAAGCAAGCCAAAAAACTCACCGGGGTGTATGTACAAAAGTAAATGAGCACCTGGCAAAGAAAAATGCTGAAATAGCAAGGAATGGTCGTATCCTCAGAAGACAAAATAAGACACAAGTAACCTGGACAAAGACTGGAAAGGTGTACATTTGGTCGAATGGATCCCCAGAGCAAGCTAAAGTGGTTGTGGTCAGAAATTTGAAAGACCTGGATCAATACAAGTGATAAGGAATAGTTTTTCTTTCTCTTTCCTTTTGTTCTGTTGAGATTTCTTAAAAAATCATTTTTGAGGAGTAAGAATCTCACTTTCAAGAAAATGTCAGGATGTAAATTACCTCTACTTAATGACAGATACACTTAAGAGTCAGACCTTTTTAAGATCTGAATATACAGAACATAAAATCTATGATTTTATGTTCTGAAAATTTAAATGACACTGTTGATTTTGACAAGACATTTTAATTAATGCATTTCAACTGTAGAAGCTGATTTAAAAATTTCACAAAAAATCAATGAATTTTTGGACCCATTTAAACAGAAATGTAAGTTGATCGCTCTATTTGAGACATGGATAAATGAAGAGAAGGATATTGATTTGCATTTTAATGGGTATGATTTGTATGTAAAACAGAGCTAATCGGAGTGGAGGGGTGTTGCTCTTTATATTTACAATATTTTAAAATGAAGACCAGTGGAATGCTTAACAGCTGCCATTGTAGATTTAATGGAGTCTATCGCTGTGGAATTAGAATTAGAAAGGAGAAACATGGTTATTGCATGTGTTTACAGGAAACCAGGATCAAATATAGAAATCTTTATGAGACGTTAGATGACTTAATGAAAGACTTAAATGTAAAAAAAACACTAATACTTTAAATTAACCAATATATTGAGACAGGCAAAAAAGAAAAATTACAATGCAGTTTTAGAAAATAAAAACAACATTAAGGGTTCATGGAATATTCTAAACAGTGTGATGGGTAACAAATTCAGAACAAGAGACTTACCTAACCATATCATTAAAGCTATGGTCTACGATTTGGAAGCTTTGTACATATTAATAACACCGTTTATAAGGCTGTTATGGTCCTATGGTCCTATCTACACAGTATAAAGACAAAAAAGAATGAAAAAAATCCATTCAGTATATCCGCTGAAAAGCTGCATACTAGCTGACCAATCAAGCCTAAGAACCTGCGACTATTAATTGGTCCGTGAGTTAGTCCATGAGTCCATCCAATCCTCGTCTCCCTCACTACGCAGTACGCAGCATCTTGCCCATGGTCCCGCCTCCTCCCCTCTACCTCAGGTGAGCAGCTAGCAGCGTTAGCTACTGAACTATCATGGAGCCGGAAAAGCCTAGCGCCGAACCCGGGAATCTGCCTCCCTCTCCCAAGACAGTCTGGCTGCAGACCACCCTTCTCCTCTCCCCTCTCCCTCGTCTCCCTCACTACGCAGTACGCAGCATCTTGCCCATGGTCCCGCCTCCTCCCCTCTACCTCCGGTGAGCAGCTAGCAGCGTTAGCTACTGAACTATCATGGAGCCGGAAAGCCTAGCGCCCGAACCGGGAATCCGCCTCCTCTCCCGGGCCCAGCGGAGCTCTGCCCGGGTCGAGGCCTGTTAGCGGGCTAACGGCTAACGAATAGCCTCAGCCGGCCGTCAGACCTTCAGCATCGGCCGTTTCGCCCCTGGTTGATCAGGTAATGGCTTTGTTTACTACAGTGGGAGATGTCTGCTGAATAACTCTGGCTAGTTTGTGCCTGCACGGGCTAATAACTTGTAGGGGAGCGGGTTAGCCTGTTAGCCGCTAATCGTTAGCACTGTAAGCTGAGCTGGGGAGGACAGGCTGAGAAAGATTAATCCTCCCCACACTCGGCTCTGCTCTGGCGGCGCCAAACCCGCGTACCGCCGGTCCAGTTGAAATGGCTACTGCTGTGTGTTATAAGGGAGATGTCTGTCGTGTTTGATACTTTCAGTTGAGCTGAGCTGTTTTTGATTGAGTTTGCTGCTGATATATTGTGCTAGTCGCTCGTAGCTCAGTCCGAGGGGGCTATATGAGGCGTCACGAGCTGGGGGCGGGATCTTGGAACACGGAGGAGAGAGGTGAGGGAAGGAGGGGCAGGCTGCGGTTTCAAATCGTAGACACCAGCTTTAAGGACCATGACGTGATTAAAAACATGAATTAAGTGGTAAATGAATGTAATCATTTTTTTGTAAATATTGGGCTTAATTTTGCAAACGAGATTACAAAAAATCATGGTCAAGCATAAAGTGGCTGGAAAGGGGGAAATAAGGTGACACCGTCAATGTTTCAGGGTGAAGTTAGAGAAAATCAAATTATTTCTGTGGTTGCTCATAAAAAATAAGACATCAACTGATAGTGATGGAATAGACATGAAAATAGTAAAAATGACCATTGACTGTATCTGAAAACCACTATGTTATGTTTATAATCTTTCATTTAAAACAGGTGTTTTTCCAGATAGGTTGAAAACAGCAAGGGTCATTCCTCTTTTCAAGGCAGGAGATAAACACAATTTCAGCAACCATAGACCAGTTATTCGTTCAAAAACAGGATTGTTTCATTGAAAAAAACAAGATATTAACTGAAAGCCAGTACAGTTCTGAGACAAATAGGTCTACCAATCTGGTAATAATGGAAATAATGGATGAAATCCCAACTGCAGTTGACAGAGGGAAATGCACCATAGGGGTATTCATTGACCTAAAGAAGCCAGTTGATACAATCGATCACTCAGTTTTAATTGCTAAATTGAATACATACGGTGTGAGAGGAGTTGTTCTAAACGGGCTAACTAGCTGTTTACATAATCAACAACAATAAGTCCAGTTTGCTGGTACTACATCTGAATGTTTGAAGATTGAATGTTGAGTCCCACAAGGTTCAGTTTTGGGGCCAAAACTTTTAATTTTATATATTAATGACAACTGTGAAATTTTGAAGGTGTTACATTTTGTTTTGTTTGCAGATGACACAAATTTCTTTTGTTCAGGAGATAATTTAAAAACATTATCTGAATGTATTCAAAGTGAAATGGTGAAACTTCAAATACGGTGTGATGTAAATGAGCTGTCATTAAATCTGATAATAAAAAAAAACTAAGTTTATGTCTTTTTCTAAAATAAGTAAAGACAAAGTTTCATTATACATGGATGGAGTTAATATTGAGCAGGTATCTGAGTTCAGGTCTCTGGGAATTATAATGGATGAAAATATGACACGGAAATCACATGTATCATACGTTAAAAAAGTTGTCAAAGTATATTTTTTATTTTGAACAAAGCCAAGGATGATTTAGATTGCAAAGCAATGAGAATGTTGTACTGTTCACTTATACTGCCTTATCTGAGTTATTCTGCAGAAGTGTCAGGTAATACATATATATAAAGCCTTCGTTTTTATTGCAGAAAAGAGCAATCAGAATCATTCACAAGGTCAAATTTAGAGGACACACCAATAGTTTATTTATTAAATCAGGGTTATTGAAGTTTTCAGAGGTAATAGAACTCCAGAGATTACTAATTATGTTCAAAGCCAGAAACAGATTTACCAGAAAACCTGCAAAAGCTGTTTGTGTTTACTTCAGAAGATCAAAATCATAGAAGAACATTTGATTTTAAAGGTGCTATGAGGAGAATATATTACCGGCGAAATAAAGACTCTGCTACCCATGAGCACGCAGGGCGACTGTCGTAATGCTGCGTTCCAGTAACTTCGGAAATGGGAGTGACATCATCTCCGACTTATCAGCATTCCAGTTGAAGTCAGAAAAAAAACATGCTGATCTACCAGGCTATTGTTAGCTGTTGTTAGCACGCCCTGTGTTGTTGTTCACAAATATCACATGAAGAATGTGATTATCACTATGGCAACATTTTTGTAAAGATAAGTCTAACAATACTATGTATACAGCTGATCTAGAGCGACACAACCCAGACAGAAGTGAAAATACATCAACTCGGGGGTGGCGAGGTTTCACCGAGTTCCCAGAAGGAAATTCCGACTTCGGGGAACGTTCCAGTTGCAGTTTTCTACTCAGAACCCGGAAATTCCTACTTCTGACTACAACTTGACTGCACCAAAGACGTGACTGAAGCCAAAGCGTTTGTTTTTGTTGTGATAAATGCAGCTTGAACCTTCCTCAGAACTCTGCATTGCTTTACAACTTCTTTTTTTCAACAACTTACAGGATGCAGAACGACGAGGTAATGTATTTCTTTCTAGCTGCGTAGCGGTAGTGTTTGATGTGTGACAACAAGCAAGTTTTGGAAAACTTAGTATCATAGTTTTGTAGCCGGCTATATATCGCTACTTACAGCCCGGTGCTCAAAGACATGTCTGAATAATATAGATTTGCTCTAGTTTTAATTGTCTTGTTCCCGAAGTTGAGTATCCAGGCCAGTCCAGCCCTGTCTGACCCAACCGGAAGGCTAAGGAATAGCATTTATAGATAACCTATTTTGATGCTATAAAACTCATCTTAAAGTGTGTATTTCGATCAGGCATATATCTAAAAGTGAGACTTTTTTGTAATTACTAAGAGACTCCTCACAGTCTCTTTAAGCACCAAGTCGCTTGAACTACTTTAAAACAAATGTGTACTTCAGTTGTAGGTGAAAAAATATGGAATTCCCAATCACAGGACTTAAAGGGTTATGCAGAGACTCATCTAAAACTCTTCCATGTGTCCTCGTTGTCTTCTTGTTGTCTCCTTGTTGTCTCCATGTTGTCTTCTTGTGTCTTGTCCTTGCGTAGGTGGTTGCTCTGATAAAAAGTTGTCCCGCTGTCTTAACAAAGGCTTGGCTTTAAAACTCTTCCATGTGTCCATGTTGTCTCATTCTTGTCTCCTTGTCTCCTTGTTGTCTCCTTGTCTCTTGTCCTTGCGTAGGTGGTTGCTCTGATAAAAAGTCGTCCTACTGTCTTTACAAAGGCTAGGCCTTTAAACGGTTTCATGTGTCCATGTTGTCTCCTTGTTGTCTCCTTGTCTCTTGTCCTTGCGTAGGTGGTTGCTCTGATAAAAAGTTGTCAGGCTGTCTTAACAAAGGCTTGGCTTTAAAACTCTTCCATGTGTCCATGTTGTCTCATTCTTGTCTCCTTGTCTCCTTGTTGTCTCCTTGTCTCTTGTCCTTGCGTAGGTGGTTGCTCTGATAAAAAGTCGTCCTACTGTCTTTACAAAGGCTCGGCCTTTAAACGGTTTCATGTGTCCATGTTGTCTCCTTGTTGTCTCCTTGTCTCTTGTCCTTGCGTAGGTGGTTGCTCTGATAAAAAGTTGTCAGGCTGTCTTAACAAAGGCTTGGCTTTAAAACTCTTCCAAGTGTCCATGTTGTCTCATTCTTGTCTCCTTGTCTCCTTGTTGTCTCCTTGTCTCTTGTCCTTGCGTAGGTGGTTGCTCTGATAAAAAGTCGTCCTACTGTCTTAACAAAGGCTCGGCTTTAAAACGGTTTCATGTGTCCATGTTGTTTCCTTGTTGTCTCCTTGTCTCTTGTCCTTGCGTAGGTAGTTGCTCTGATAAAAAGTTGTCAGACTGTCTTAACAAAGGCTCGGCTTTAAAACTCTTCCATGTGTCCATGTTGTCTCCTTGTCTCTTGTCCTTGTGTAGGTGGTTGCTCTGTCAAAAAGTTGTCAGGCTGTCTTAACAAAGGCTCGGCTTTAAACTCTTCCATGTATCCATGTTGTCTCCTTGTCTCCTGTCCTTGCGTAGGTGGTTGCCCTGTCAAAAAGTTGTCTGACTGTCTTAACAAAGGCTTGGCTTTAAACTCTTACATGTGTCCATGTTGTCTCCTTGTCTCCTGTCCTTGCGTAGGTGGTTGCCCTGTCAAAAAGTTGTCCGACTGTCTTAACAAAGGCTTGGCTTTAAACTCTTACATGTGTCCATGTTGTCTCCTTGTTGTCTCCTTGTCTCCTTGTCATCTGTCCTTGCGTGGGTGGTTGCTCTGATAAAAAGTCGTCCGGCTGTCTTAACAAAGGCTTGGCTTTAAAACTCTTCTATGTGTCCATGTGAGGACACAGAACAGCAGGAGGCACATTAGGATAATAGGAGTCAGGTTCTGTGTTATTACCCGACCCTGTGATTTTCATTTCATTTTCCATCAAGTCATCGCCACCAACACTCAACTCGTCTTCAGCTTATAGCAATCAAGTGACCGCTCACAGTGGAAATCAATTTGATTAATTTAATCATCCTGCAGAATCCAACAACATGAACATAAATCATCTGCCCCCATAGATATAACCCTTTTCCCATCCGGACCCTCGGGAAGCCCTTCAGGTTAATTTTATTTTTCACTTTTTAACATCACAAGACCGGCGTTCGACACCATCACTCTGCTCAGATTTATGACACTGAGATATGAGATGCTGGGCGGAACAAAGATGGACACGGTGTCTTAAAGAACAACCGTGCAGATTTGATCAGGGAAAGGCTCTCCAGGGCAGGTTCAGCTCAGATAATCAGATTTAAAAGACTTTTCAATCTTTTGTAATAACGGACGCCAATAATTTGAATATTGTTGAGTTTTTATCTCTTCTGCATTTCCTCTGATTCTGTCCCTGTTACTTGTTTGTCTGACCTGTTTTATTGGAGCTCAAGTTTTTTAATCTTGTTTGGGTTTCAGCCAATCACAGGTGTTTTGAGCTGATTCAAGCGTCTGAACTTGGAGTTAGTCTTGGGTGAAGTTTTATGTTCCGCCTTTTCATCAACAGCATTCAGAAACCAATAAAAAGTAAATGAGTAAAGGAAATCCAATACCTCTTTGTATTTGGATGGTCAAATTGACTTAAATTTACTTATAGTGTGGTATTTGCCATGTCAACCCTGCGATGGACGTTTGATTCCATCCCACAATGTCCATCAGCAACCACAAGCTGCATTTTCACCGCATGGAGCAGAAGTCCTGGACAGGGTGGGCCATGATGGGTTCATACCTAAAGCAGGTCGAACTGTGAGGCTGTGGAGAGACTAAGTGCTGCCACCAGGCCGATGAAAATGTGTTTTTACCACGCATAAGTCATGTGTCTGAATGAATGCCCTCACTGTTATTAAATTACACTGAGAGGGCTGCAGAGAATGTTCATATTTTTAAAATTAGGCTGAAGATACAGCTATTTAATGTAGCTTTTAACTAATGTCATATTCTTATTTGTTATTTGTATCAATATTTTTATTTTATTTTATTTATTTATATATTCTAGCCCTCTTTTTGCTTGTTATTCTTATTCTATTACTTTTTATACTTTTATTAATATTTTATTTATTCAGTTTTACTAATTTTATGATTCTTAGCCTTTGTAGTTTTATGTTTTTATTCCAAATCTCCAGTGTTTCCTCGGCAGGGGGCTGCCTGCACTGGGGCCTGCAGTTGGCTCTGACCGGGATGTCTCTGTCTCGTGGTGGGCAGCGTCTTGGCCAGGTGGGGGGTCTGTAGCACTGCTTTGCTGCGGTGGGCCCCTCGCTGGCCCTGTAGCGAGGTGTGCCCGGGTGGAGGCATCCTGGCTCTGGGCCGTGGACGGCGCCCAGTGCAGTCGGCCTCCTGGCGTTTCCTGACCTGGCTCTTCTGTACTCAGCCAGACGCTTTTACAATCACGCTTTTTAAATCATGTTATCTGTGTACATGTGTGAATGTGTGTGTGTATCTGCTGGAGTGGAGTTTGAAGGTGGGGTGGGAACTGTTTCTGTAAAGCACTTTGTGCTGCATTTTTAAAGTATGAAAAGTGCTTTTTAAATAAAATTGGATTTGATTTGATTTGATTTACTGTCTGTGTTTGGGAGTGTGTGGTGCTGCTGTCACCCTTGCAGGTTTACTTCAGCTTCTTCCTGCAGATAGTTTTATTTTGTTTACAGGTGCATGTGCTAAACTCCTAGGGATGGTCCAAACATACATCTGGTGATAATTAGCCCCTAAATTAGAAATAAGACTTGTTTCACGCAGCACGTTGTTGATGCACATCCTCCAGAACAGACGTGATGTGGACACGAGCCACAGCAGAGACACAGAGGATGTGACTGAGTCAGAGGAGCAGGCAGGACAATGAGACAAACTCCTAAAACAAGACCACTACTGTCCATATCTAAACATTTTATTATGACTGCATGACATGGTAAACATGGTGGTTATTCAAATCAACAGCAGATAAATTATGTCTTATATATCCATTGTATCCATTCACAGGTTTCTGCTCAATACTTGTTAATTTTATCCCTGCACAGATTTTTGATTTGCACAATTCTTGTCAATTTTATATAGACTCTTAACTGCACACGTTTTTATTCACCAAGGGGTTTCTTTAACTCTTATTGGGGTTAATATATGAAGTATATATATATTTCCTGGGGTCAATTTGTAAAACTGTTTCATGTCATGCTCCCCTTGTGACCTGCTATTGGACTTCTTTGATTTCAATCAGCAACACTGTAAATGAGTGACTTTTCGATCCACTCCATCCGCGGGCGTGTTTGTGTCACCTTGTATTTCACGGATTCACATACAAAATGTATTGTATTAATAATGAAAGGAAACCCAACTTGAACTTGTTGAAAGCTTCAGTATAACGCACTTGTCTGTCCACATGGTTCTGGGGAAATCTGTTTCCCAGATTTCTTTAAATGTTTTTAATGATTTATGCAGAGAAAATGTATAAAATGTTGCTGTACTCAGTGAACACTCAAAAATGTACACGGCAGAAAAAGTATAAAAATGTCCATAAATGGTTCCGTTCAGGTGTCAACAAGCAGTAAGTTCACCTCTGCTCTGATCAGGGCCACTGTGGCCTCCAGGGGGTGCCACAAAAAAGGGAAATAAATTCACCTCCACTATAATTATATTAAAACTATGTATAACTCTTAACTCTTAAAATGGAAGAGCTCAAAATAATACAAATGTAAAACATCACAATGAATATTTCTATAAATGATGATACCAATATCTTTCAGCTGGAAACATGTTATTTACCTCCAGCTGATGCAATGAGTAGCTTCTCATTTCTTAAACCACCATGTCAAAGACACATCCTGTGGTCAAGGAAAAGATGTTAGTCTGTTCAAGAAGGGTCAAATCATTGGCATCAAGCAGAGAAAACATCTAAGGAGATTGAATAAACTACTAAAACTGGGTTAAGAACTGTCCAACGCATTATTAAAAACTGGAAGGATAGTGGGGAATCATTGTCTTAAAGGAAGAAATGTGGTTGGGAAAAATCCTGAATGATCGTGATCGGTGAATCACTTAAACGTTTGATCAAATCAAATAAAAACAACAGCAGGACTCAAGGGTGTGTTTAATAGTGAAAGTAAGAGCATTTCCACACTCACAATGTGAAGGGAACTCAAGGAACTGGGACTGAAAAGCTGTGTAGTCTTAAGAAAACCACTAATTGGCAAGGCTAACCAGAAAAAAAGGCTTAAATTTGCTAGGGAGCATATATATTGGACAGTGGAGGACTGGAAGAAGGTCATGTGGTCTGATGAGTCCAGACTGACCCTGTTCCAGAGTGATGGGAGCTTCAGGGTAAGAAGAGAGGCAGGTGAAGTGATGCACCCATCATGCCTAGTGCCTACTGTCCAAGCCTGTGGGGGCAGTGCTGTGATCTGGGACAAATCTGTGACATTGGAGAAGCTCATCGAAACCATGCCACAGGCAATGTGAGCTGTAACCAAAGCTCAAGGCGGTCCAACGAAATACTAGAGTGTGTGACCTTGTTTTTTGATGGCAACTTTTTTCTTGGCCAGGCAGTGTAGCATTTGTATTTAGTTACTTTATTCAGGTTTGTATAGTTATTGCCTGTGTAAATTTAGCTTATGTATAAAGTTATTGTGTGCAAACTGTTGTTTTTTTAAATTGTTTGAAGTTGGCTGTTGTATTTATAATTTATTACTTTTAAGGCATTGTAGCATATTTCTGATGTTAATGTGTATTGATGATGAAGTTTACTTTAAACATTTGACTTCAATATACAAAGTCCTCAATGAGGCAGCAAAACTCAGGCTGATGTGGAAACATCCACATTTATCTGCATTTGTTAATGACACTCAAAGATGAATTTGGAGGATGTTGTGGCCAGATGCCAGCATCATGTTTTTGTAGCAGGATTTGAAACCAAAAAAACGTCACTGACCTAAATTATCATTAATCACCCTCAGCTACAAATTTCCAGTCAAACAGTCTTTGAAAAGTTTTCACTGCGGGTTCAGTGTGATTGTTCCTGATCAGCAGAGAGACCTTTGACCTTCATAATCATGAGACCGGCCCGAGGCGAGGAATCGGCTCAGATTTATGATGAATGACCCGTGGAGCCAGACTGATATCAGAGAGATCAGATCAGGGTTAATTATCTGTGTTCCTCTGACAGGATGAGATACAGACACTGACCCTAAAGTCTACATGATCCACCAGTTTATGCCTCCAAACTGGACCTGGGTTTCTGGCTTCATGAGTTTGATTAACATTTTCAGATGACCTCCATTATCTCGTTCAGATAGCAGTTTTGACTGGTTTTCAGCAAGTTTACTCTGATTCTTAGGCTGGCAGGGCAGACAGACATGCCTGATTCTGAAATCCTGCATGTCTGTCTTGCCTCCACTGTCGGCTTAATGCTTAACGGCCCAATCAGGGAAGAGAGGCGGGAGCTACAGACATGACGACAGCAGGAAGTGACTGCATGTTTGAAAACAATAGCGGCTTCTGAAGCTGAAGCAATAACTGAGCTTTTTTTAAATCAGAAATGGACTCAATTTTTTCTTTGAAAGAGGAGGAAGGAACGTCACTTGAAGCTTGTCTTACAGGAAATCATGTTTTTGCTCTTCTCCTGACCTGGGATCACAGCTGGGAAACTGCGCAGAAATCCTCCACAGACATGACGGTTAGTCTGTGGTCGTCATGGTTACTCAGCAATATTTGGCGAAATCTGCTCTCATCAAATGTTCACTGGGAAAACTTGGGGGGGGGGGGGGGGTCTTTGACAAGGTTCATGTCTCATGTAAGTATTAAATGATACATCTGTGAGGTATAATTTAATGTAAGACGATAGTCTGAGGTAGTTTAAGCTAATGGCCACAGCGGTCAACAGCTAACAACAGTTAATGGCCATGAGTCACAGTGGCTAACAGCTAACTGTTGTTAACTGTTAGCCATTATATGCTACATATAGCTGCTACATATGCTACATCATATGTAGCAATGTTGCTTTATATAGATTGGTCTATGATGAGTGTGACAAGCTAAACAATTGTCCTTTCACAAGCTGCTGTTGTTTTTGTAGGTTTTTGTCCCTGAAAACATTTCAGACAGCCTCTTCCAAGATGGATTAGTTAAATATTTCCAATATGGAACTGTCCATCTGGTGTGTCAGGTTATCTGTTTCTGTTATGTCTGTTCAAACAGGCAGTTGTCTTGTTAACCTTCATTCATGCACATGGTCCCACCTTTCCAAAAATGTGCTCTAATGTTTACTGTGGTGTCCAGCTATTGACTAAACAACCAGAAGACTCAGGGAGCATCTTCTGTGACTGCAGATAGAATTGGACGAAGCCACATGGCGTCAGTTTGACGTTGTTGAGGTCGATCCATGGATGCTGAATTAGTTGACATTAGCTTGCCCTCCTCACAGATTTAGAGGCTGTATTGAGGCGGGACTCAAGGCCATCTGACTACAGGGCTATCATACGGAGATGAATTCAAGCTTTCCATATGCTTTCCGTCCACACGGTGACTGAAAACAGTTCCAGAGTGGACAAGCCTGAAAACCCCAGCCCTGCATTTCTGTATGAATAACTAATACAGATATTTTCAGAAACAATTACCTCATAGATCCAGTTCCTCTTTAAGGGTGCTTTCACATTAGGCCCACTTGTTTCGAAACGCAGTTCGCCCCCCTCCCTCTCCCCCCCACTGGCTTGCATTCACACTTGCTACATCGAACCGTGCCAGGGCCAACTTGCGTATTTACTCAGTTTGAAACAGCAGAGGGCGATATGCGCGCAACTGGTTACCAAACCTGCTATGGAGGAGAACGAAGAAGAGGCTACCATGGCAACCATTTCCTGGACCAAACAACCAATGTTTACGTCTCGCTCTCTTCTTCATTTTTTTTCCTTCTAATGCGTTTTTTTTTGTATCGTGTTTGAGACGAGTTCTTGGAGTTCTTCGTGGTTTTATGAGTGTTTTTACACTGTTTGAGACGCAAGCAGCGACCTTCCCCCCACTCCCACATTTATTGTGCAGCTCGGAGGATGAAATGGGCCCATTCTGCACGGATGACATGGTTTCTGAAGAGGCAGGTAACGTTGAAACTTGCCTTTATATTGCTTTTTCTACTACACGTCAACTCGCAGTCTTCCGTAAGGTGAGTGATAACAGACCACTCGTTAAAGGTGCTATGAGGAGAATTTATCGCCGGCGTAATGCTGCGTTCCTGTAACCTCGGAAATGGGAGTGACATCATCTCCGACTTATCGGGTTCCAGTTGAAGTCAGAAAAAAATATGCTGATCTACCAGGCTATTGTTAGCTGTTGTTAGCACGCCCTGCGTTGTTGTATGAAGAATGTATGGCAGCATTTTTGTAAATATAAATCAAACAATACTATGTATACAGCTGATCTAGAGCGACACACCCCAGTCAGAAGTGCAAATAAATCGATTATTACAGGAGCTAAATAACTGTTCACACTGGGAGCATCCATCTTAGATTGACACCTCGGGGTGGCGAGGTTTCACCGAGTTCCCAGTAGGAAATTCAGACTTCGGGGGACGTTCCAGTTTTAGTGTGCCACTCGGAGCTCAAAATTCCTACTTCGGACTACAACTTGAACGCACCGGAGACGTGAAGCCAAATGTGTTTGTTGTGATGCTAATGAATGCAGCATGGATCTTTGTCGGAACTCTGCATTGTTTTACAAGTTCTTTTTCAACAACTTACAGGATGCAAAGCCACGAGGTAATGTATCTCTTTCTAGTTACGTAGTGGTAGTTTTTGATGTGTGACGACAAGCAATGAGGGGGAAAGTTATTATCGTAGTTGTAGCCGGCTATATATCGCTACTTACAGCCCAGCGCTCTCAGACGTGTAATATAAATAATAAAATAATATAAATTTGCTCTAGTTTTAATTGTCTGGTTCCCCGAAGTTGAGTATCCAGGCCAGTCCAGCCCTGACCGACCCGACCAGGAGGCTAAAGAATAGCATTTATAGATAAACTATTTAGATGCTATAAAACTCATCGATACTCATCGATAAGTGTGTATTTCGATCAGGCATACGTCTAAAAGTGAGACTTTTTTATAATTACTTAAAAACTCCTCACAGTCTCTTTAACTAAAGTCTAATGATTTCCACAAAGCATTCCAAAAAAGTGCCGACAGCCTGTAGTTAGAATTTACAGTGACCACAGCACAGGCATAGCTATATACTCAGGGAGTTGTACAACTGTGACGTCACACAGCAGCAGTCCAGTATCCTGACGCGCTTGCATTCACATCTGAACCGAACCGTGACCGAGTCCTTTGCATTCGCACTGGAGACCACCTCCCCAAGTGGGCCCGGGCCTGGTGCCTGGCCGCGGTTTGTCTGCATTCACACTACCAAAATGAACCAGACTTTGGGCTCAATCGCACCCGGATACAGACAGGGCCCAGAGTGGGGAAGCACCCTAAAAAGCACGAGCAAACCATGACAACAACAGAGAAAATGGCAGGATGAAGTGTCTTGTTCGAGCTGCAGAAGGTACTGAACTGTTTTTTGGCTTTTACTGTAAAATCTTCTGCTCCTTTGAGACCACCAAGAGCAACAAGATGACACTGAGAACAGCAGATGCCGGAGTTGGTTGACATTTCTCATGCTCCATGTCCTTTTCTCTGGTTTTGTTGTGTTAGCTGCACCGGCATTACAGCGCCATTCACAGGCCTGGCATATGTGGTACAGCAGTTATTTGTTGACACATTTCTTGAAAAGATGCTGTCTTTACAGGGGACGTTTTCGTCCCTGTGAGGACAGGGCCAACAGTGAATTGTCTTGTACTCCTCTTGTGTCAATCATGTCCCTATCATTTATAAACCAGAGTCTCCCTGTGAAATCAAAGCCAGAGTCGGTGCCAGATCAGGCAGCAACCTCGAGGGCTGAAATGGAGGCCTGTGAACAATAGCCAAAAACTTTAGTTCCTTAGATATCCACTTAAAGCGATACACAAACATTTTTTTGTTTTCATGCCTTGCCTCACTCCCAATTTCATGATAAGCAGATTGTCTGCATTCTTTCAACTTCGTGCGCCTTAACAAGGAAAAGACATGCAGAGCTCACCCACCACTAATAAGCTTCGCTTAAACACTGGGAGTTAATGGGTACTGTCAGCCTGTTCAAATAAACTGTTCAGCAACTTTAAACAGTCCTGTGTGCTTGTTGTGACCAGTTTTCTTTCTACCACATTGTTATCTAATTTTATACAAAGATTAGCACTTGATGTAATTTTTAAAATAAAAATACTAAAGTAAACCACAGAACCCATGTGCAAAGCACCACAGACGAGTTTGTAAGTCGGTCAACAAACACCAGTGGTGTTTTACGTATGTGCCCTGCTTTTAGCTGTTTATTTCTTTCAAAAATTAGATTATGTGCTAATCTTTGTCTCTGTAAATTTTATTTAGACTTGCTGAAGAGTTTATCTGATGACTGTAGGTAGAGGCAGTCTAACAGTACCCATTAACTTCCAGTGTTTGAGGTAAGCTAGTTAATGGTGGGCGCGCTCTGCCCATCTCTTCCTTGTCACTGCACACAGTCAAAAGTATGGAGTCTTTCTGCGTGTCATGGTCTCAGGAGTGAGGCAAGATACGAAAAGAAAAAAATGTTGGTGTATCCCTTTAAAGAATTAAAGAGAGAACTTACACAGTAAAGGCCTTTGCACACCAATGGCAACACAAGTGAACAAATGTTGATGCACAGGTCTATACACATCAGGAGAGACGCAATTTAATACTATAAATCGTAAGTCAAAATATAGATACAACAAGTAATCATGGACTTGGCATTGAGTGTTGATGACCTGGTGCTTGTTTTGCTTAATAATAAAAGAATAATACAAGGAACATCTGAATTTTGGGTGGGCTTTACACCAGTGGTGTAAAGGAACTAAGTAATAGTACTTAGTTACAGTACTTAAGTATGTTTTGGGAGTATCTATACTTTACTTGAGTTTATATGTTTTTTGCAACTTTCACTTTTACTTCACTACATTAAAAATTAAAAAATGATACTTTTGCTCCGTTACATTTAAATTGTCAACTTAGTTACTCGTTACATAATAAAATGTGAATATAAATTACACTTCTTTTCACATTTTATTTTGAAGAGGATTGTACGGACTGTTTGTGCTCTTGAGCGAAGCTGAACACACCTCTGCCTGCCTCTGCAGCCTGTGAACGACTGTTTAGCATTGCAGGACTTGTATTCAGCCCGCAAAGAGCATGACTGAACTCATACAATTTTGAAAATCAACTTCTGCTATAGATGAACCGCAAGTCTGTGGACTTAACGTAAGGGAGGAATGGAGAGAGGGAGTAAGAGGTGAAGGGAGCTGAGGAAGGGAGGAAGAGTTAAACTTAATAAAGCTTGGGGGAGCAACAACTATTTGTACCTGTTCTCTTTGTTTGTACTTTTACTTTTAATACTTAAGTACATTTAATAGTAGCTACTTTAAGACTTTTACTTAAGTGATTTTTTAATGGGTGACTTTCACTTTTAGTTGAGTATATTTTATATAAGATATCTTTACTTTTACTCAAGTATGGGTTTCAAGGACTTTTTACACCACTGGTTTACACGAGAACGAATTTGTAAGACTACGGTAAAATAAACTAACGATCTGGTGATATTGACACACGGAGACGCGTATTTGTCCATGACTCCGCATCTTTTTTGAAAACAGGTCTGCAAGTGGATATCTGCGTATTCGTCTTCATGCCGTAGTTGGTATAAACAGATAAGTACGAGAAAGACGGTGACCTCATAGCACCCCTCTTCCTCCCCGCCCCCCAACCCACGCTGTCACACACGCCAACAACAACAATCGCGGCAGCCGGGCTGATTCTGATCTTGTTCCAGCAGGTACAAATATTGCCACGACTTTTATACCAACATTTGCTCACAGAACACCAACAACACCAGCTACGGCAAGAACAGCAACAAGTGCTCATGCAGAAACGCAGCATGTTACGCGCGCATGAGCACTTGTTGACGTGGAATCCACCTCGGAGCAGAACCAGACAGGCAACCCGACAGGATTTTGCGTGGATTTTGCGTTGTCATGTAAATGCACAAGCCTATGTACAATGCGATGTGTAAACAGCGATACATGTTTTGATGCCGACGCCAAGACAATATGGGGCCGTGTGAGGTGGGCCTTAAAAGGAGAGGAGAACTTGGTGAGTTTCACTGTTTGATTCAGGAGCTGAAACTGAACCACAGCTGCTGCAGGACCTGCTTCAGGATGTCTGTGGGACAGACGGCAAGCTCCAAGGCTGAGAAATAATTTCAGGGAGTTGACCTGGAGCAGCAATCAGCCGTATGTCTGAGGTAAGAGGACACTCTGTTGTTAAAGGTATAACTTCAGTCATGTTCCATTTGATTGTAAGAAGCTCCAGCTGTGCACATCTGGTTCATTCATATGAGGTTAGAGAAGAGCAAAAATGTCATCCTCATCATAATACTTATCAGTATGATGTAAAGTTTTCCTTTTCATGCATTTTTTTCATGAGCTCGTGCTAAAACATTTTTGTTTTAAATGTGATATTGGCCTAGTAAAAGCTGGAGACAGTAACCAAGCAGCCCACCATATATGAATGAACCAGATGCTCTTTGCGCACAGCTGGAGCTGTTTAAAAAAAAACAGAACATGACCAAAGTTAGTCTTTTAACAACAGGGTATCCTCTTAAATAGAATATAATAGAATAAATCTTTATTTGATATATTCAAAAAAAATTTTAGCTCACCAGCACATAAGACAGACAGCACTTAAGTACAAACATTGTCATGCATAAAAAAAAACATATATTAGACAGGAGTAAAAATAAAGATATAATAAAGGAAAAGAAAAGGAATAAAAGTAGGGGTGAAACGTGATCTAATTAAATACATAAACATAGGAGTGGAGCAGTTCAGGTCATTTGTGTTGGTTTGTCACTTTGTTGAATTAAGGATGGAAAAGCTGTTTGGTATACCGTAAAATACCAAATAATAGCCGGGCTGTTTATTTGTTTCAATCACTGAGCAGACCAGGCGACTGTTTAATTGTTTAATGGCATTTAATTCCTTTATTACAGAAAAATTGCTTAGCACAAAATGAAAAATATGGTAAATGTGATCAATTATTTATTTATACCAGTAACAAAATCCTCTTTACATTGTCCAAACTGTCAGTTATGAGCTCGGCATTCGCATGTGTGTTCTGGAAACTTTGACCGTAGCTTGTAGGCTGTTCCAAATAAATTACAACCGGCATTTATCTGGAACAGGCATCTATTTATCAAAATTTGCTGCTACACCCGGCATTTATTTGGGACCCGGCGATTAATATGAAGCCAGCTTTTATTTGCCATTTTACGGTAAAAGACTTTTAAAGGACTTTTGGCCAGAGGAACTCTCTAGAGTCTCCCAGAGCTCAGAGGCTCAAACTGACAGGACAGGGGATGGGAGCCGTCTACCAGAGTTCTCTGAGCTTTCATCTTTGTCCTGTCAGTGTAAATGTGGGCCAGGGGCTTCTGGGGTTTCCCCCCAGTTTTACCACCCATTTTTACTATTTTATCAAGCTTTACTTTACACTTGCAGCTCAAGTGACTAAACCAGGCACAAAGATAAAATGTCAGGACACTCTCAATATGTATATTGTGTATACGTACTGTATGTATAGAAGACACAAGCTCTAAAATCTGTGAACTGCCACCAAGACAGCTTCATTTTCTAATAAGACTCAGTCGCTGTGAGCATTTCCTAAAGATAAATTCGGAGCTCCTTTGTTACCTCAAACATACGTCTAATAGCCCCCTTCATCAGACCGCGGGAAGTAGGTGAGAATGCAAGTGGTTTTTATAATGCTGTCTGCTGTATCAGGACAGACTTCCAGCCGTCAATAGTACCTAATCACTACTACTGGATTAGATGACATGCCAACAACAAGCGTTTTGATTGGTCAGAGGTGTGACACAAGTGAAATGTACCAGAAAATAAGCCTCAATTTTGCTTGGAGAAATCACGTTGCTATTGTGAAAGCTTGCATCGAAAAAAAGTAGGTCAAAAAAAAAAAAGTGAAATATTTGCATGAAAAATCCACGTCTGGTGTGCAAAGGCCTTAATTTTGCTTTTGACCAGTGACAATATTTGGTCGTATTGTTGAATAAATGAACACATCCTAACACTTTTCCTCTCCCTACTCCTGCTGTGTGTGAGTAAAAATAAATCCCATCAGGACGTTACTTGATTGGACATCTTTAGGCTTTTTCCAGAGTGGTTCCTAAATACCTGATTTGAATGACCTATCCTCATCTAAGCTGCTCTGATTAAAGAGTTTGCATATTTGTAAGAATACAAAGTAAAAAGTAAATGTAGGCCACATGTTGAATGTGTTTGAGAGGCAAAGCAGGTCAGTCTAGAACATATGAGCATGATATATATCAGACATCATATTACATAAGATCGGAGGATCAAGGCGATGATATCAGTTCAGGAGTATGAGTGGACGTGATGAATGTGAACTGGCAGACACACAGTGGGATGATGTGTGTAGATGTTTGATGGTCCACAGGTGGACTTGTCCGGAGCTCCACTATAAACTCACACAGAAATCGCCCGGGGGATGAGCGATGACGTCCAAGATGAGAACAGATCAACACCTGCAAGAAGAACAATAACTACAGCCAAGAAAGAAGGTAGTTTGAGAAAGTTCTCTATGTGTATGTAGATAATATGCTTATACTTTCTTTATTGACAGACAAGAAGGTTTTTAGTTTGTACCTTCACATGTTTCGATGGAGCTCTTCCACCTTCGTCAGAAGTGTCACCTTATGTTAGTGTGACGTGTTCTTTCAGCTGATCTTGCGGACATCAACTCCATCTTAAACTAACTTTACACCAACCGACTCAGAGATAGAGGGACATCATCTGATTAATAGCAACGCAGTGCAGGTGCTGATCATGCTCTTTAGAAGGGTCTGCAATTAAATGTGCCAGTGGCAGGTAGATTTTCTGTTGTAGCTAAACAAGTACATACCCCAACATCAATGAAGTTGGGATGTAAAATGTTCAGAAAAGCAGAATGCAATCATTTGCAAATTCTTTTTGACCGATATTTGATTAAAACAAACACCACAAAGGCAGATATTTCCTGTTCAACTGGTAGACTTTGTTGGATGTTTTGCAAATATTAATTTGGAAATTTAAAGTTACCATCACTGCTTCTTAATAGTGGTTTGACAGGACAAACAGCCAATCACAGAAGAATTTTGTGCTGCCTAACAGATTTTGGTTGAAAATATTCTTGCAGGTCATGTTGAGTGATGCAACTAAAGGTATCAAACTGTCAAGCTAGAACTTCACATTCTTATATGGGCAATTATTCATTTCAATACTAGATGTAGCTTAAA
Organism: Scarus forsteni; assembly: GCA_036419115.1. Classification (NCBI taxonomy): domain Eukaryota; kingdom Metazoa; phylum Chordata; class Actinopteri; order Labriformes; family Labridae; genus Scarus; species Scarus forsteni. The sequence goes on along the minus strand of JAZDUH010000137.1, from coordinate 7,441,951 downwards.
ACAGACCACCAGCAGCCGTTGCCCCCCAACTACAGATCAGTAGTTTGGACACCCCTGATTAAACACCACACTGTAATCTCTTTTTTGAAAATTTCTTCCTAAAAAAAGTCATGGACACCATCATGACCTGATCATGATGGTGTCCATGACTGTGGTAGTGGTATTTATCATTGATCCAAAAAAGAAGAAATGATGGCATAAGGGTGCCCAGCCTTTTTGTAGTCCTCGTTAGCTGTTTGTTAGCAACCTTCATTTAAACATGAAATGTTTAAAAAAAATGTAATAAATCATAAAGTAAGTGGTGAAGTGCATCATTTTCTTGACTCATTCAGATCAGGGAGGTGTTTTTGACATGCTAGTGTACTTTATTGACTGGTTTTCAGTTGGGTTAGCTTAGCATTAGCTGCAGTCGGCTTTTGCTTTCTTTGAATGGTAACAAGCAATGTTTTATACGTGGGAACAATATTGTTGCTCCTTCAGCCATGATTTAATACCTTTTTTAAAGCCTTTAAAGTTAGTTTATATTTTCAGCTCAGTAGGTAGGCTATTCCGGTGTTTAGCTACAGTGACAGAGAAGACTGATTGTCTAAGGATGTTTTGTACATCGAAATTTGACAGTTACCATTAACAGAAGTCTGTGTGTTCGCTCGACTGGAGTTCTGATTCCTGCTAGCAAATTCACTGAGCATAGATACAACTAGACTATGTAAGCATTAAATGTTAGATTTGATCAATTTAAAAACATGTTTACTTGGTGGCTTTTATTGATGCCCAGTCCCCTTACAAACTTTGGTGAATGGACTTTTTCACATATACCAAAGTGTGCATGGAATAACAGCCTTCATCCAGGGCTTTAAAAACAAAGACCTTCAAATAAAGTTCACATTTTCCAATTTGTTGTCATTATTCTTTGGCATTTCCAGCATGAACGCAGAAGAATAAATGACTGCATAACGTAAGTGACTGCTGCTCAATAAATTCACAGTTACCTATAATTAGTTGTAAATTACATCCTTCATCTTCCTCTTAATGATTCTCCTCTATCGACCACCCTTGCCAACCTTCAGCTGGAAATGTCAACAAACATCTGTCTCTGTTTGTTTGTCTGTCCCCACACCTGGCAGTTCCTAACGCCAGATTTTCACTGCAGGGATTGAGGCATATTAGAGGACTTCACATTCAGAACGGGAACTTTTGTACCCTTGGGGAAAATGACATTTGAGACGGATTTCCATCTGCACGAACCAGAAGAAATCACTGCCATGGTTACATCCTTATTTATTTATAACTCTGTTACAGAGTGTTTCAAATGTTTTTGGTCAAGCCAAGTTTTTATTCACGTCACACTCCTACAGAACAGTCCTTTGTAACATGAGCTTCAGTGTCTGATTGTTGTGGTAACGTTTATTTTAATTCACGTGCCTGATAATAAATTAAAAATCAACTTTGATTTTCCATTGAGTATTAAGATTTACTTTCTATCAAAGATACACTTATGGCACTACCTTTTTTATTGTTACTTTTAACATGAAACAAAGAACAACAATAACAAAAAGAAAATTTGAACAGATAAGCTCTCATAGCTCTCTAAAGCAATAAATAACAAAATATACAAATACACAGTAAATGAGTGTAAATAAAACACTTAGAAAAATAATGAGTAATAAGTAAAGAAGTTCAATAATTAGAAACATTTATGGCACTTCCAAGGAGAACACGTTTGTTCTGGAACAAACAAAATGGTTCTTGTTTTTGCAGAGAGCGATCTCTTTGAGGTGATGAAAACTCATTCTAACCAAAGTACTGAACCCTGGTTCACCTGATAATAGTGGGTCTTGGTTTACCTGCAGTTAACTACTTGGATGCGGACCCATGATGGCCAACATGTGTTCGCATCATGATGTTCAAAACAGGAACAGAGCAGAGGCAGATGAGAAATGAGACTGATGTAAGCAGCAGAATAAAAGAACAAAGTTTTAAAAGACAAACTGATAAATGAAGACTCTGACTATCAACATCCAAGTAATGTGTGAGACACAAACAAGTTAGATAGTTTGTTTGTTTATTTGCTCCTGTAGGAACAATTGGGGTGTGTCAGGAATCACATTTGGGAGCAACATACAGGGTCAGCACACTGTGTTGAAGATAGACAAATAAAAACACAGAAACACCAGCAGTCTCAAGCACTGCTTCACACAGAGGAGAAAAGCAAAGGAAACCTCACCGTGATGAGCAGGTATGTTGGTCGAGACCAGCTTGATCTATTTAACTGTTTCTCATTGTTCATTTAAAAATCTGATTGCTTGTGGAGCAAAATGAAGTTTGGATCTGGGAGAGAATGAGGAAATCCTCTGTGGACATGCCGGCTGGCCTGTGGTCATCATGGTTACTCAGTGATGCTCGACAAAATCTGCTCTCCTCTGAAGTTTTCCGGGAAAACTTGGTAGGGACGAGGTTCATGTCACGTGTAAGTCTTTAATGATACATGATGGTATAATTTAATGTGAAACAATAGTCTTAAGGTAGTTTAAGTTATGGCTAACGGCCATAGCTGCTAACTGTTGTTAGCTGTTACAGTAAACATTTACTGTTGTTCATCGTTGTTGGCCATTAGCCGTAGCCGTAGTAGTTAAAGCTGGGGGTTGGTGATTTTGAAAAACTAGCATGAATTTGAAAGTAGCATCTCCTCAGGGCTCTGCCTAGCCCCCCCGCCCCCCGCCTAACTGCATGCACGGCGCCTTTAAATCCAGAAGACTGATTCAACTCCAAACCCTCAGCACAATGTGTTTGTTTTACACTACACCAAAGTCATGTCTCAGTCAGCACGAAGAAAACACCAAACAAACACGTAAAGTCAGTTAGTACTCACAGCCGATGTTGATCGGGGTGTAGGTATTTCCTCTGACATTCTCCACATAGCTGTCAAGTCTCCCATTTTGGCCATGAAACTACCGTATTTTCCGTATTTTCTCCTCTTTTCTCCCGTCCTCCTGTATCAGTATTCTCCTGTAAATCTCCCGTGTGATGATATAATTATAAAAACATTCCTCTGCCTCTCCAAACTGAACTCTGTCTCTAGCCTGAAGGGGGCGGTAATGCTCCAAAATGATGGATGCCAACCGCCGTAAAACCGAAGAAGAAAAAGCCTCGCGAGAACGTCCACCTGCAGTATGGCAGCTATCGCGAGATTAGAGCAGCAGAACAAACTTAGAAAAACAGAGTTTATTTTAGATTTCTTGTAAATCTGTCTCAAAATGTGAGGGATACTGGAGCTTGGTTGGGGTTGTGGGACGGCTCACAGCGGGCTTCCCTTTTTTTTCAAAGACAAAACTTGAAAGGTAAGCATTCTCCTGCGGACTCTGATACGTATGAGCTCGGCTACATGCACCGAGTCTGTGCACGCCGGGAAAATGCAGGCGCAGCAGGCGGGCAGAATGGCGACGGGATTTGATTGGTTTAAAAACAGGCACCCCGTCATGATTATTGTTTGGGGTTTTCCCTGTTTTACTCCTGCTGTAGTTAGCAGATATTTTTCGCTCTGTTTTAAGAACACATTATGAGTTGATTACCATTGGGTCATAAAGACCATTTTAACAAGAATTAAAAAAAGTGTATCTAAATCAAATCGCAGACCCTAGCTTTAACGGCTAAGTGTATGTGTGCTACATCACACGTAATAGCGTTGCTTGATATGATTGGTCTGTGATGAGTGTGACGAGCCGAACGATCGTCCAGTCACAAGCTGCAGTTGTTTTTGAAGCTCCTGCCCCTGAAAACATTTTCAAACAGCTCTTTCTCAGATGGATTGGTGAAATATTTCCGTGGCGAATATCCATCCATCCAAGTTAATAGGAAGTCATCAGTTAACACAGTCTCTCTCTCAATACACTCATGCACTGATACGGATCCAATGGTGCACAGAGGAAATTTTTATAGAAACTAGCTCAGAAGATGCTGGTAGTAAAGTCTGATCTTTGCTCATCAGTTGTCAGCAAGTATTTGATGATGATATAAATATTGATGTTACACAGAAGGTAGTTACTGACCACTTGAGGTCTTCTATGCCCTCTAGTGGTGTCCTCCATGTGACCCATATATTCAAATAGAAACAAAAACGCTGGTGATTCCAACCGATGCAAACATGAATGCAGGTACATTTCCAGATTAAGCAGACCAGGGTCCAGTCTGAGTGAAAGACCCCTAAACCAAACAAGAGCCAAACGTACCAAACATCTCTCTAGCTATTCAAAATGTAACAAACATGATAATATCAGGTGCTTGTTTGAATGCTTGAGAGTATCAATGATTATGACGCACCTGCGACCTGCAGCAGCACCTGATAGTGCAGACTGTTATTCATATAGCTGTTACTGCAGCCTAGAGAAAAAAACTGTAGTCTCACAACATTGTTGAACAGTATAGTTTAAACAGAAAAGGTCTTAGGACTAAGTAATAAAAGCCTAAAAAGTCCTTAATGTGAAATTATTGCAGCTTCATCAGCACCATGGACAGAGTATGGACCTCCTCTTATCATTTAACATTAAAAACACACATCAGGGAGAACGAGGAGCCTCTTTCTTTGATTATTTATCTGTCAGGCTGATGCAGCAGGTTGGTGTGCAGGCCGCACAGCATGTAGGTTGCTGATTTAACTCCCGTGGCCCTAATTTCGTGGCGCAGCGCAGGGTGTGCAGAGCTTGGCACACCCCGCGCAGTGTTAATTTCGTCAAGTGCACCAATGTTCTCAGCCAATTTGACAATTTGATAGATCGTCAGTGCAGAGATGGGTGTGACGGCGCACCAGAGGTAGGTGACGACTGATTCAGGTTGGTGCAGTAACAATTTTGTGCCAAAAATCTGTGCGGAAGGTGCACTGAAAGCTCGCCAGCTCCAACCTGGTCTATTCTCGGCGCAGGCGAAGTGCACCCTCCGCAGCTGTAATTTGGTGACAGGCCCACATGTGCGGACACGTCAACAAAGCCTCAGAGGCAGGTATCGAGAGTGTCAGGCACATTTCAATGCAGAGAAAAAAATCACAGCAATCACTATTTAATGTAGCCGTCTGAACCAGCATATACATTTGTACCTATATTAATTGTCCGGTAAGATCTGATGTCGGATTAAAGCCATTTGTAATAGTGGAAACTTAACCTGACAGCAGCTGGAAATTGCCTTATCAGCCTCATCATCCGATACAGAGTATAAATTCAGCTTCTCTCATTTCATGAAATTCAAAGAAAAGATGGAGAAAAAAGACAGAGAAAAAGGAGAGAAAATAAATGTATGTCGCTCAGTATCTTAAGGATTTACCTGTGATTGCCTATATTTCTCTGTTTTAATCTTTATTCTGAACGTGATCTAAAAAGCACTTGCGTGGAGGGGCAGGGACTAGGGATGTATATCGTTATGATTTTATCAATGCCGATACAGATACCGATACCGATACTCCCTATAGGTATCGATACTTATCGATACTACAACACGTAATTTTGTGTAAAAAAATAAAGACTTTGCAAGATATTAAAAGATTCAACCTTTTTTTATTACCACAAGGTAATAACAAAGCTTCAACAGAATAGAAGTAATGCATTACAAATGCTTCTCAGAGGCAAAAAGAAAGCTAAGGAGATGGTAAAACCTTCATGTCGCCCAACAGACTGCATGTACAGACAGACCCATATGTCTTGTGCTACTAAAACTGATGCTGTAATGATGACTACTAGGGCTCTCACTTTATATTCAATATTCGAATAATCGTTTGAATATGGGGATAAATATCTGTAACTGAATAGTAAATAAATATTTGAATGTAAAATATTGAGTGAAGCAGCACATCAGGGCGCCTGGAGCAGTGGACCGTTTCTTCCAACAGAGGGTGCTGTGAGTGCAGCTTGACCGTCAGTCACATCCGGTGCTCTCTTGACCTCAGTAAACAAAGAGTTTCCGCTCCGAGCGGACATTAATAGTTCCAAATCATCTGAGGAGAGCTGGGCCATCGGCTTTTCTTCCAAGTTATACAGCCGAGTGCAGCGGCGCTTCGTCAAGAGTTTAACCCCGTGTGACTGTGTTGTTTTTGGCAGGGTCTTTACCGAAGGGGCGTATGATAGAGTCTCTGTCTCTGTCGGTGCTGCAGTCTTTAGCGTTAGCCAGGCTGCTAACTCTACACGTGTTGCTATAGCAATCAGACAGTCCGCACTCCTTTAGCTTTATGCTATGCGCGCGCTCCAAGTGTCTGGTGATGTTGCTAGTATTTCCCCCCTTGGACGCTACTTCTCTCTGACAAAGATTTCATTAGGATGTGTTTTCATTAACTTTGCTAAAGTGAGCCCAAACCTTCGAGCGCTTAGCCCTCACTGACATGCTTGAGCCGGACAGCGGTAGTGTCATAACTAGGTGACAGTTGAAGAGACATTTAAATACCGATAAAAGTACCGTTTTTCCAAATTCTTAACGGTATTCAGGTACCGACCCAATTAGGTACCGATGCATGAAAGTACCAGTCCACGGTATACATCCCTAGCAGGGACAGAGGCATTGGTGCGCCTCTCTTCGCACTGCAGGAAATTTGCAAAGTGCGCTGGACACAGCAGTCTGCACCGCACCTGCGTCTGGTCTACAAAATTAGACCCCCTCGTGCCTCTTTGTGGAGTTTGCAGGGTCTTCCTGTTGAAGAATCGACATTCACACAGCAGGCAAGTCTGACTTTTCTGCCTACTTGTGACCCGTATCTGATTTTTTTTTTTTTTTAAAGTCTGAATGGCACAAATCAGATCCCATACCACTTTCATATGTGGACCTGAACCAGATCCATTCGTGTTATCACTTTATTATTATTGAAGTGAGACACAAATCTGCGCCGTAGAAGGCAGGAGATCCAATGTAGACAATGGATGAAACAAGTCAGGATTAACTGTGTCAGTGAAGCCCCTGACATCACAGACCCTCCACCCTGGATCAGCAGCCACTGCTCCACCAAAGGTTCAAATGTCTACTCTTTTTTACCAAGGAGATTTGCCAGCATAAGTTTGTTTGTTTCTTTGCCTGTCTGTTTGTTTGCTTGTTTAGCCTGCCTAAAACTGCATCCCAGGAAACCTGTAACTCAGAAATTTCCCATTTTAAATGGCTGAATGCTGACCTGACAGCGTTCCAGGCAAATTACGACTTAGATTTGAGCGCAAGGAACTCTCACATGTTAACAAACCAACATGACAGGCAATATAGATTTATTCTTAATAACTTCAATCACCAAAGGAGCCTGAAACTTGCTCATTTGAGTGAAACGGAGGAGGGGAAATAGCACATAAGGTAACAGAAGCTTATTCTTTATATTTTTTGGTATTTGTCATTATTTTGAAACATATTTTTATATTGATTAATGCACAGAAAACTAGCTAACACCAGAGCAGCTGCCAGTGATGCATTAACATTAGCAGATGAATGTTAGAGCAATACCTTGCTATAATAAACTTTTTCAAACATTAGAGAGACCAGACCAGCCATCTGAAGGCATCTGACCACTGACTCATGAGCAGCACCACCACATCCAAAGAGGCTGCCATATTGTTTAGGCAGTGATGTGACATCATAAGTCGTACCTCAGAGAACATCGATCTGGTACGAGTTTAAGGGTGGGAAGTAACGAGTTTCACTGTCATTCACGTCACTGTCACGAGTTACAGGTGGGAAAAATACGACTTACAGGTGCCTGGAGTCCAGCATTTTTTGTTATAATTAGATTTTGGTGGTGATCCAGATAATTGTCATGAGTGAATTCTCATTTCTGCTCAATAACTGTCTAATAATGACATCAACATGGTTCTGAGTGCTTTGTGTGGATTTTCAGGGTCATGGATCATGTTATGATGGTAACTTTATCATGAAACTGTTGCTTATAGATGTGACTCATGTGAGATTCCTTGGTGGATGTTTGCGCTCTCCAAGTGTTTCAACTTTCTCAATCTTCTTCTTGCTCTGATTGCACAACAAATTAAAAGCTGACATATGTAGCATTCGCATGTACTTTACAGCGTGCTGTGTGCAACATCACATCTTTGTGCACACGGGTCACTTTAGGGTCACTTCAGGGTTGTACACGGCTCACACTGAAAGCTGATGGAGGTCATATTTTAAACTATAATGTGAACACTACACAAAAACATCAGATTGAGCATTAGGACCTGCAGCCTTAGTCTTCACAGTCTCTAGGTAAACAGCTTAGATTAAGTAACAGGATATAGGACGGGATGTCCTGTACTCGTGCCGTCTTGTACTGTGTCTTAAAGGACAAGTTTGGTTTCTACAGCTTTCACATTGTTTATAGAATGAAGTAGAACAATATACTCACCCAGAAGGCTTTCCTGATCCAAACAGTGCTTCGGGAGATATTTAGATCCAAAATCGAGCGGCGGACATCCGTATAATGGTAGCACATAGGGCATACAGTGCCGCTCCTAAAACTGCATTAATCGTCCAAAAACTCATTAGTTTCACCGATATTTCATCATGGTCTGCTCAGGCTACTCCTCCATTACAGTCTGTGTCGCTCCAGACATGTTTTTGTGACTGTACTGACCTCTGAACTGAAGAAGAAGAACGCTTGCTCTGCACATGCGCAGTGCGGCTCATTGTTTCAGGGGCAGACTGCCGGCTACACAACGACTTTCTTCTTCCAGTTTTGTGCAAAATGGGCGAATATCTATTGGATGTTGTGGAGGAGAAATTTGAATATGATGGGTGTCCTTACAGTTTCGAGCCAGAGTTTACAGATGAGGAGCTCATCGAAAGGAGGACGCAGAGAGAGTACTGCGCAGGCGAGGAGGCAAACCTTCTTCTTCTTCAGTTCAGAGGTCGGCACAGTTACAAAAACATGTCTGGGGCGACACAGACTGTTGTGGAGGAGTAGCATGAGCGTACCATGATGGAATATTGGTGAAACTAATGAGTTTTTGGATGACTAATGTAGTTTTAGGAGCGGCGCTGTATGCCCCGTGTGCTACCATTATACGGATGTCCGCCGCTCGATTTTGGATCTAAATATCTCCCGAAGCACTGTTTGGATCAGGAAAGCCTTCTGGGTGAGTATATTGTTCTACTTCATTCTATAAACAATGTGAAAGCTGCAGGAACTGAACTTATTCTTTAACTCTTAGCCAGCAGCTAAAGTCCTCCCTGCAACCAACACCGACATTGTGTTTCTTTTCAAGGACACAACAGTTCTCAGTCAGCAGGAGGTATGACCAGGCTGGACTTTCAACAACAAAGCAGAGTCAGGCAAATGTTTGACTATTTGATGAGATATTACTTCTGTAGTTAATGTAGGAGAATAACTGGTCAATGTTAAACTTCTCTGTGATGAGTCCATAATCTCCCCTGATTGATGGAGTGTTTGTCATAATAGATTGCCCAGCCTAAAAAAAGTCACCACCAGAACAAGGCCACACACTCTATTATTATGCTTGACTGGCTTTATCTTTGATTACAGTCACATTCACTGTGTCATTATTTCGATAAGCGTCTGCAATGTCACAGATCTGTCGCAGATCATGGCACTGCCCCCACAGGCTTGGACAGTAGGCACTAGGCATGATGGGTGCATCACTTCACCTGCCTCTCTTCTTACCTTGATGCTTCCATCACTCTGGAACGCGGTCAATCTGGACTCACCAGACCACATGACCTTCTTCCAGTCCTTCAGTCCAATCTTTATGCTCTCTAGCAAACTGAAGCCTTTTTTCTGGTTAGTCTTACTGATTAGTGGTTTTCTTAAGACTACACAGCTGTTCAGTCCCAATCCCTTGAGTTCCCTTCACATTGTGTGTGTGAGAAAATGCTCTTACTTTCACTATTAAACACACCCCTGAGTTCTACTGTTGTTTTTCTTTGATTTCATTTGGCCAAACATTTCAGTGATTCACCGATCATGATCATTCAGGATTTCTTTTCGACCACATTTCTTCCTTTAAGACAATGATTCCCTATTATCCTTCCAGTTTTTAATAGTGCGTTGGACAGTTCTTAACCCAGCTTTAGTAGTTCCTTCAATCTCCTTAGATGTTTTCTCTGCTTGATGCATGCCAATGATGTGACAGTGGTAGTTATGACCCAGAAGCAAGCAGATAAGATGAGCAATAAACAGTCTTTATTTGACACCAAGTTCAGACACAGTTCAGAGCGGGGTTTGAACCCACAACCAGGAGATTTGCAGACGGGTGCTCTCACAACTGAGCTATCCCGGACATGTTCAGACAATGGTTCACTCAGTCTTTTCATGGGAGAAGCTGCGGCTTGAGCGGGGCTTGAGCCCGCGACAGTAAGATCTGTGATCGGATACTCTACTGATTGCGCCACACAGGAGATGCTCAGACAGGGGCTCACACAGTCTTTACAGGGGTGTAGCTGCGACTTGAGCGGGGCTTTAACCCGCGACAGCAAACTTTGAAGATGAACACTTCTCTGATTGCAACACACAGGAGGAGTCCAAAACTGAGACCCACACAGTTTAAACAGGAAACAGGCTGTGGCTTGAGCGGGGGTCGAACCCGCGACAGCTAGATCTGTGGTCGGACGCCTTACCGACTGAGCCACACAGGAGATGCACTGACAGAAGCTCACACAGTCTTTACACGAGGAGGTGATGCAGGCTTGACTCACACACAGACGAGCAGAGGCGTTCAGGAACACTCGGAGATGTGATTCAGGCGAACTCACGTTGTCGAAGACAGGCAGGGAGTCAGACACCAGGCGGATGGCACAACGTAGGGCAGACAGGGCTCGGCAACAGGAGACTGAAGCAGGATCGAAAGCCGGGGATTCAGACAGGCGGGTGAAAGCAGGACAGAAGCTAGTCGATACCTTGGAGTCAAGCCGAGGGTCAGGCGTATGAGGCAGAGTCTGGGACGAAACTTGTCGGCAACGGTTGATCAATCCGGGAAACAAGTCTGGAAGTCTCAGCATGAGTGCGATGACAGTCTGACAACGACTGAGTGTGGAGCTGGGGCTTTTGTAGCTGGCTTGATTGCCAGAGACGAGGTGCAGGTGTGAGCAGCAACACAGGTGAGGTGAGTCTGGACTGATTAGAGTGGAGCAGGGAGTGACAGGCTGCGGATGAGGCTGAGGCTGAAGCCGAGATTGTGACAAATGATTTGACCCTTCTTAAACAGACTAACATTTTTTCCATGACCACAGGATGTGTCTTTGACATGGTTGTTTAAGAAATTAGCTACTCATTTCATCATTGGGGTTCAATAACTTGTTTCCAGCTTAAAGATAATCACCCATGCAGTAATTATCCAATAGGAGGCTCGTACTTTTTTGCTTAGTTAAATCCAAGTGGCGACTTTTTTTTTGGCCAGGCAGTGAACATTTCAGTAAGACATCAGGGTTTCTGCATCTTTGCCTCCAAATAACTCTACTTTCAGGGATAAACACAACACTGAATGGATGAAGTTGAGTTGGTGAAGTCTGGGTATCTTGATGGCTGGATTAGAGAGCAGCTGCAGTGGTTTAGAAATAACTTCAGTAGATGATTTTCTCCTTTCAGAGTATCAAATGTTATTGTTTTCTATTTCATGTGAAATCCTGATAAATCAACTTAACATGAGGTACGACTTGTGAGGTTCATGCATTTGTGAAATGCGCCAGAATGCCCTGCAGCTGGGAGCTAGTGATTATTTGGTGTTAGCGCCAGGCACAAAGTTAAGACGAAGCCCCTTGAGGCTGATGAAGAAAAAGACGGACCTATATATATATATATATATACAGTATATATATATATACAGTATATATATAGATATATATATATATATATATATATATATATATATATAGATATATATATATATATATATATATATATATATATACATATATTAAAATGTTATTGTTGTGAAATCTTTTGGCTACAATAAACATGATCTTGGGACAACCTACTTCAAGCCAATCTTAATCAGTCCTCCATGTTCCTCAACTGTGCTGTTACTTCAGTTTAAAACATCTATAACACTTAGTGAAAACAGTTACATCTGCTTTACTGAGGTCATTAAACCAATCCGAAACAGAGGAGAACAAAGCACAAACAACCAGAGGAAAGAATTAACTAATTGACCCAAGGAGAACAGATGCTTTAAAGGCTTTTGTTCAGAGCATTTATGATGATAAAACTGCGTGTTAATTGGTGCTTGTTTTCCGATGGCAGCTCGTTGTCCTGACCACAGGGTTCCAGTCTCCTCATTCATGAGCCACAATTTGATGATTTCTAATAAAAACAAATCAGAACAATGTGTTCATGGCACAAATTAAACACAAATGAGTACAAGGGGAATGATTACAATCTTAAAGTCTGCTCTAAATCAGCCATTCTCAACCTTGGGGCCCCGACCCCAAGGGGGTCGCGAGATGATTTCTGGGGGTCGCCAAATCATTTAGGAAAAATATAAATGTGCAAAATTAATGTGGCGTCCGACCGGACGTTAAAGGACAACAAGTGATTGGTCTCAAACAGACATTTTATTACTCAAAATCAATTACTGTTTGTATATCCGACATACGTTTTATCGATCGGGTGTTGTTTCAGCACCGCAGACAGCGAATTTTCATTGCGTTCCAAGGGGAGGGGGGTCGCGGACAGTACTGAACGTTAAATTGGGGGTCGCGACTTTGAAAGGTTGAGAACCACTGCTCTAAATCATGATAAAAACCAATTTGGAGCTGATTTATGTCACTTCAAGATAAATATTTCCAGATTGTAAAGTTACCATGGTGGGTTACTTGACCCTATTCCTCCTAAATTTAGTGGAAGTTTAATAAAAATCTCTTGAAGAAGCTCTTGACATATCAAGTTCAGAAGAAAAGCATGATCATGAGGTCAAAAGACATCTGACTTTCTCTCCCCTCAATCATTCTTGAGGTATCGCACTCATACTTAAAGATGACCTCAAGACTCCATGACCTTGACCTTTTTTATTTATACACCTCATCCTCACATCCAGGTTGTCACGTTGTCTATGTTTAAAGAAAATCCAAGAAGTTTTATGATGTTGCACTAACAAGTTCCGGAACATCAGGCAACACCTGGGCCGAAGTGCCGACACCTGCAGTACCAGCGGCCTGTTGCACGAAACCAAGATAAGGGATTAGGCTGGGATATCTTGGTTATCCTGGATCAATTAATCCATGATCTGGTTGCACAAAAGTCGGATAGGGGGATGTTGGATATGTTCGATAAGTGTTATCAGGGAGACTTATTCTGTAGCTCTAGCCTGCTCCAGACCAGGCTATGTTCCAGGATTTTTTCTTTATGTTTTTTTTTTATTGCAAGACAAAACAAAACAGACAATGCAAATGACCTGGAAAAAAAACAGGACAAAAGTGTACATAAAAGACATACAAGCAGGTCAGTTTTACAGTTTTACAGTTTAGGAGAAAATAACAAATTTTGCAAAACTAAGAAAATAATTATAATTATAATTGTTAATGACTACTAATGATGGTGTATATAACAGGGAATGAAAGAAAAAAAAAAAAAAGAAAAATTGACCATTGATATATTAATAGTTATGTTTGTTTTTTTCTTGTAAAATGAGAATGAGATTATAATCCCCATCATGACTGCCTTGCCCGTTTCCCATAGAAGTGATGGTGATGACTTTGGGGAATCATTTATTTCCAGGAAGGATGCCTACTCTCTTTTAATAAGGTTGTCAAAATATGGATTAATTAAGAGGGATGTATTAAAACGCCATCGTGTGAATGATTTATGAGGTGTTGGAGGGTTCCACCTAAATGATACTGGTGCATGGTCACTGATAATGATGGGGTAGATTTGGTGATCAGAAATATTTTGAATAATTGAATTGCTGGTGGGGAAGAAATCGATGCGTGAGTATGAGTGATGAACATGAGAAAAGAAAGAATATTCTTTTGTAGTTGGGTGTTGTAGACACCAACTATAACCATGACCCAAATCACTCATGAGCTGGATTATAGTTTCTGAAGACTGCCAGGTGTGGTTATTATTTGGGGTAGTAGATCTGTCTATTAATGGATCTATTATTGTATTAAAGTCAGGAGAGTCAGAAATGCTTGAAATGGATGAAAAGAAGTTCTGAAAAAAGGAGGGGTTGTCAGAGTTTGGGCCGTAAAAGTTACCGATTTTAAGTGGGTTGTTGTGTTGGAAGTTCATGTTCAGTTTGGAAGAAGGCACAAGTCCAGATTAGATCGGTTAGTCAACCATTTATTGACAATATGTGAGACCATAAAATAATAAAAATACTCAGCTGCTGAGGGCTCAGTTCTGCACCTCACCAGGGATGTACAGGAAAAGAGCATTGAACACAAGCATACACAAGATCTTATACACATCAGGATTTGGGAAGTACCAACTTATCACTTGGTAAGATCATGTCTGGTTTCATAAGCTATGTCCGTCAAGAAGATAAACATAATGTCTGGATAAAGGTCAGACTTGAGGCAGAAGTTCAACCAAGAGTTCAACGAAAGTTCTCGCAGTTTCGCAAAACCACAGGACCAACTACAGGATGTGAAATGGGGAAACTGCCCCCCCAGACCTTAACTGAAACCACAGTCCTGTCTAACTGAGACTGTACCTGTATGATTTATGACACATTTGACCTGTTGAACAAACATGTCTGAACTGATCTGCCCTAACATAATAAGTTTGAATAACTGTTAGCATAAAATGACATCTTTGGACAAATGTTAGCATTAGCTTGTATATAATTCCAACAGTTGTTAGTGGATATATTGATGATAATAAAACGTCCTTCTGGGTCTGTGATGGTCATGTTATAGGTAAATGGAATTGACTTACTGATTAAAGTACAGACTCCTCTTTGTTTTTTATTGTATGGAGCTGAAAATGAGTGAGTAAATTGAGATGATTTTAACTTTGTTGTCTGAATCTGAAAGATGTGTTTCCTGTAATAAACAGGGGTCTCATTTATAAAAGAGTGCGTGGAATCCTTAAAGAAAAAAAAAAAAAAAAAAAAAAAAAAAATCAGATTTATAAAACTGTTCGTACCAGAGGTGTGGACTCGAGTCATGTGACTTAGACTCGAGTCAGACTCGAGTCACAATTTTGATGACTTTGGACTTGACTTGACAATATCATCAAAGACTTGCAACTCGACTTGGACTTTGACATCAGTGACTCGGGACTTGACTCTGACTTTAGTCTTATGACTTGAAAATACTTTTAATTTTCAGTAAGACTGTTGAGTAAAATGTGCTCCTATTCAAAGTATTGAATACTGAGTACTGATTTTTGTCATTTCCAGCAAGACAGTATTTTTTCCCACAGGATCTGCCCATTGAATGCATCTATTAACATCCAATTAGGGATTAGAAGAATAAACAAAGAGGGTGTGGATTACACAGTTATTTTGCTGAGTGTGAGACTGCTGGAGTGCAGGAACAACCCAGAGATGGGGAACCATGCTACCGAGGATAATTTCATTTGCATTCACAAACTACGATGTCATAAACAAAAAACAAATTGCAGTTTGTAAAACCTGCAGTGTGAGAATAACAGACGGAGAGGTGATGACGTTGAACTTTTTTCAACACCTGAAGCTGCACAGAGAAAGGTAAGTTGGTCTAGTAACTGTTCTGAGATCCTTTTGGGTAACTTTAGCTTAGCATCCGCTATAAGCAACAACGGTATCGCTCTTAAATTTGCCAAGGCTAAAAACTGAGACTGATGTTAGCAGAAAATAATTGTAAAGTTAAGGCCCAGGGTGACCAAGTGACCTGTTTTCATGTCCTGACTGTCATGTTTTTTTGTTATAAAGTGACAAAACTGTCCTGGTTTTTATTTTTTATTTTTAATTTGGTCAACGGTGCTTATGACTTGAAAGGACTTGAAAATTTTAAGCCTATGACTTCAGACTTGACTTGACTTGACTTGACTTGTCTTTACTTGAGACTCGACTTGGACTTGCACGTCTTCACTTGAGACTTGACTCGAGACTTGGGTTGAAAGACTTGAGACTTACGTGTGCCTTGCAAAACAGTGACTTTCTCCCACCTCTGGTTCGTACGCACACCTGCATGCAATTTTCCATTTATAAATCAGAATCCACCTGGAGAAGTGCGTACGTGGAAAAGCTGCAAATCCCGCCCCTCGCACGCCCATAATTAACCATAAATGGTCAATGCAAAGCAACTCATGAATATTTGGGAAAATAAATAAGCCTTTGGATCATATGCTTTACGTGTGACAATGGCGACCGAAAGGAAAACCAAAAAAAGGAATTTCTCTGAGATGGAGATTGAAGTCCTCATTGATGAGGTGGATGGCTGGAAAGGTATTTTATTCGGGTCTCACAGCACAGGAATCTCCAACAAAAGAAAGGGCAGCGAGTGGCTGTCCGTCGCTGCTGTCGTTAATGCAGCAAGTGCAACAGAGAGGACAGTGTCGGAGATCAAAAAGAAGTGGTCGGATCTAAAAGTCGAGGCGAAGAGGAGGATTACTTCCCACCGGCAGAGCGAGAAGTGATGGATAAAATGGACATGTCGGTAGTTTGCTGCAGCAGTGGATCACAAACTTCACAAAAATCTGAGAATGACACCACGTGATTGCTTCATGCATCCATTGTGCCAAAACACCCACCTTCTTCATTACGCACAAGTATATCTGCAATATTTACATGTTAACGGGACCCACACTGACTTCTTTACATACTTTCTGAGAGCACGCGTCAGTCAGCAGTCTCCCTACCTCAGTATTATCATTAATCAAAGTTTTGATCGACAAAAAAAAAATGTTAATTGTTGGCCACATTTTTTTCCTGGGAAACTCCGTCTGTTCTATTTATGAGGATATGTAGTCCAAATGATCATGTGAGAGATGCCCTGATTTAATCCCCACACTTAGATTATTTCCAGAATAAATATGTGCAGCTGATGAAGATGTGCTGATGGAGGAGGAGAATTGTGTGAAGCCACCGCCGTGTCTCTGTGTGCTCTGTGCGTCTTGACGCAGGTATCTTTATTAAAACTAAAAACCACACTTGGTAATAAATGCGCAAAATTTACAGATATTAATGAAAACTGGTGGCTCTGAGGTTTCTGTGTTAGTCTAATTTTTAACTCTACATCAACAAAAACATTAGTGTCTGGTCCTGTGAGGTCCACCCGGATAATGAAGGCGAGACAGCGCTGAAGAAATATGTGTGTGGCGGACTTTTAGTTTTTTGTTGTTGTTGTTGTTGTTGTTGTTGTTTTTTGTATATTTTCATAATGAAAGTGACTTATAGGAAACGGCCAATTACACGCGTTATTTATAGCCCAAATAAAACAGTTAGTTTGAATGGTTACGATGACGTGGTCTGTCAGTAAAGTTAGATATTTAGTGAAATAAAATGTTGGGGAGACATCAACATGTATCTGGAGGCTTCAGTTCACCCCTTTACCGTCTGTGACGCCAGTTTCCCATGCCTCCAAAATGTACGTACGCCTGGTTCAGAGTTTGCTTACCAGTGCGCACATTTTACCGTCAGGTTTGTTTTTTATAGATCACAAACTTTGTGTGGGAAAGCTTTATAAATCAGACCCCAGAAGTCTGCTTGAAGTGTAGTGAGATGGCTGAATATTTTTTGTTTCTTTGCCTGAGCACCAATACCTCGAACATTCTAAGAAACAAATTTTAGAACTGACATGCTAGGGAGCTGTTATTAATGAGATAATGAGAAATGAATTTGGTGAGTGATTGAGTGTGTGGTAATGCATGTGGGTGTGTATGTGTGTGTATGGGACTTACCGAGTGGCTTGCAAAAGTAGACCTGATCTAACAAAACAAAACAAAACAGAACAAAAAAACACGTAATTTTAGACACCAAAGACATTCAATAGCACAAGAAACACTTAACAGTGACGAAATACACTGAATCACAAGCGAGTCCATGAACATGCTGTGAGGGGCGAGACGAGGTGCAACAATATATAACATTGTCCTTATATATAGCGAGCAAACGGCGGGGTGAAGGGGTTTAGGAGGGAGGGTGCTGGTGGGGGTTGTATCTATGAGAGAGAGGAGAATATGCTTACGGGGGAAACAGAGAGGGGGGATGCTAGTATAACCAGGGGGTGATGTCCTTGCTGTGGTACAAGTGTCCGTTAATGTAAAGTTTGTCCACTGAGATGACTGCTTTTTTTCCTTCTGTGATCATGTGTTTGCGGATGGGGAAGAGGTTTTTTCGTCTCTCCATAATTTCCTTGGGATATTGATCATTCATTCCGTAGTGAGAACCTTTCAGGTGTTTGCCTTGATGTCTGACCAGTTCCTTTTGTTTGTAATGTTCAAATTTGGCGACAATCGGGTGGGGCCAGTTGGTAGTGGTGTGTTTTTGTCCCAAACGATGAAGACAGTGAAAGGTGATGGTGTTGACGGTTTCTGAGGGGAGTTTGAGTTGGTGTTTTAAGAAGTCCTTAACTGCTTTCTCTGGGTCGTCGGTGGCGTGTTCAGGAAAGCCAGAAAAAGAACAAATTGTCTCTCATACTTCGGGCTTGTAAATCCAGAATGGTCTCTTTCATTGTTTTGTTTTCGGCAGTGATGGAGGTGAGCTGGGATGTGACGGAGGTGAGTTGGTTTGTGATGGTGTTAACGGTGTGATGAAGTGTTTTATTTTCTCTAGCGAGTGACTCGATCTGTTGCTGACTGAATTCAAGGCTCTGGTGAAGTGACTGAAACTCTTTGTGTAATATTTCAACAGTAATAATCATAATAATACATTTTATTTGTATTGCCCTTTACATCAGAAGATCTCAAAGGGCTACAAGTTAAAAAGAGAAAAACAATGAAACAAAACAAACAAAAAACTAAGCAGAAAAGGGCAGTTAAAAAGATCTAAAACAGCGACAACTAAGAAGAGGAACCAAAAGCCTTGTTAAAAAGAAAAGTTCCTTTTAAAACTGTCTGTGGACTGTGGAGCCCTCAGGGTGTCAGGGAGGGCATTCCACAGACGGGGTGCAGCAACACTGAAGGCCCTGTCACCCATGGTCCTCAGTCTGGTTCTGGGTGTCTGGAGGAGGTGATTTGAGTCTGTGGAGCGGAGGGAGCGTGACGAGTGTTGTGGGGTGAGAAGCTCTTCGAGCTGGGGGGGGGCATGTCCATGGATGCATTGGTGTGTGAGGAGGGAAACCTTGTATTCTATTCTGCTGGAGACCGGAAGCCAGTGTAGTGAACGGAGGATGGGGGTGATATGGACATGTTTGTGCACTCTCATCAGGATCCTAGCTGCAGAGTTTTGAATGTATTGTAGCCTTTGCAGGCTCTTGCTAGGATCCCGATGAGAAGTGCATTGCAGTAGTCCAGTCTGGAGGAGATAAAGGCATGGACTAGCTTTTCGGCATCTGGAAGGGAGAGAGTGGGGCGGAGTTTGGAGATGTTTCGGAGATGGTAGAAGGAGGTCTTGCAGAGATGGTTTATGTGGGAGTCGAAGGTGAGTTGGGGGTCCATTTTCACACCAAGATTTGTGAGTGTAGATGAGAGGGGGATGTTTGTGCCAGAGAAAGTGATGCTGATTATGGGTGATGATTGAATTTGTCGAGGGGTGCCGTCCAGGATGGCTTCAGTTTTGGAGCTGTTGAGTTGGAGGAAGTTGTGCTCCATCCATGCCTTTATCTCCTCCAGGCAGATGGTGAGTTGTGATGGTGATGATAATGAGGGAGGGATTGCAGCTTTGGCGTTGACATACAGCTGTGTGTCATCGGCATAACAGTGGAATGAGAGGCCATGGCGACTGATAACCTGGCCAAGGGGAATGAGGTAGAAGATGAAGAGGATGGGGCCTAGGACAGACCCTTGGGGAACACCGCAGGTGACTGTGTGTAGGTTTGAGGTGGAGTGGCCCATGTAGATGTATTCTGTCCGGTTTGTGAGGTATGACTGGAACCAACTGAGGGCAGTGCCAGAGAGACCAATGGTGAAGTGGAGCCGGTTTAGTAGAATGTTGTGATCAACTGTGTCAAATGCTGCGGAGAGGTCCAGGAGGATGAGGACGGATGGGAAACCAGCGTCTGATGACAACAGGAGATCGTTTGTGACTCTTACAAGTGCAGTTTCTGTGCTGTGGGCGGAGCGGAAACCAGACTGGAATTTTTCAAAGAGGTTGTTGAGTTGTAGGTGGTTCTGAAGGTGGGTGGCAACTGCTACTGCAACAAGGGCAATTCTAGCATACAAACAAGACTGCGAGTACAAGCGGCTGAAATGAGTTTCCTTCGCAGGGTGTCTGGACTCTCCCTTAGAGATAGGGTGAGATGTTCGGTCATCCGGGAGGAGCTCGGAGTAGAACCGCTGCTCCTCCACATTGAGAGGAGTCAGCTGAGGTGGCTTGGGCATCTGGTCAGGATCAACCTGGACGCCTCCCTGGTGAGGTGTTCCGGGCACATCCCGCCAGTAGGCAGCTTTGGGGAAGACCCAACTTCTGGGAACACCTCGGGATCCCCCGGGAAGAGCTGGGCAAGGTGGCCGGGGAGAGGGAAGTCTGGGCTTCCCTGCTTACGCTGCTGCCCCCGCAACCTGACCATGGATAAGCTGGAGAAAACAAACGAACGATAGATAGATAGATAGAGAGAGAGAGAGAGAGAGAGAGAGAGAGAGAGAGAGAGAGAGGGAGAGAGGGAGGGAGGGAGATGAACAGCATAGTCTGTTTCATAGTTTCTGTGTAATGTGATGGTGGTATTCACTTTACTTGCAGGCCTACTTCATGTTCTTGATTTGACAGATATTTATATCCATCATAGATGAATATAGCAGCCACATAGGTAACACCTAAAACCAAAGTAGGACTTAGAAAAAAATGGGCAATGTCATGGGGTGATGTTTCATCAAATTTTGAATAAAACATTAAAAAAAAAAAGTATGCCTATAGAGGAGAAGTCATTTTTATTAGGGATGATAGTGCTATAGTGCCCTACATTTAAATAAGGCAGAAGACACAAATGAGCTTGTACTCAAATAAAGTAGTTATCTCATAATTTGGCATCACCTTTAGATTATCATCAGATTGGATGATATGATCAGATTGGACCGCTGGTAAAAGGAAGGTATTGTTATGTAAATTGTGGCTGTTGTCACCTTCTGCTTTTTTTCTAGGACAATTTGTGCATTTATTCTGTCATGTGTTCACTGCACTTTGAGGGTGAAAGAAGAAAGAAAATCAGACATTTTCAAATAGTTTCCTCTGGTGGATTGGAACCCACGGCGCAGTGAAAAGTGACCTCATGTGAACCTCAGTGCCCTGCACCCCAACCACTCAGCCACCTTGTCTCTTACATAGCTGACAAAAAGTGCAGTATCTGACTTGTCTTGATTCACGGTTATTCCGGCGTTATTTAAAAAAGGTCTCAATGTATGTCACTGAACAAGAACATCATTGATTACGGATCAAGATGAATTTAATGTGAAACATGTTCACAAGGCGGAGCTAAAGTAAGCTTGACCATAAAACTGCCCAGGACCAGGCTTGTCGCTCTGGCTGAGTTACCATGGTTACCAAGCCAGGCTAGCCCTAAGCCTTGTTAGTGGAACAAAACTCTCACTAAAGTTAGCAAAGCTGACCGAGATAAGCCAGGCTTAACCGGAAACCAGCTTTGGGGAATACTCCCCTGGATGTCTGAATCCTACTTTTGTGCAACAGGTCCCATGAGTGTGACTGCAGAAGCCTGACTTAGGTTATCCTAAATAAAAAACATTTTAGCTTCAGTCTTATACATATGAATGTCTCTGTGTGTTTTACTGCACTCAGGTGATTTTTGTATTAGGACTTGACCCATATGGATTTTTTCAAGGCCAATGCCTATACCAGTATTTGGTGGAAAAATATGCTGATTACAGATTAATCGGCTGATTAATAATAATAAAAAAACAACTACCTTTAAATTTGAAAAAAAAATGCCATAAACACAACTATGAATATATGAATTACAGGCAGAACATTTGATGGTTTAATAATACTTAGTCCTTTAGTATTTGTAACTTTACAACAGAGAGTGAATTCACAGTACAATAACATGCACAAAAGCATTAATCCTCTGGGAAACTAATAATATAAACTTAAAAAATGAGTCACTCTTTATCTTGTACTTCTTGATGATAAAAATTAGAGATAGATCATAGCACACATAGAACAACTTTTTATAAAGTTGTAAACAGGTAACTGTGAGAGGCAAGCAACAAAAACACTAAGATAACGTTCTTTTTATAGGCATCTTTTATTTTTCTTACCTGCTCAAGTACAAAATAAGAGTGTGCAACACTGCAGAAATTTCCTGAAAAACAAAATTACCCATTTTAAAATGTAAATATATAGATTATTTATTAACTTTTCGTCACATCTGATTTTCAGTCCCATAGTCCTCTTTAGTGGATCAGAAGAAGGTTTTAGGGCAGATAGAAACACTTTTTTTTTATTGTAAACATGAGGTAACGTGTGAGAATAATTTAAATATATTGTGAGACACTGCACATATATGACAAACTTCTTTAGACAAGCTGATGAAAGCCCCAGGCTATGATAAATTCTCCCCTGGATGAGTCCACTGCAGCCATCGTAGAGCTCCTAAAGAGCCATGCTAATGGTAGCATAGTTAACTTGCTAGCTAGTTAGCTTAGCTGCAGCATCAGAGACAAGCGGGTGAAGCCACATTTCCATAATAATCATCATTGAACAGTCACAAATAAACCGATACCCAGTCATCAGAAGTTCCAATTCTTCAGTTTCGTAAATGACACATGTGGCATTGGTCAGCTTGGCAGTGCCAGCCTGTGAGGCTGCTTCGGTAACTGACCTAGCAGAGAGCTTGTTGGTCTCATTGTGTCCAGCAGGACATTGTGCAACCGCAGAAAGCCACTCACTATGTTGTATCTTCAGGCTAAAAAAAGCTAATTCTGTGTGAATGTCATCCAAGCACACAGCATCAGTAGAGCTCAGAGCCACTTCACCAAGGTGCATCTTTGGTAACATCATCATTCTGTGCAGCTTGGACACCGATCAGCGTTTACTGTTGTATGAGAAATTAAGAATATATTGGCGTTACATTGGCAAAACTCTTGCCAATGTTGAATACTTTGAAAAGGACTATAATCGGCCAATTTAATCGGATGGCTGAGATATTGGTCGGTCCCTGTTTTTTTATATCACATCCATTTTTTTAATTTAATTTGGGATTTCTAGTTTTGGAAATTGGACCATGATAACAAGGCTGCACGTCCACACGGAGACACTATTGGTGAGATGCAGGGATGGGAACTGATAGGGTTTTATTGATGCCAATGCCTTTAACTATTCCTTTAGCGATTCCTGCTGATTTTCTTCAGTTACAGCAGAGCCAAACACATGACACTATTGCAGTAAGTGCCCTTGTTTGCCTTTATCAGTTCTGCTGATTGCCCCTTATGAGGGCATGACTTCCTTTATTTGAAAAGCATGCAGAGCAAAGTGGAAGAAGTTTATAAGGGAAACGATAAGAAATTGATAAGCAGTAGACAAGTGATATTGATTCCTTGAGGGAGGTTCGATTCCGATCCAGCCTCTCTGTCTTTGAGAAGGTTGATTGAAATGTGCAGTATGGCATCCACAACATAAAAAAGTAACGTTGCTTCACCCATTTCTTTCACAGTCAGTACATATGAACAGACGATCGAAAGTTGACAAACATTGTATCTTCCAGACTTGGCAGTAAAAACCTTTAGGTCTAAAGTAAAGCTGGGATGCAAATTTATAATTTTTGGAGACAAATTACATAAAGCCACAGTGATATCATGGTCCTGGTGCTTCAGTGACTCAAAGATTATTTCTAAAAATTGAAAATGTTTACTCCACACTGTCTGAATCAGCCCTCTATGGTGCTCATCTTTGCTGTTATTTCAGTTTAAAACATATATCACACTTAATAAAAAAACAGTTACAGGTGCGTAACTGAGACCATATAATCAGAGACAGAGGAGAATAAAACACAAACAACCAGAGGAAAGAATTAACTAATTGACCCAAGGAGAACAGATGCATTAAAGGCTTTTGTTCAGAGCATTTAGGATGATAAAACTGTGTGTTAATTGGTGCTCAATTTCTGATGTCCTGACCACAGGGTTCCAGTCTCCTCATTCATGAGCCACAATTTGATGATTTCTAATAAAGACAAATCAGAACAATGTGTTCATGGTTCAAACGAAACAGAAATGAGTACAAGGGGATGATTACAATCTTAAAGTCTGCTCTAGATCACATAATAAATCAATTTAAAGTCATTTATAGCTCATGCATCAGTTAGATAAGCATGTCCAAAGAGGAAAATTACTGCAGAGGGGACTTGACCTTTGACCAGGGCTGTCATTTTTGTCAAAAATCACATTTCCATAAGATTATTTCAATATTTACCTCTCCCAAGGCCACATGTCTTTGCTTGTGAAGCGTGCAATCTTGTCTGTTCAGCCTTTCCACACCTCTGGACTGCGGCAGGGGAAAGACTGACAAATGGGCCTGCAGATTTTTCTTAGTCGGGTTGCACATAATTGGCACACAGTGGAGTCCAAAGAGCATCAACATGGCACTCCTCAATGTTTCAATGTTGTTATTGTCTGATCAAACTGACTCTGCCGGTCCTTTTTTGTCGAGGTGTCTTCTTGATTTAATGGAGCACCGGCCTTCTCTCTTCAGGCAAAGATGAATCGAGGTCAGAGTCTGAGGATGTCTCCAGAATGACCTTGAGCAGATGAGCGATGGAGAAAGGCTTCAAGGAAGAATAGCTGCTGAGAAGACATTACTGATGCCTGCAAACATCCAGAAACACTTCAGATTAACCAGGGAGCTCAAAGACTGTCCTCCAACAAAAGAGCTCGTCCAAACTGAGCAGAGAAGGTGGAGGACATCAATCGAGAGCAGAAGGAGAGACAGCAGAGGGTTGAGTTGAGGAAGCACAAAATGACGCAGAATCATATGAGATGGACAACAGTTGTGGAGGAAAATCATAAAGTAAATGAGACCTAAACAAGGAGAAGGAGCAGCAACCTTAAGATGAGGTGGAGGAGGCTGATCCTGGAGCTCCATGATGGACGTGCTGGACAGACTGCTGCTCTGAAAACAAGAGACACAATAAGACACAGGCACTCTCCAAAAGAAACTGTTTGTTTGTGTTTTTAATGGTCTTTTATAAAATAATTGGATGTGGAACATTTCAAACTCAGTTTGTCACAGAGGAAAATAACCTCAGTGAATCAAATTTAACCTTTTGTTCCTATTAACAGCATTTTGTGGCCATGTGTAAAATCTTGTTAAAATACCACTTCAGTTACATAGTCAAGAATTTGGGATGATCAAGTTTAACATTGACAGTTTTGACTGTGACAGAAATGATGCACCTGAACATCTAGTTCAGGGGTGGGCAACTGGTGGGCCGGGGGCCACATGTGGCCCTCCAGTCACTCAGTGTGTCCCAAAATAAAACCCAAATTGTAAATATGAAGAAAAATCAACAACTGCTAAATATGATTTATCATGAGTTACCAGTACAACACAATGCTTAAATTAGGATAGATATGTTTTGTTTTTTGCAGTTCATTAAATAACGTACATTGCTATGAATGTGTCATTAAATATATTCTTTATGTGGCATTAAAATTTAATATATACTTAATAAAAATATATTCGAAAACAATGGTGGAGGTAAACACTCATTATTTTATTGCATTAAAAGATGCTTATTCTGACTTTTGTTATGTCTCATTAAATCCTGAGTTTTTAATTGTGTTTGAGTTAAAATATGTTAATGCTGGTAAAATGATTTTTTAAACTTTACATTTGCTATTTTTTGTTATTCTGTGATGCCCTCAGTCACTGATTTTTTATTTTTTATGTGGCCCTCTCAGTTATCAAGGTTGCCCACCCCTGACCTGATCAAAAAAATACCTTTAATCGATGCATTGTGATGTGAACATCAATTAAAATGCATCAATACAGAGACCGTCAGTAATCTTTTAATCTTGCTGAGGCTGCTGCCTCAGTTTTGTCTCTGAGGGGAAAAACTGGTTTAGGAAGATAGATCAGTGAAATTAATTAATTTGGTATAAATTAAAAGGACATTTCTTTCTGAAATTGATTTCAAAATCCCTCTATTGTCAGTTAGTTCTTGTATTATCTAATTTTTAAAAAAAGTGGTCCAGTGCAGTAATACAGAAAATCAAGGACGCAACCAACTGCGTTGCATTGTGATATTTAATTTAATCAATATAGTAACTGTAGTTAAACTGAATTATGAGACTGGTAAAGATGCACAGTTATACAACAAAAGCTCTTCTTGGACCTCCCTGTAAGATGGTGTGATTGTTTGTGTGTGAGAAACACCCAGTTCTTTCAGGTGAACTAGAAATGGGCCCATCACTGAGGCTGAAAAATGTTAAATATGTGGAGGGAAAGATTTAAAGATTTCTCTGGAAGGAACAAGTTATATATGGTATCTGTACCTGTTAAAGAGCCCACATGTGGACAGACTTGGTTATCACTCATGTCAACAGAAGTTTCTAGAGTTTGGAGTTAAATATCTACATTATAAATGCATCAGTGCGTCATTTTAAGTGACAGCCTCTATAGAACTGAATGAAACTATTTTGCAGTCTGTGAAGTAAAGCTGCAAAAGTAATGAGCTTAAAAATGTGCTTCTGGTTAATTAACTAACTTTGCAACTCAGTCCAGATTTTTTTGTTCATAAATAGTTGTAGTTTGTTTTACTGCACTTGGGTCCTCTTATTGTAAATTCTGACAATGTTAATTGACTTTTAAGAAAGTATTAATAGGAAAATTATGACACAAGATAATGTTGCCACAAGCTACAGTCTTTAGTTGGACCTTTAAAAACATTAAAAACAACAGGAAAAAAAATAACAAAAAAGAAAATAAAACTTTGGAATGGTCTGAGTGATATGTTAAAACAGTGTCCAAACATCGAGCAGTTTAAGAAAAGTATAAAACCATGATTTGGAAAAAGTACAGGGATGAGACTGTATAAAATCACTGCAGGTGGATTTAGTTTATGTTGTTCCTTTGTTTATTTTATTTTTTCCCTTGATTATGATTTGTGTTATTATATCATAACTATTTTGATTTATTTGTTTATGTGTGATTTTTTTTTTTAATTATTTTATCATTATTTCTTGGAAGTGGGTTAAGAACTGACTGACTGTGTAAGGTAAAGGAGTGGGACCACATAAGTTTGGACCTCCTCCTTTTTGAACATGCAAATGACACAGTTTGGCACTTTGGTTGCTGTTTTTATTTTGTTATGTTTCATTTTTTTCGATTATGTTCAAAATAAACAAATACATAATAATAATAATAATAATAATAATAATAATAATAATAATAATAACAACTAACTCTTTAACTGCAGACAGCATAATACCAAACAAATACATACAGCAATACAAAAAAATGGTAGAACAGGAAGCACATGATCATTTAGGACTACAAATCTGAGTCCTCTTTTTCAGGTTGGATTTAAAATTATTCCGGTCTGGATCCAGTTAAATTTCTGAAGGTTAGGGGTGTCATCTATATTTTGCTGTTTTAAGGACACATGTTCTTGGTGCCTCGACACAGATCAAACTAATCATAGTGTCAGCTCTCATTCGATTTAAATCAGTGTGTGTGCCAGGCTGCTGGTGTTTAAATATTTATTCAGTCAGTTGTTTAGTCTGAATTTCATCTGAATTATTTAATTCCTCTTCTATAATTGTGCCACTACACTCAAGGGATCACACAGAACAGTTTGAAACATGTCAATGCTCATATTGATGTCTTTTTTCACTAAAGCTTCCAGAGCTTAAGAAACTGTCAAAAATATTATTTATTATTTTTTAATTTCCAGTTAAAACTGACAGGATCAGACTTCTACATGTTTAAGAAAGACCTGTAAACTATACATTAAATAAACACAGGCTTGTTTTCTCACTTTCCTGCAGGAATCCTCTGCTCTGTTCTCTATTTCGTTTCTAAAACACACTGGACAGCCCGTTTTATTATCTGTGAGCATGATCATCACTTACATTCATTAGTATATTAGAACTGCCACCCTACTGCATGAAAATCTTTGAAGCACACAGGAATAGCACACAGAGGAGACCTGCACAAAAACTGCTCTTCATCCTGTTGAACTTTAAACTGAACTGAATATCATCAAAATGCTCTGATATTTAACAGTAGAAGATGGCTGCTGTGCATCCACATAAATAAAACAAGCAAGTAAACACTCACCACAGATTTTAGACAGGGTTAATGAAGGTCAATAGTGCAGTTTCACTGTCCTAATGTTAGGAATGCAAGAACCGTGCCTGACCCTCCTATTTTCAATCAATCAATCAATCAATCAATCTTTATTTGTATAGCACCAATTCATAACAAATGTTATCTCAAAACACTTTACAGTAGAGCATAAAGCTCTTCATTTTGTGGATACACATATATGCATAGATACATATATACAGTCATGGAAAAAATTATTAGACCACCCTTGTTTTCTTCTTGTATCCAACACCCAACATTTTAATGCCTGGCTCAACTAAAGGTACATTTGTTTGGACAATTATAATGATAACAAAAATAGCTCATGAGAGTTTAATTTAAGAACTAAGAACTATTCATTTTCCATGGTTTTCTTGATAATAACCAAAATTACTTAAATTCATACATCAATAGCTATGGCATTGTACCGCCAAAAACACTACTTTTAAGCATTCCATGTTTTCTTTTCTGTTTGCTTTAAACACATGATACACACAAGAGTTAATACTTGATTGCATAACCATTGTTTTTGATGACTGCAGCCATGCGTCTTGGCATGCTCTCCACCAGCTTCTGACATTGTTCTGCTGTCACAGCAGCCCATTCCTGTTGGACAAATTCAAACAAATTTTCTTTGTTTTTGGGCTTGTGGTTCTCCATTTTGAGTTTGATGATTTTCCACAGGTTTTCAATTGGATTAAGATCTGGTGATTGAGCAGGCCAAGGCATGCTGCGAATGTTGAGGTTCTCCATCCAGGCTTTAACTGACCTTGCCGTGTGGCAAGGGGCATTGTCTTGTTGGAAAATCCAGTCACTCGAGGCAGGAAAGAGTTTTCCAGCTGATGGAAGAAGACTGTTTTTAAGGGTAGTCCTGTACATGACCTGGTTCATTCGGCCTTCACACAATTGCATTTGCCCTGTTCCACTCAGACTGAAACAACCCCAGATCATGACTGATCCACCCCCATGTTTTACTGTAGGGGCAAGACAGTCTGGGTTGTAAGCTTCTCCAGGCTTCCTCCTAACCAGTAAGTTGGCTGGAGTGGGCATCAATTCAAAATTGGATTCATCACTGAAGAGAACCTTAGCCCAATCATCAACAGTCCAATCCTTGTGGTCTCGAGCAAAAAGAGTAACCGGGCCTTCCTCTGCCTTTCATTGATGAAGGGCTTCTTGCGAGCTCTGTGTGACTTCAAACCAGCTTCAACAAGTCGGTTTTAACTGTCCTTGCTGAACAAGTCACATTTCTCGACAGTGCCCACTCATTTTTAAGGTCCCTGGAGGTCTGGCGGCGATTCCTGACACAGGAGCGGATGAGTGCAGTCATCTCGTGGGGTAGAAAAGGCCACGGCCAGGTAGCAATTTGGTAGTGCCATGTTCAGCTTGTTTTTTTGTTGTTGTAATGAACGGCTGTCTTGGAGATCTTCAGTTTTTTCGCTACCTGTCTCTCACTCATGCCAATTTCCAGCAGTGCCAAGATGGCTGCCTTTGTGGCTTCACATAATTCTTTTGTTTTAGGCATTATGTGAGAGCTGACAACTTCTGAGTTGCGCTACGGCTTGAATGTAAGCAGGAAACCACTCTAGGCCTTTGCAAGAATGTCAAATGGGACATAAAGTATTATGTGACCAGCTGCATTTTTTGTTGTGTTCATTGTATTATACGTTTAGTGGTACCAGATATTAGAATGAACAAGAAATTGAAGAAAACAAGGGTGGTCTAATAATTTTTTCCATGACTGTACATATAAAAATACATATACATAGATATACAAATATATACATCCAACACCCAACATGAATCCATATAGCCAATCATGAATCCCTCCATCATGGCGGCAAGAAAAACCCTTCTGTTAAGCAGCAGGAAATCTTGAATGTGGATCCCAGACTAATGATGAACAGCAAATCCACACGATGCTGTGTTGGGTGTGTGGGCAAAGGACGGGAGATAACAGGAGACAAGTGGACTAAAGTAAGAACTAAAGTTAGTGACAGATCCATGAACCACAGACCTGTCGTCTGATTTATTAGAGGTTAGCCTCTTGAGATGCTACATCTCGTTTTCAGAAGGGTAATCATGTCTGAATGGTTGTGGTGATCATTTTATCGAAGTATAACCAGTGATATTCTTACTGAAAATAAGAATTTATGGCAGTGACAAACTCATGAACTCAGAAAACTGAACTCCAGGCTTCACACAAAAAACCTTTGCATTGGGCATATGATGTTTTTTCGGGGCCCCTGCCAGTCAGTTATTATCCTCCCTCCTCCTTCACAGCAGCCCCGTTTAAGTATAAACAATAATTGTAATGTCTGGTGAGCATTAGATCTTTTATTAACCCTAAAAAAAAGAGATTTTTAAAAAGGAAATAAAGTTTAAAACATCCTTCTATGAAGAGCTCCTCTGTGATTCTCAAAAGATTTTAGTCAGACCATTTCTCCCTGGTTTAGTCAATCGATGTGTCGCCATCAACTGTTTATAGAATCAGTTCATTTATTTTATCTTACAACCATTTTTGAAATTTGATTATTATCGAGTGTATTAATGTGATCTTTGAAGTATTCTGTTTAACTCTTCAGTGCATGTTTTCAGGCCCTTAAGCACATAAATGAACGGCAGTTTGAGCCTCTCAGACAAACTCTAGGTCATGAAGCCGATGATGTGAGCATCTTCAGATTCATCTTTTTTCTTTCTGTCTGTTTTTCTGATGAGATATGTGGAAGGATACAGCGACTGCAAAGAAATTAGAGAAATAAATATCCTGCTTTTCCTAGTAAGAGGTTTTGGATTTGTTTGACTTCGGATGAAATAAATTCTTCAATACTTGTTGAATGCAAAGAGTGCTGCAGGGAACCATTCTCAGCTCTGACCCATTCAAACATCCCCTGAAGGTCAGACATTTCATCAGTGGGTCATGTGCTGTTTATGGAAGAGGATTTTGAAATCTCCCTCTTGTTTTATATCATTAAACTACAAAAGTATGAAGCAACAGGGTGGCATCACAGAGCTTGAGTTGAAAGGATAATTATTCAAATGAATCAAAAACATATATTGCATCTTCAGACAGTTATTCCCTCACACATAAGTGCAGAGGTTTGATCTCTCTGATGTTTTCAAGACATTTATCTAAAGCATATCATCTGCATGTTCACAAACAAAATTCACATAAATATTTAATTTCTCACGAAAAAGAACAGGCACAAGGCTACTTCTGTGAGAAAGTGGTAAACATGAGGTTATAGTTTAAACCTTTGCCCTCTTCAGTCCAAATGGGACTCTGGGATAACTTCTCACTTCAAAAAGAACCCAAACTATCCCCTGAAGGTCTTTAAAAGGTCTTTATACGTTTTAAATTTGGTTTAAAAGGTTGCGAACAATCTGCTGCTCCACAGCCTCTCTTCTAGCCTGTAAAAATGTTCCGTTCTTTTGCAGTCACTGAGCATCTCATGCCAGTCTGATCATTTTGATTTTGTGGTTTGGAGACCATGTCAGAATGGCCTCAGAGTCTGGCAAACTTTCTGAGATTCTGGTATGAGAGTAAAAAAAATCAATGCTGATTCTCCTTCAGTCAAAAGCTGACATCCAACAGGAAGCTATGTATTCAGACTGATTTACTTGTCCTCCTGAGGCACCAGCTGCTGATTAATCAAGATGCTGACGCGGGTTAAGTGACCTTAAAAAAGTGACCTTTTAAAAACTGAAGAAAACAAACTTGAAAATAAAAAATAGGACACAGACTGAGCTGCACGTGGACGATACATCATTGTCTTTGTCAAAGAAATTAAGAGTTTGTGTTTTTGTGCCTCTTTGCTGGAAACAACAGTGGACATGATGCATTCGGGTTTCTCGTCATACCACTGTCCAGTTCTTGTAAATATGAGAAATCTTCCAGGGATTCCCCTTAAAATTGGCATAAATACAATATTTGCTCTGAGAAATGAGTCAGCAGGTTGTATTTTACTTAAAGCTCAAAACCATGGTGCTAAACAGTGGCAATTGCTCCAAAACTGCAAGAGAAGTTCAGCTTCCCCGACAATGTCCCCCCAAAAAGTGGTGATATGTACTGCTGTGTGTACATTTCATCGACTAAACATGCACTAGAATACCTTCATCTTTTGTTCAGAATCAGCTACTTATCACAGGTAACTGGCGCGACTTCCTTCTCATTCATCCCCGCAGCGTCTCAGCGCTTAAACACAGTCGGACACTGAGCGTCTTCTGACTTCCATGGGGAAGTGTAGAGTGGGTTGTTCCACTGTGGAAACTGGACGGTCATTAAATAAACACTGGGCTTTGTCCCGCCCATCGGACGCTCAGTGTCTCTGGGGGTCTATGAGGCAGTGGGCTGGCCTGGACGCTCGGCTTCTGCATGACGATTGGATGATCTGTCTGAGGCAGAATCCCTTTTTGATTGACAGTGAAATGAGCCTGTCAGCAATCTTGAAGTATAACCCCCCACCAGAGCATCTTCTTAGTTTTACATTCAGTTGTTCTGGAGAGGAGCTTCTCCTGTTTAAAGCGGCTCAAGTCTTACACCCGCAACACAATGGGTCCCATTTAAGCAGTCTAGCTCTGCTGGCCATTGAGAGACCATTGGTAAAATCCCTGGAAGAGACATCTAGTTGGTATGACAGGGTCACAGATCATTTAATTGAAAAGGAACGGAGGGTAGGATTTAATTTAATTTAATTTAAATAAATAAACAAATTTATGATGTAGGCGGGACAAAAATGAGCTTCCCCTCCTTGACTGACCAGCAGCCACCACTGGTGCTAAATATTTTGCTTTTGTTAATTCACAACACAAAACACT
The DNA here is from genome assembly GCA_036419115.1 of Scarus forsteni. NCBI lineage: Eukaryota > Metazoa > Chordata > Actinopteri > Labriformes > Labridae > Scarus > Scarus forsteni. Next base: position 7,408,847 of record JAZDUH010000137.1, on the reverse strand, counting down.
CTGAAGGATTTTCTTAAAACTTCCCTCAGAGGTCACTCAAGCCTATTTCAGACCTGCAAACTCTACAAGCTGTAAGAACTGAGTTTTCCAAATGTTGCATTCATTGTGTGAACAGTTGGGAAATCTGCAAAAATAACCAGAGGTCATAATTCTGGGAGAATTAGCAGTAAGCATCAGACCTGTCTACCTTGTTAGCTGCTATCCACAATGCAAATGGACAGCCAGTCTTAGCAATATTAGTATCAACATTGGTGCTGTTCCATTTATATAACAATGAAGCAAATCAAACTCATTAAATTCCCATTTTTCAAGACTTTACTGTACCGTACCATCTTCTCCAGCTTATCCGTGGTTGGGTCGCGAGGGTAGCAGCTAGAGCAGGGAGGCCTAGACTTTCCTCTCCCTGGCCACCTCATCCAGCTCTTCCAGGGGGTGTCCGGTGTCCTGGGTCTTCCCCGAAGCCGCGTACCGGTGGGTTGGCCCAGAACACCTCACTAGGGAGGTGTCCAGGAGGCATCCTGACCAGATGCCCAAGCCACCTCAGCTGGCTACTCTCAACGCGAAGGAGCAGCGGCTCTACTCCGAGCCCCTTCCAGATGGCGAACTTCTCACCCTATCTTTAAGGGAGAGCCCAGCCACCCTGCGAAGGAAGCCCATTTTGGCTGCTTGTACTCATGATCTTGTTTATTCGGTTGCGACCCATAGCTCGTGACTGTATATGAGGATAGGGGTGAAGATTGACCGGTAAATCGAGGGCTTCGCCTTCCAGCTTAGCTCCCTTTTTACCACGACGGTCCGGTACAGAGCCTGCATTACTCTTGATGCCGCACCAATCCGCCTGTCAATCTCCCGATCCATCCTTCCTCCGCTGGTGAACAAGACCCCGAGATACTTGAACTCATACACTTGGGGCAGGATCTCATCCTCGTCGTGGAGAGAGCACCCCACCCTCTCCCGGGCGAGGACCATGGACTCGGATTTGGAGGTGCTGATTCTCATCCCAGCTGCTTCACACTTAGCTGCGAGCCAATCCAGTGAGAGCTGAAGGTCACAATCCAATGAAGCCAACAGGACTGCAAAAAGCAGTGACCTGATCCTGAGGTCACCAAACTGGAACCCCTCAATGCCCTGGTTGCGCCTAGAAACTCTGTCCATAAAAGTACTGATCAGAATTGGTGACAAAGGGCAGCCCCCTTGAAAAGAGGACCACCACCCTGGTCTGCCAATCCAGTGGCACTGTCCCTGATGTCCACAACATCCAGGGCCTTGAGGAACTCTGGGCGGATCTCATCCACCCCTGGAGCACTACCACCGAGGAGCTTTTGACCACCTTGGCAACCTCGGCTCCAGAGATAGAAGAGCCCACCACAGAGTCCCCCAGGTCTGCTTCCATGCTGAGACGCCGGATGGTGGTCCAGAATCTCTTCGAAGCCTTATGGAAGTGGTTCTCCATGGCCTCTCCGAATTCCTCCCATGCCTGGGTTTTTGCTTTGGTGACCACTGAAGCTGCATTCCGCTTGGCCAGCCAGTACCTGTCAGCTGCCTCCGGAGTCCCACTTGCCAAAAAGGCCCGATAGGACTCCTTCTTCAGCTTGATGGTATCCCTCACCAGCAGGTTCGGGTGTTGCCACCATGACAGGTACCGATCACCTTACGGCCACAGCTGCGATTAGCTGTCTCAACAATAGAGGCCTGGAACAAGGCCAACACGGAGTCAATGTCCTTTGCCTCCCCCGCCACATGGTCAAACTTCACCTGGAGGTGGAAGTTGAAACTCTGATGGGAGACTCTGCCAAACGTTCCCAGCAGACCTGCACAACATGTTTGGGGTCTGACCAGCATCCTCCCCCACCATCTGAGCCAACTCACTACCAGGTGGTGATCAGTTGACAGCTCCGCCCCTCTCTTCACCCGATTGTCCAAAACATTCGGCCGCAAGTCCGATGATACGACTACAAAGTAGATCATCGAACACGAAGCCTCAATTACTACAATTGCAAACATGACACATATTTGGCCATTTCATTAGGAACATTTCATTCCCATTATCATTATAGCTGTTAATGTAGACATTAGCATGATCTCCATATCCATGGTTGATACATCTATAGTATCTATATTCAGCTCCACATAGTCATGGGGTCCCTCTTGAAAATGGGATGTCACATCTCAAGAGGCCTTTAATACATTTATACTTAACGGAGACAAATATGGTAGGGATGCACTTGTGGTCTGGGCACCCATGAGTTCGTCACTTACATAAATTCTTATTTTCCTTAAGAATATCATTGATTATACTTCTATAAAATTAACACAACAACCATTCAGACATAAGGACCCTCCTGAAAACGAGATGTAGCATCTCAAGAGGCTAACCTCTAATAAATATGATGGCAGGTCTATGGTTCATGGATCTGTCACTAACTTCAGTTCTTACTTTAGTCCACTTGTCTCCTACCTCCCTTTCTTCGCCCTCACACCCAACACAGCATCGTGTGGATTTGCTGTTCATCATGAGACTGGGATCCACATTCAAGATTTCTTGCTGCTTAACAGAAGGTTTTTTCTTGCCGCCATGATGGAGGGATTCATGATTGGCTATATGGATTCATGTTGGGTGTTGGATGTATATATTTGTATATATATGTATATTCGTATTTTTATATGTATATATGTATCTATGCATATATGTGTATCCATAAAATAAAATGCTTTATGCTCTATTGTAAAGTGTCTTGAGATAACAGTTGTTATGAATTGGCGCTATACAAATAAAGATTGATTTGATTGATTGATTGATTGATTGACATAGGGACACCCTTATGCTTGAACAAGGTGTTCGTTATGGATAGGCTGTGACGAGCACAGAAGTCCAATAACAGAACACCGCTCGGGTTCAGATGGAGGGGGGGGGGGGGGCGTTCCTCCCGATCACGCCCCTATAGGTCTCACTGTCATTACCGATGGGGAGTCCCCAGAAGGGGAACTATCCAGCACCCTCTCCAGGGAATCCAAAAAAGGGTGGATACTCTGAACTGCTGTTTGGTGCATAAGCACAAACAACAGTCAGGTTCCGTCCCCCCACCCTTAGGCGGAGGGAAGCTACCCTCTCGTTCACCGGGGTAAACCCCAACATACAGGCCTTGAGCCTAGAGGAGACAAGCACTGGGTCTGGCCACCAGGCGCTCGCCTACGAGCCCCACCCCCAGGTCTCGCTACAGGGGCGGGCCCCCAAGACCCACGCCCGGGAAAGGGAAACTTCGATCCATGGCTGTTTCTCTTTATAGTGGTCTTTTGAGCCACGTTTTGTCTGGCCCCTCCCCCAGGACCTGTTTGCCTTGGGTGACCCTACCAAGGAGACAAAGCCCCCGACAACATAGCTCCTGGAGTCATTGGGGCACGCAAACCCTCCCACCACAATAAGGTGGTGGCACAGGTGAGGGTCAAGACTTTACATGAATGTTAAATATATCTCATGTGTATGTTCAGGGATAAAAATCACATAAATTTAAAAAAATCCCTCTTTAGGCATCCTTTAGTGCATTGATGGTGGTAATTGTGCTGAGCAACAGTTTACTTTCACTTTAATGACTGGAAACAGAATTCGATAAATTCTTAAAGCAGGGATTAATGTACTTTTTGTAGGCTAGTTGAGAAATAGTCGTTCTGATCTAAACTTTAGCCCAGTAGGTGGCAGTAATGAGCCTTATTCAATACATATGGCTCACCCACCAGAAAAGAGAGGAAGAAGAATCAGAAGGGTTGGGTGTAGCATGCCTGTCCATTAATATGTAGTTTTGAAACAGTTTCTGACCCAAGAATGTATCTATTTGATTTGGAAGTTGAAGGTTAGGGATCAAGGTCATGGAGCCTAATGTTTGACCCTTTGCCTTTGGGTACAATATCTCGGTAATTTACAGGATTTTCTTTAAATTGTGAACAGAAACCCACTGGGGCTCAGGGAGAACTGATGATATTTTAGAGGGCATAGTTTAAGATTAAGATCACGAATCCTCATGTTTCATCTTTGTTCACAAAGCATGCAGTAAAAAGTAGAGAGTTAATGAGGGACTTGTTAAGCAAAAAGACTAATGATACTCCTTGAGGTAGTTATTAATACTCAGCTGGAATTGGTTTTCAGTTCCCATCTCTAGTCATGGGGCCTTGTGTTTAGCTCAAGTCCTAATCAACACCCTCCTCAAAGCATGTTGCTGTAGTCAGTGGTCACGTTTCAATATTTTTATTGGAAAACACTCATCTGAGCCAAATAAAGTGTGATGGAGTCAAGTGAGGTATCTTGTAAAGTTAGTTATGAATGCAGTGATTCACTGAATATTAACAGGGCTCTAAAAGATCTTTGCCCATCGTTTGACTGTTTGGCTCCTCTGTCAGAGCCTGAACGCAGTTATTACTGAAGATAAATCAAGCTGAGGGGGCTCACCTATGAAGCCAAACAAGTTTGTCATTCTTGACCCAAATTCTTCAAACTAAAATTAAGCACAATATTCACATCCTTATCTTTTTACCCCCACATGAAGAATATCCATTATTACTGCCTCCTGCAAGATTAAACAGGATGAGTGATTGAATTATATACCAGGATTTAAAAATAGACCATCGCCTGCTGGAGGAGTGCTTTTCATGATATCTTTGGTTCATTTACTTCTGACTTTAAGTGTCCAGGTACAAACTCTAAGCATCCTAAGGGTGGCTAACATCTACGAAGCTTGTTTCCATCTTAAAAAGCAGGAAAGTGCCCGTTTTCCTGACATCAAGTGGTGATGACAGATTTGAGGGAACAAGAACTTCTGAAATTTCACCAGGCTGCACAACAAAAACATCATTTAGAGATTAATGAACATGTCAGACAGTTTGTTTGTGGTCGATTGAACATCTGGAAGTCAGATTGGCTCAAAAATCACTTATCTCTGCCTCCCATCTGAAAATGAGGACTAAACTTCAGTTCACACCAACCAGTCTGGTTGTAGTCTGAAGCACTCCCCAGTGTTATCTGTCTCTGCTGAACTTTGAATTCAGCAGTGAAAATCTAAAGCATCCTTCTGAGTGTAAATCAGTATGTATATCAAATTATTCAGTATTTACTTTGGCTCCAGCTGAACATAAGTGTCTCACAGTGAAGTCCCAAAAGCCCTTTACAAATTCATGTTATGATTAGCTGAAAATCCTTCCCACCATCAGTTACACTTACATAAGAGTGCAATGTAAACATGGAGCCAAAGCTCCTGCACACATTATTTTCTTTACCAGTGTGGAAAAGCACATTATTCATCTTGAGGATCTTCTGTTTCCTGTTCTTCACTGGAGCATGCAGGGAGCTCTGTGGGGCAGAGCAGGGCGACCAACATGCCAGTTTGAAGAGCAACATTTATATGTTCTAACAACTGATGGGGCGTGAATGAGTGCAAATAATAGTCCAAAAAATACAAACTGTTTGATTATTTAATCATTATTACTGTTATCAGTTTATTCAATTTTCATGAAAGATGAACACTGAAAGACACAAAATGACTACAGTATGCAACTTGTGTCAACAAAAGGTAATATGGCATTACGCTGATGTCAGACCAGATGCTTACTAAACAATAAATTCATTGTGAAACTTGACCAACAGCAGGAGCCCCATAGTGGTGCAAGGATGACACATTTATGTTGGCCAAACATGGCAGCATCCAGGGCTGAACAAAGAGGCCGAAAGGTGTAGTTCTTGGAGGATCACCTTTAGGAATCCAGGTGGTTTGAAACTGATGTTTTTACAGTCTCAACAAACAGATCTTTGCAGCCTTGTTCAAAAAATGTCTTTGGTGTAGTGCCTCTTCTTGCTCTCACTGCGAGGGGAGTTATTCTTTTATAACACTGCAAACTCTGATTTGAGAATTTACTTCTTCTTTCAAAGACTTGATAAGATGGAAGTAAGGTTTTTTTATTGTTTATTTAAAAAAAATGATCTGATATGATTGTATAGTGTCTTTGGCCATTTTTGCAATAATTGTTAGCAGATCATTAGCAATCACAATTTTAAAAACACACTTTAAAATTTGAAGTAAGGATAGCATCAGATGCATTTTGGTGCCAAATTAAACATCAAAATGTATCACAGACATTATTAGGATATTTATCCAACACACTACTTTGTAATACCACTACTTTGGAGGAAGAGCAGGATCCGTGCATCTTTCAGCATTAATGGAGCCTTCACAGATGTGCAAGTTACCCGGGACAAGATAATCTGAGACCCCCCCAACCACTCCTTTTTCAACAGATATGAATCAATGTATTGTATATGCAGTTAACTAGACATTAAAAAATAATAATCAGGGCTGCAGGGAAATTTGATCTCCAGTCCACATCCAGACAGAATTATCCTCTCTTCTGTCTCATGATTGCAGGCTAGCAGATGGGGTGTTTATGCTGCAAAGTGTTTCTTTTTATTTCAACAACACATGCCCACCTGCCAGCAGTGGTTTATTCTAGTGGGTAAGCTCTGATATACTCTTACGGATGTTTGTCCTCTTAGAGCCTCCATTCACTGAAGACATATTTGCCACATTGTTACCTGATTTATACACCATCCACTGAAAACAGCTCTGAGACCTACTTATGGGCTTCGACCCACAGGTTGAGAACCGCCGTACTAGTAGATTGTGTTTGGAGTTTGATCCTTCAAAGATTTTTTTATATCATGGACAATACGTGATGCAGGAGACCTCAGGATGAATTTATCATTTAGAAAACAGTGAGTGAGTGAAACAGCGACTCAGAGCTGGACTGATGAAGAACGATGAGTTTGATTCATCACTGTCCCTGGATGTGCGACTGTCTGCATCTTTATGGTCATTGGCACACGGAAGAGCGCGCGCCCAAAGTCGCCGAGCGATTCAAGAGGCATTTAGATCAAATGTTCATGTGCACATGGGCTGCACTGCAAACTGACAGACAACAATGATAACAGCCATACTTTAAATGAAAATTATCAGGCCTGCAGTCCACAGAGCAGACCGTTGCTGCTTCAGATAGTGGAGGGTGCGTCCTCTTGCACAAATTGGGCCCCCCATGAATCATGGAGCCCTAGGCACAGTGCGTGTTTTGAGTTTGCCATAATACAGGACCGCTAATATTAGGGCCCCCTCTTGCTTCCCCGTGACTCGCTCTCTGTCCCTCTTCTCTCTCACCCATAGCTTGGCTCAGAGTCTGACCCTCTACTCTGGGCAGCAGGCCCCTCCCGCATCACTGCCCTGCTGTGCCCCCCCCCCCCACTGCCCTGGGCCTGGGGCAACATACCCATTTGTCCCCCCCTATCGGCGGGATGTAACCATTATAATACGAAAAAGATTTGCAATCATCATTGGGGATTTAAAATTTTTCAAAGGCTTTTAATTGAACCAAAATTGATTCATATATCATTCAGTGTGCACATGAACATAATTTTTTAATCATATTATGTTCATGTTTACATTAACTGAGCTGGAGAGGTTTCTTTAAGATTTGGGTCAGGACAGGATTAAACACTCCAATTTCTTCACAATATTTTGGCTCTATTCATGGCTGCTTAGACAATAATCTGGATTTTATTCTCAGTGTTTAAAATTCACTTAAATAACTGTTGCATTGTTCTGTAGTTTTGTTTTTCCTCATGTTTACAGTAATCTTAAATATTAGACTGAGCTTTTGTACAGTTCTGTGGGTCAGGTTGCTTTAGTTAAAGTAATTTTAACATTAAGGTAATCTTTTGTAAAGGTGTATTTTTCTCAAGAGATAATCTTTAAATTTAAGATAATCTTTTGTCTGTAGGTCAGGTTGTTAGCATCTGAAAGGCGGGAAGCCAAAGGGGGCGTGTCCTGCGCGCGTGCGGCCGCCTGCCTCATATAAAAGCAGGTCAGCGCAGAGAGAGCAGAGTGGAGCATCAGCAGGGCTGCTGTTCTGACGTTCAGACGGACGAGCTGCGTTTGTACCGACAGTCAGAGGAGGAGGGGAAACCTGTGGCTCTGTCAGGATGAAGCTGTCGGTCCTCTGCCTTGGTTTAATCCACCTGTCCCTCATAAGCGCGGGCCTCTTTCACCGCAGCGACGTCCGGGCCGCAGGCAGCAGCGGCGGCTTGACCCGCAGTGACAGAACAGCGAGTGCAGGTGAGTTCACGGACCTCTAAGAAGTTTGGTCATCATGTTTGTCACTAACTTCTGTCTGCGAATGCCTCCTTCACCTGATGGAAGCTGATGGATTTACAAAGTTAGTTGATGGGAAGGGATTAAAAAGCAAAAAAATATTGACTCCGTTTTCAAAGTACTAAATACTTTGGCATAGATTTATTTAAATGAGTAGGTACAACGCCAAACTGATCAGGAATAAGAATAATAAAATTTTTCAATAATGTGAATAAAATTCCAAAGTATCTTCCTAATGTTAAACTGAACAAAACTTTAGCTGATTGTTGTTTAATCCTTGAATGTTGCTGTGGTGCGTTCAAAGTCAACTTCTTAAAAGCACAAAACATTTATTTAGAGTTAATAGAGTAATTGTTTCTCTTTTAGAGGGCAACGCATGACCACAGCAAATACTGTTAATATTAGTGGTTCTTAACCAGTGGGTTGGACCGAGATGTGGGCCACAGAGCTGACTCAGTAGATCTTGATTTTGTATTTGGATATTTAAATAGAGTTTAGGTATAGTATATTTGTTTTTGTCTATTTTGGTCTGAACTCTATCCTAAAGCAGCTCTGCACAGTTGTGGAACCAAATATCCATAGCGTAAAAAAACAAAATCAATCAATCAATCAATCAATCAATCTATCTATCTATCTATCTATCTATCTATCTATCTATCTATCTATCTATCTATCTATCTATCTATCTATCTATCTATCTATCTATCTATCTATCCATCCATCCATCCATCCATCCATCCATCCATCCATCTGGCTCCAATCATTTTTATTTCTTTTTCTTTCCCTTATGTATTTTTGTATTTCAATTTGTGTATATATTTTGTTGGTATGGCTGTTTATTTTGTTTGTTTACTTTAGAATTTTCCGTAATTTACTTTTAGCATTTTTAACATTTATGTGTAATTTCATTCACTGACTGCTCTGTGTGCCTACCTGGGAACAGATAAAGTTTTTGAATTGAATTGATATATATAATGTATATTTTATGTATACAATTGAATATATAATTCCTCTTTTTTGCTGTGAATTGTAGCTCATTTCCTCCCCCGAGGAGGCTATGATTTCATTTCTGACTGCAAGATTACTCCAAATGTATTGAAAGATTTTTGATGACATCTTCAGAGAATGTTGGTCATGGCAGAAGGTAGAAGTGGCTAGATTTTTGTGGTGATCTGAATCCAAGTGTGGATCCAGGAATGTTTTGTTTACAGATTTCCATCAGCATGTGCATTTATGTCTTTAGCAGCTTTGTGCTTGGTGTTTTATACAGGGTGACTGTCTTTAATCAGTTTCCCCTCTGCATTCTTGTAAAATCAAAAAATCAACCAGCCTTCAGATTTTGTTGGTTTAGAGGGTGAAAACCTCCACTATAGTGTCTGTGTGGGCACCAACAGCCATGCCCAAACTTTCACTCTCCTAAGCCAAACAATGCAAACTGTTGATGCACACCTCCATCTGAGGGACCGCGGCTGCTCTACTGAGGAACAAACACATAGTTCAGGCTTTTCCAGGCAATGAGCAGCATCATGGTGAGCTACTGACACAGTGTGGTGATCAAACATGGTTTACTGGTAATCAAAACACTAGAGCTGAAACGATTCCTCGAATATTCGCGAGTACTCGAGTACAAAATATCCTCGAATTAAATTTTGTGCCTCGAAGCCTCGTTTAATATATAATTATACATATAAATATATATCTGGACTACTATACAGTGCACGGTTTGACACGGACGGTAATTTCTGTGGCACAACGCGCCTGCTACCTCTGCTGCTGCGCGGCTTGTAAAATCATGAAGGAAGAGAAAAGAGAGGGACAGAAAGGAGAGAGTCCACAGAAGAAATGGCAGAGAGTGTCCCAAGTGTGTGGTCACTACAAGAAGGGACGAAAAGAAAACACAGTGCAGTGTGTCTGATATCAAACAGAGTTAGCTTAGCACGTAGCTTAGCATGATAGCACGTCGTTAGGGCTGCAACTATTACTATTACAGCATTTTAAATATGCTCATCACAGACATGCATCCTCTTTCCATGATGGAGGACACAGGATTTAAGAACATGATAAGGATTTCAATCCAAACTCCACAATGCCCTCCAGAACACACTTCACAAATATAATTGCAGAATTATATTACTGCTTTGTAAATCAGTATTGTATTGGCTTTGTTTTAAGCCAGTACTGGTTTAAACTTTGAAAGTTGTTACAATAAAAACCCCTTTCTGAGGAATAAACAGCATTTGGTTGCTCATTTTGAAAACCCTAACATGTTGCATTGTATACAATTGATTTATTTGTTGAAAAACAAAAAAGTATATTTTGTTAGAGTACTCGAGTACTCGAAGAAATAATTGACAGAGTACTCGATTCCAAAAATACTCGATAGTTGCAGCTCTATAAAACAGGAAACGGTAATACTAACCGGGAAATGTTACCGCGGTTTACCATTTTACCAGTAACCGTTCGTTACCATGGTTGTAGCAAGTGTTTGCTTAAGTTCCTGGTCCTTTCTATATCTTAAAATAGTTTTGTAATACTTTGCTGATCTGTGGTGTGCACAAAGTTCTCAGAGGACTGCCACCGACTGGATATTGTCATTTTTTGGGACCAGACCCCATAGGTGGTTGTGCATGAAAATCCCAGTAGGTCAGCACTTTCTGAAATACCAGCCCGCCTGGGACCAACAACCAGGCCACATTCAGAGTGACCTTTCTGTTCCTTTCTGATTTTCAGTTTGAACTTTAGCTGAACTCATAGCATGCCTTAATGTACTTTATTCCTGCCATGTGATTTGCTGATTAGTTGTGTTAATGGGCGTTAGTTTAACTGTATATAAGGACAGGATATATTCTCTCCCTGGTTTGGTTTAGTTTAGTTTATTTGTTCCTTACATGAAAGTGGACAACAGAATTTGTAAATCAGTGCAACACTTATTTTTCAAATCAACATTCCATAATTGGAAAGAAGCAGCATGAAAAAAGACTATTCTTATATTTGTTTGCCCCTTACTTGAACAGTTACAAATAGAAAAGATGATCAGACATCACAGACAGTTGATTCACAATAACCCACACCAACGACACAAAGATTATAACAAAGTGGTTCTTTACATCAGTTTGCTAATTTCTTTTTTTTAACTAAAAGTTTAACCTTTTCTTTTCAGCCTTCAGTAATAATGTGTCATATTTTCATGTGTTTCTGGTCTCCTTTATTTTACTTTTAAATGTTTAGTCTTGAGGAGGCTGTGATGTGAATGTGTGTCTTTGTCAATATATTTAATTTTGGCCTTTATGGGGTAAAACTTGTGAAGAGAAGCAGTGTTGGGATGATGAGAGGAATCAGCTGACTCCTGCTTTATCCATCAAACATGTGTGTGTTTGAGCTGCAGGAGTTCAGGTAGTAAAAATATTAAAAACTCTCCTTTGACCACAAGCCTATGAGTAGTTAAACGTCAAGGAAGGTCAACACTGCACATGAACACTCAGATCTGGAGGCTGCTGTTTCCATCTTCACTCTGACTGATGAAGAGGAGGTGGCGTCTGTCTCCTGAGTGACGAGTTAGTTTTAATAGAAAACTGGAAAAGCCCTCAGAGGGTTTTAGTAGTAGCTTTTCCACAACCCTGTAAAATATACAACAGAGCCAGAACAAACTCATCACATACATGGAATTTTTTATCCTGTATGATCACAGCAAGATTTCGGAACATCACTCAATATTTTGATTTTATATGAATTATTAAATGTGGTCAATGGGATTTCCCATTGTAAAATTCAGTGTTTTTTGTGACATCAGTCTGGCTCAGACTGTGAATTGAAATGTGGTGATAGAGACATGGAGTCCATATTATCCTGTGAAACTGTAGGCAAATCCATTAGAAATTAGAGAAATGTTTTAGTTTTTTTTATTTCCACTCAGTGTCAACTTCTAGGAATTTTTAATTTAAAGATTTTTTTGCCTGCAAACAAATATATGTATCACCACCAAAATCTAATTACTTCTAGTTTGGGCCATTACCAACATCTCCTAAAAGTTTTAGCAGAATCTGTCCAGTAGGCTTTTGTCTAGTCTCGCCTACAAACGAACAAACAAACACATACATCTTACACTGGCAAAAACATAACTTCCTTGGTGAAGGGGATGATAAATTAACAGATTACTCGCTGACTGTTTCATGTTGTGCTTATTTGTCAAAGCAATTTCTAAACCTCTGTTTTTAAAGTGCCATACAAATAAGGCTATTAAAAAAGTTATTATAATTTCCTCTGTAGGCGTACCTCAAAAAGGCATCAAAATAAACATAATGAAATGTATGTGTGATGATCACGTCTTAACACATATCAATGAATGTTAGCTCGAGTCAGTCTGAATGGACCAACATGTCTGAACGGTATAATACACATATATACACTATAATGCCAAAAGTATTCATTCACCAGCCTTGACTCGCATAAGAACTTAAGTCACATCCCAGTCCTAATCCATAGGGTTCAATATGACGTCGGTCCACCCTTTGCAGCCATAACAGCTGCAAATCTTCTGGGAACGCTGTCCACAAAGTTTAGCAGTGTTTATGGGACTTTTTTACCATTCTTTCAGAAGCACATTTGTGAGGTCACACACTGATGTTGGATAAAAGGCCTGGCTCTCAGTCTCTCCTCTAATTCATCCCAAAGGTGTTTTATTAGGTTGAGTTCAGGACTCTGTGCAGGCCAGTCAAGTTCATCCACACCAGACTCTGTTATCCATGTCTTTATGGACCTGCTTTGTGCACTGGTGCAGTCATGTTGGAAGAGGAAGGGGCCAGCTCCAAACTGTTCCCACAAAGTTGGAGCATGGAATTGTCCAAAATGTCTTGGTATGCTGAAGCATTCAGAGTTCCTTTGACTGGAACTAAGGGGCCAAGCCTAGCTCCTGAAAAACACCCCCACACCATAATCCCTCCTCCACCAAACTTTACACTTGGCACAATGCAGTCTGACAAGTATCGCTCTCCTGGCAACCACCAAACCCAGACTCGTCCATCAGATTACCAGATGGAGAAGTGCGATTCATCACTCCAGAGAACGCGTCTCCACTGCTCTAGAGTCCAGTGGTGGCGTGCTTTACATCACTGCATCAGACGCTTTGCATTGCACTGACCGATGTATGGCTTGGATGCAGCTGTTCCATGTTCCACGTTCTTATAATACAGCTGACAGCTGCCTGTGGAATATTTAGGAGTGAGGAAGTTTCATGACTGGATTTGTTGCACAGGTGACATCCTATCACAGTTCTACGCCTGAGTTCACTAAACTCCTGAGAGCGACCTATTCTTTCACAAATGTTTGTAAAAGCAGTCTGCATGCCTAGGTGTTTGATTTTATACACCTGTGGCCATGGAAGTGACTGGAACACCTGATTCTGATTATGTGGATGGGTGAGTGAATACGTTTGGTAATATAGTGCATATATCGTTTTAAATGTTAGGGTTATAAAATAAGACAAAGCTTTACTCGGCAAAAGGTTTAAATATTTGACAAGGTTAAAAGAGCAGAGCTTCATAAAAAAGGAAATGATAAATTTAGATGTTTAAAATGACCCAGTTAAAGAATATTACTTATTGTCAATTGTTAACTTGGCTATCTGCAGGAGAACTTTGCCTGAGCAGGGCTGTCTCACCTTTAAAAGAATGTTGTGTCCAACTTGACTGTAAAAATACAGACAGCCTGCTATTGGAGACACTTTATTCCATGTCATATATATATATATTTGTTTTTTTGACGGATGTTTCGTTTGATATATCCTGCAGAGCTGGTTGTGGACAGGGATGTGATTTCTTTTTATTACTCACTGAATTGGATAAATCTAAAAGTGCTTTTATTTGTGTGTGTTTAGATCAGCCTGATTTGTGTTTGTCTCTCTAAAACTTCCACAAAATAACAGGATCACTCTGCACCTCCAACTCTAGAATTTAGACCAGGTTCTAGACAAACCAGGTTTTAGGTGGTTTAAGATGCAATAATTTTCACATCCCTGAGACAGAAACACATCAGATTTTTGCCTGACCGCCCATCAATGTCAGAGGAACAGCACGAGCATCAGCCTTGAAAACAGGCTGATATCAAAACAAGGGCCCGACCAATATGGATTTTTTGAAGCCCATAACGATATTTGGCAGAGAAAAATACAGATTACTGATTAATCAGCCAATAAATTAAAAAATGTATTTATATATATTTTTTTTAATTGGTCCCAACAAGACTCACAAAAATGAATATATGAAGTGCCGGCAGAACATTTTACTGTTTTACAAAACTTTGTCCCTAAGTATTTGTTTAACTTTACAACACAGAGGAATTTTCAGGTCCAAAAACATGAAGAAAAGCATTAAACCTCTGGGAAATTAATTATAAAACCTTTACAAGAGTCACTCTTTATGTTGTACTTTTTGTTGATGGAAATTATACAAAGGTAGGTTATAGTACAGGCAGAACTTTTTTTTAAAAAAGTTGAGAGGAAAGCAACCACATTCTTTTCATAAGCCTCTTTTATTTTTCTACTCTGCAGCTTTCAAGTGAAAGGAACTTTAAAGTACAAAATAAAATAGAGGGACACAACTGCTGTCAATTTGTGCAAAATATACTAAATAACCTTATTTCAAATGTAAATATATAGATGAATTGTGAACTCTACCTTGTCACATATGCCTTTCAGTCCCAGAGTCCTCATGAGTGCATCAGAAGTAGGTTTTAGTGCAGGTAGAAACACTTTTTTGTTGTAAACATGAGGTAGCGTGTGAGGAAGTCAGAATTTCTTGTGAGACACTGCACAGATTGCACAGATTTCTTTAAACAGGCCTGATTAAAGTTCCCAGCTTTGATGAAGGGTCCTCCAGGATGAGTGCTGATGACAGCGTAGAGCTCCGAGGGAGCTATGTTAATGCTAGCATAGTAAGCTAACTAGCCTGTCAGCTCAGCTCCAGCGTCGGGAACAAGCAGGTGAAGCCAGATTTCTGTAGTAGTAATCACAGAACAGTCACGAATGAACCGATCCCTGCCAACGGAAGGTCCAATTCATCAATTTTATGAACAATAGATGCGCCGTTGGTCAGGAAAATGAGATCAGCTGTGAAGCTGCTTCTGTCTCGCCATTTCCAGCGGTATATTGTGCGAGCGCTGAAAATCACTCGTAATGACAAACTTGCAGGCAAAAACAACATTCAGTAACTCCATGTGAGTGTAGGTGAGTTATGCCCCAAACACCATCATCCACACACAGCATCAGCATAGAGCTCAGAGCCACCACAAAAACACACACCACCATCTTTCACAACGTCATCATTTAGCACGACTTGGACACTGAACAACATTTACTGTTTCATGAGAAAGTAAGACTATATTGGTGTTACATCGGCAAAACTCTGACCAATGTTGAATACTTTAAAAAGAGCTTTAATCGGCCAATTACCGATGTATCAGTCAGGCCCTTATCACAATTACAATCCGTGCATGTGCAGTAGTCATATTGCAGGACATGAAAAATCAGTCACATGACCAAAAACCCAACGTGTGCTATGCTGTCATATGTGTACTGCTTAATAGAGACAAAAACCACCAGTTTCACCATGAATTTTCAGGTCCATCCTCCATAAAAAAGTCCCATTGGTATCAGCATCAGTCAGCCGTCTCAGAGACTGAACCACAGCACAGAGTTTGTGTGATCTGCTCAAAATGCACAACCTAAAAATGATGTTGATCTAGATGAATGATTGTTCAGAAGCTTTGGCTCCTCTGCGGTTTTATTGATATTTATACATGCAGATGTGCATGGGCCATGTGTATTGGCTCAGTTATGCCTTCCTGCATGGACGGACACGCAGCCAAAAGCTGCAGCAGCATCTTAACAGAAACGTTATGATTCTGCGAGGAGACCATGATGTGAAACATATCACAATACATTTGGATTTTGACTTCCCCTTTAACACAGTTCTCCTCAACGTCTGTTGTTTTCTGAATCAAAATCAAGAAGGACAAAGTTTAACAGATCCTACAACCTAAAACTCTTTTATTTCAGATCCTCAGAGATCACAGAAGTCTGGTCCTCCGGCCTCCCTTTAAACTCCATCAGATATATATGAGATTTTCTTTTTATAAACCAAAGATGGACTTTATAACTGAAGGCACAGCATCTGCATCAGCATCCATTCTGTTAAAGTTGTACCAATACTTGTATTGGACAAGGGGTCTGTGGCGGTACAGTTTTGTTGTATTATTTTATGCACACAGTGAATTGCAAAATGCAGAAAAGATCAAAACAATGCTCTGTAAATCATTTGACTCTGAACCTGTTCGGCCACTTTTTTAAACCTTCATGCCAGTTGTAGTTGGAAGTCGGAATTTTCAAGTTCTGAGTAGGAAATTTAAACTGGTCGCCCCCGAGGTCGAAAATTTCCTACTGGGAACTCGAGGGAACCTCACCACCCCCAAGTTGACAATTGAAGATGGATGCCCCCAGTACAGATGCTAAGCTCCTGTAATAATCCATTTATTAGCACTTCTGACTAGTGTGTGTTGCACTAAATCGGCCATATACATAGTCTTGTTCTATTTCTATTTATAGAACTGCTGCCATAGTGATAATCACATTCTTCATGTGGAATTTGTTAACTACAACACAGGGCGTGCTAACAACGGCCAACAATAGCCTGGTAGATTGGCATTTTTTTTTCTGACTTTGTAACTGGAACGCTGATAACTCGGAGATGACATCACTCCCAGTTCCCAGATCTGAGGTTAATGGAACTCAGCAATTGGCACCATGCTTGACTTTGTACGTAGATGTTTGTGTCAGCTTGGCTTTCTTTGGCTGTATTTTCTCACATAAACTAATGAAGTAGGAGTAGTTAAGCTTCTGCTTTTTCTGGTGCTTTGACTTCAACATCTATGAGCACAGTCTGCTGCAAGTCATCAGTTAACATGGTAACTCATAACACACATACACCGAGACAGTTGTGATCATGCTGATGGTGAAATCTGAGCACTGGGATTCAAAATATATTTAATGATGGTTTAACACTTACATACATACATACATTAAATAACAAAGGCATATTTTTTAAATGTTTGTTTTTACTTTTAAACAAGTTCAAATCTTGTGTATTTTTTTTCAGTGTTATATTTTGAGGGAGTTCTGCATCTGTCCTTTACAGTGAACGCTATGGCTGAAAGATATATCGTCATCGTATCTATATTGAAATATTAACATTCAAGATATTAATATCAAAAAAAGCAACGCAATAAACAATGTAGATTTCCCCCACGCTTGCCCTGCATGCACAGCTCTGGAAGTCACAATAAAATTCATTTTTATGCACCGCTCGACGCGCATGCACAGTAGTGATAATCTGGGTCAGCAATGATGCCAATGGAAGAGTTAGTAAACAGTATCATCGCTGTCTGGCAACAGAGCTCAAAAGTTTGGGAGCATTTTACCGAAACAAAAGAGAAGAATGTGCAATGCAAAAATCTGCAAGGCTGAACTTTCCTTCCATGACAGTATGGCGGCGATTCAGAAGCATCTGAAAAAGAAGCACATTGTGGCTGATTCAGTTTTTGACAAAGAGGGACAGTCGTCTCGATAAGCTAATTGGCTCGTTAGCTGCTAACATTGGCATCAATAGTCTGGTGACCAGATGTCCCAGATTTCTGTGGACAGGCCCTGTTTTGGATGACCTGTCCCCGGTTAAAGCTGCCCCCGAAAATGTGCCTGATTTCAGTGTTTTGCTATTGTGTGCTGACGAGAACAATGGTTATTACAACAGCCGTGTGTGAAGCAGAAAGCGTGAGGGAGCAGGCTGAGCACAGACAAAGACAACAGTTATTGTGCTGCCAAGTCTGCTCATTAAAAGTGACTTTGGGGTTTCTCCTCTACTCATGTGAATCCCTCATGATTATCACCCAGCTACCACTACAAACCAGACATGAGTGTGGTTGGCAGTTTGTCCTTTCCTCACCCCCGTTTCCTGGTTTTCATGCCAGCAGGAATCAACCCAGCACACCCGGAACACACTCACACATGTGGCGCATGCACAACTACACACAAGGCTGAACTTAATTGCCAGGTCTGCTCATTATCAGTGATTTGGGCCACCAGCTGCATGCTGGTGCGGTACACTGCAGTTCATGATCGATGTGACTAGCCGACTAATCGCAAAAATAGTTATTTGTGGCAACCTTAGCAGTCAAATCGAATTGTATCAATATCGAGATATCTGGCATGAATATCGAGTTATAAAATGTTGTCCATATCGTTCAGCCCTATAGAACACTATGCTTCAACAGTATAAATGATAATGTAATGGAACTTAATAAAGATCCACAAACACGTCTTTTACAGTTATTAAGAGTAAATAAAGTCAAATGCAAAGTCTGATGTATATGTAATAACGCTGTTAATCAAACTTTTCACTTGTAAATTACACCAAATAAAAAAATGCAAACCGGGTCAGATAGGGCCTTTCTGTGTGAAATTTGAATGTTCTTCCTGTGCATGTGTGGGTTCTTTCTGGGCACTCCGGCTTCTACCCTCAGACCAAAAACATGCTCAATAGGTTAATTGGTGACTCTCAATTGTCCTAAAGTATGAGTGTGAGCGTGAATGGTTGTCTGTCTCTCTGTGGCTCTTTGAACGACTGGCGACTGGTTCAGGGTGAACCCCGCCTCTCGCCCAATGACAGCTGGGACATGCTATATTTTTATACCTGTATGACTCTTTGAGGATAAAAGGATTTAACAAATATTGCTGAAGGACGTGGTGCAGTTCACCCCTTGTTGGTTGTTTCTGGATTTATGATGCAAAGACAGAAATATGCTCAGATAATATTTTTATGAAACTTGAGACAATGGTTTGGGATTGGGATCTATCAACTATCAATTACCTGTTAGTTGATAGAGGTGTAAATCTCCAGTGTCATGACTATACGATATTGATTATTTGGACAACTATATGATAATTGCCTATATCACAAAGTCTGCTACGATTCGATTCGATTCGATTCGATTAGATTCAGGGGCCTTCGATTGATATGACGATATTTTGTACTCATTGAACACAACCAGCTACATTTCACCTGAAGCAAGACGGAAATACAGAACAATTTTGATGTTTTGATAATTTTATTACTGAAATGTGAACCGATGTCCTTTGGGTATAATAGTTCATAGAGGATTATAACCATCTGTATGACCTAATTGTGTTTTAAATTAAAATTGGTTTAATTAATAGTCAGGTGCTTTTTTCCCCCCACAATTACATTATGGGTCTGATTGTTAGATTTTGATGTTTGTATTTAATATCAAGTAATCATGCAAAACAAAAATACAAATTCTTTAATTATTATTTCATTTTTATAATTACTGACCTATAACATTTGACCATGCTCTTTCAAACTAAAAATGTGCCATTTAGATTTTAATTAATTAAACTGAAGCATTGCTCGTGTTCAAAGAAGAACTATTAATTTAACTAACTAAACATTGATGACTTTGTTTTACTGTGATGTCTGGTAACCACAGTTTGTCTGACAGAGTGATCAGACTTTGCTCCACTGTTTAGTGTTAGGTGTAGTAATAATAATAATATACTCTTGATGTTTTCCTTTCATACTAAAAGTAATTTCATTAACAACAAACAAAATCAAATGATGAGATTACTTACTGTACTCGTGTGATTAGGCTCTCCAGTTGTGTGTGTGCAGTTTGCGTCCTCTGCAGTCAGATCGACCGTATCTTTCCCGGATACAGCAGTGTTATTTTCTGATTGGCTGATATGTCAAGCTCCCATTTTGCTACACGTTCCAAAGTGCCTACAGTGGTGTTACTTGGTGGGCGCTACACAATACATTTTAAAGCAGGAAGAAAGACCAGGTGTGTCATGTTGGAGAATGAAAAGGCTCTCATACAAATGAATGTGTGAGACTTGAGAGCCCCGGAAACTTCAGAACATGGCGCGATTTGGTGGAAACTGTGAAACGGATATCCGGTCGTAATTTTTTTTTTTTCTTTTTTTTTTAATGTATATTTTTGGCATTTTTGTGCCTTTATTGATAGGAGAGAGACAGTGGATAGGCTTGTGAAAGGGGGAGAGAGAGCAGGGGAAGACACTCTGCAAACTGGTCACAGGCGGGATTCGAACCTGGACCGGCAGAAGCATGTACATGGGGTGCTAACCACTACGCCAAACCAGCACCCCACCGGTCGTAATTTCAAAACAAAGGCTTATATTAAAGATAACGATGATGATCAATGTTTTGAGTTTCCATCACTTTGATTGGATCATTGCTTAACCAATCGATGTGTCATTACATCTTGTTAGTAGGACATGGTGCTGCAACCTAAATGGTCTAAAACATTCAAAATATCTGACGCCATTCATTTTTTTTTTTTCCCCTTCTTTGCATTGTCTTTTCAGCTGGGCACTGTGTCTGATGACAGCATTAGAAAGACCAATGCATTTTTTTTTCTAGCAGTTGGAGAAATGCGAGGATGATTCACTGCTACAGTGACCATCACCAGCCCTCCCTGTAGGCTACTCCATCAAATCAAACTTCATTTAACCCCTGATGAGAGCTGAAGGGGAGGGCCATGCCACACCACAGTGTGAAGGAAGGTGAAAAATAGTGACAGAAGGACAGGATGAGACAAAACAAACAGAAATGAGGACAGACAGGCAGTGTTACTGATTGAACAGTCCAGGTGTTATGTTGATCTAAGGTCCTACAGGAATTGACAGCAGTACGAAACCAGGGACACCAGAGAAGTGGGGTCTTGATAGCTGGGGGGGAGGTGAGTACACGAGGATCAGATATGGAGGAACATGCATCACAGGATGTGAGCAGATGTGTTAAAGTGTCCAACTCAGCAAGTTCTGACGGGAAGAACTATTTCTTTACAGTAAGTCTCGACAGGAGCTTGAGTGTCCGTACAAGCATGCATGTGAAGTGGTCACTGAATACCCAGAAAGTTTCCCCCTCCTGGGAGATCACGGCCGCCGGCACCCCCGGGCCACCAGGGCACCAGAGGCCCACCACACGGACCCCAAAAGCCACCGGGCCAAGGAACAGCCCCCGGACCCAAGGGGGGCAACCGACCTGCCCCCCAGAGGCACCAAGGACAACACCCCGGAGTCCCGGGCGGGGCAAACCCCGCAGACAGCACCCGCCTCAACCAACCACCCGCCCACCCGGCCCCAGCCCCCCCCCCCCCAGCACCCAGCCAACCCCCCCCCACGGCAGGCCAGAGGCCCCAGGCCCCCCGGAGGCCAAGCACCCTGGGACCAGCCCCGACCCCAGGGAGGAGGGGGGTCTCGAGCCGACCCAGTGAGGCTCGGCGTGGCAGCCGCAGCAAGGCAGGGTGGGGCGGGTGTGGGCATGAGGTGAGGTCGAGGTTAGGTCCTGCCCTCCAGAAGAGCAGAGGCCAAGGGGCAGCAACAGGGACGGCCGCCCCGATGCCCAAGGTGGGGGGGGGGGGGGGGGGGGGCAGGCAACCCACACAGAACAGCGACCCAAGGCGGCCCCCCACGGCAAGGTCCCCAGAGAGTGACAGGCCGGCAGATCATGCACCACAGGCCACCAGGGACACATGACCCAGCAGAGCCACCCCGTCCCCAGGGCACCGTCCCAGGCCCCAACCCGCAGGCGCCAGAGCCCAGCTGCACCAAGAGCCACCGACACACCCCCACGTTTGGAGGGGCTCCCAGCAAGAGCCATGGTGGAGAAGGGCTGGACCCCACCAGCCACACCAGGCCTAGTCTAAATATGCACCCCGTGTCCATCCCAGCTATTCTGCATCTTGGCTCCCTGACAAAGATACATTATCCCTCCACCGTGAATAAGTGCAGTTAAGTGTAATGTGGTGCATTAAAACTGGGGAAGAACAGAACATCTGACGCCATTCATGACAAAGTTAATTGTTGGTGTTTTTTTTGTTGTTATTTTTACCATCAGAATCACAGCCATAATTGCAGTTTACAAAACCCAAAACCAGTGAAGTTGGCACGTTGTGTAAATTGTAAATAAAAACAGAATACAATGATTTGCAAATCCTGTTCAACTTATATTCAATTTAATACACAGCAAAGACAAGATCCTTAATGTTCAAACTGAGAAACTTTATTTTCTTTTGCAAATAATTATCAACTTAGAATTTAATGGCAGCAACAAGTTGCAAAAAAGTTGGCACAGGGTCATTTTTACCACCATTTTTACCAAGGCGATATTTGCTACATCGCCTTTCCTTTTAACAACACTCAGTAAACGTTTGGGAACTGAGGAGATCAATTTTTGAAGCTTTTCGGGTGAAATCCTTTCCCATTCTTGCTTGATGTGCAGCTTAAGTTGTTCAACAGTCCGGGGTCTCCGTTGTTGTATTTTACGCTTCATAATGTGCCACACATTTTCAATGGGGGACAGGTCTGGACTACAGGCAGGCCAGTCTAGTACCTGCACTCTTTTACTATGCAGCCACGCTGTTGTAACACGTGCAGAATGTGGCTTGGCATTGTCTTGCTGAAATAAGCAGGGGCATCCATGAAAAAGACGTTGCTTGGATGGCAACATATGTTGCTCCAAAACCTGTATGTACCTTTCAGCATTAATGGTGCCTTCACAGATGTGATGTGTGTGTAAGTTACCCATGCCTTGGGCACTAACACACCCCCATACCATCACAGATGCTGGCTTTTGAACTTTGCGCCTATAACAGTCCGGCTGGTTCTTTTCCTCTTTGGTCCGGAGGACACGACGACCACAGTTTCCAAAAACAATTTGAAATGTGGACTCGTCAGACCACAGAACACTTTTCCACTTTGCATCAGTCCATCTTAGATGAGCTCGGGCCCAGCGAAGCCGGCGGCATCTCTGGGTGTTGTTGCTAAATGGCTTTGGCTTTGCATAGTAGAGTTTTAACTTGCACTTACAGATGTAGATGAACTATAGTTACTGACAGTGGTTTTCTGAAGTGTTCCTGAGCTCATGTGGTGATATCCTTTCCACATTGATGCCGGTTTTTGATGCAGTACCGCCTGAGGGATCGAAGGTCACGGGCATTCAGTGTTGGTTTTCAGCCTTGCCGCTTACATGCAGTAATTTCTCCAGATTCTCTGAACCTTTTGATGATATTACGGACCGTAGATGATGAAATCCCTAAATTCCTTGCAATAGCTGGTTGAGAAATGTTGTTCTTAAACTGTTGGACAATTTGCTCACGCATTTGTTCACAAAGTGGTGACCCTCGCCCCATCCTTGTTTGTGAATGACTGAGCATTTCAGGGAAGCTGTTTTTATACCCAATCATGGCACCCACCTGTTCCCAATTAGCCTGTTCACCTGTGGAATGTTCAAAATAAGTGTTTGATGAGCATTCCTCAACTTTCTCAGTCTTTTTTGCCACTTGTGCCAGCTTTTTTGAAACATGTTGCAGGCATCAAATTCCGAATGAGCTAATATTTGCAAAAAATAACAATGTTTACCAGTTTGAACGTTAAGTATCTTGTCTTTGCTGTGTATTCAATTGAATATAAGTTGAAAGGGATTTGGAAATCATTGTATTCTGTTTTTATTCACAATTTACACAATGTGCCAACTTCACTGGTTTTGGGTATTGTACTTCGAACACACACTTCTAGTGATGTCCTCCAGAAACATGTATCGCTTGCAGGCAAATAAAAAAGGCTGTTGATTCCAGTGGGAGCGAACAGGAACGCAGGGACAAACTGCAGGTATATTTCCCGCTGACGTGTCAACTCAACTCGCTTGTAACCTCAGCTGAGGCAAGACCAAAAACCGGTCGAGTCCAGAAGAGCCCACACCTGCCGTCTGTCGGAGTTAAACAGAGAAGTACATGGCCGTGGGCCTGTGCTGTCAGAATCATACGTGTTTATAGCTCACACATGTATCTTTTTATAGAGACTGTTTAATGCATGCCCACTTTTATGGCTGCTTCATTTTAGCCGACTAATAACTCTGTTGGCTCAGAGCATCGCAGTCATTGCCAAAGCATCCAAACGTTTTACTGCTCCACAAAGAAACTATAAAACCAAGTGACATTTCTGATCCGGAAACTTGACAGCTTGTAAGCTCTGCCTAAATCAAAATGCACCGCAGCATATAACATCTGGACAAAACAAATAAACTGATAAAATACTGAAATCCAGACGTCCCTGTAAGGTGGGTTATCTCTCAGTCTGATTGAAGTGGAGTTAACTTTTTTTTTATCCAGGAAACATCAGGCTGCTCGCTCAGTGTCCTGGAATCTGACGCTTCATTAAAATGTTTTCTCTCTGAAGCTTTTCCTCTTAATTTATAAAAATAGGTCAATTAACAGCTAAAAACAGGAAAATAAAGCAATGTGACAGTAGGAGAGACATGATGAGAAGATGAGGAGCAGCTGTGAGAACGTCACCCTTCAGCTGCGTCCTCTAGTGGACAGAAAAGAAACTGCAGAGATCAGCAATACTTAAAGGGGACCAGCTTTCTCTTAGGTTAAAATAAAAGCTAGACCAGGGGTCTGCAACCTTTCCAATCAAAAGAGCCATTTTGCCGGCCACGCCCACCAAAAAAGTCTGTCTGGAGCCACAAAACACATTTGAGCCTTAAAATGACAACAGCAGCACCTGCTGACTCTACATTATGACATTAGATCTATAAGCAAACTGCATCACCAGCTGACATAACTGCTCTATAATGGGTCATGTACTTTCGTTGCTTTAACTCGACATTAGTGTTATGCCATATTATTTTGCAGTAATTAATATAGAACTAAAATGACAACTATGGTGTGTTTAATCTGATTTTCAGGTTTGTAAACAAATATTACCATCAATTAATATTAGCCAGACTTAACACTGTTATTTTCATTTTTTATTTTGCAATTGTTGTTACTCTGTTTTTTCCCCACAGGATCAGGTTTTACTTGCAGTCAAGAAATCATAAATATTCATTTGACATCATCAGGTGAGATGGAGTCAGTAGGTCTTTCCCTCACATTTTAAACTAAAATCATTTCTTTCCTGCATTCTGATCATCATCATGCACAATTTTATCATAATCATGAAGTAGTCTTGTGATTTTTGAGGTGCTTTTCGACATCTCATCAGTGTTTTAGAAGCTTATCTCACATTATTATTACTCAGTATTTTGTTTCATGCGAATTTTAATGTGTCATAAAAAAATTGTGAGATATAGATATAACACAGTTACTCACACACCTAAGTTTGTAGTTAGTGAATGAGAGATAATGTGAGGGGGAGAGACTGACTGCAATCATAACGCAGAAATGTTAATAAAAAACATCCACCTGATATCTTTGTGTAAAAATCCCCCGCTTCAACAACGCCGTCACAGTCGTGCTGAATTATGGTCTCCGTGTCTCTTGTCTTTTCCAAAGCTTTATCACCGACATGCCTCCGTTTAAAAAGTTTGAATCCCTTCACAACAGCAGTTGAAAGTCTGAGAGTTCATCAAAACATCTTCATCAGAAGTTAAAATGAACATCAAGTGAGCTCACAGCTGAAGATGCAGCAGCGTCCTGCTCTCACTCCGACCTGCTGCAGGTCACGCAGAGGTCATGGGAGGTGCACACATGACGCAAAGTTAACGATGTAAAAACCAAGAAATTGTCATTAAAAGAAAAAAAGGCAGATGGTTCTAAAACATGCAGAAATAACAGCAATTAATTCGAGTTTAATGCAAGTCATAGAAGAAGTTTTTTGCTCTGCTGTCCTCTGAGTCCAGAGAGCCACGGGCGAGGGGCAAAAGAGCCACATGCGGCTCCGGAGCCGCATGTGGCTAGAGTTTTTAGGTCTGGTAAGGATT
Source organism: Scarus forsteni (assembly GCA_036419115.1). Classification (NCBI taxonomy): domain Eukaryota; kingdom Metazoa; phylum Chordata; class Actinopteri; order Labriformes; family Labridae; genus Scarus; species Scarus forsteni. Next base: position 7,382,821 of record JAZDUH010000137.1, on the reverse strand, counting down.
GTATTGGTCCATATTTTTTAAAAGTAAAAAGCTTTGGCACTTGCACTGAAATCTTTGACTCTGTAATCAGTTGGTAATGTTTTAACTACTGACGTCTTCATATCATTATTTATTTAGTCAAATATTTATTTTGTCCATTGATTCATTTTTTTAAGCTTCTTTAGTATATACTGTCATCACTATTACCACTATTTTCTACATTCTATCATTATTAATTATCATTGCTGTCATTTTTTGTTGATTCCTTTGTTATTATCAGTAAATTTTGACCACTATTATCTTGATTATGTATATTAATATATTTTTATATGAAATTATTTAGTTTTGCGATTGACCTTGGCTTGGATGGATTTTGATATGAGTTTGTATTAATCAGAGGCTCCAGTCAGGTGAGAATATGACTATGAAGAGTGAATATCCAGATATCTGATGGATATATGACTTTAGGACGATAATCTAATCAGTGTTAATTTTGTTGACTACTTATTTTCAATTGGTTTTTGTCAACAAACTTTTTTCCCCCTGATGAAAACTAGATGGTAACTAATAAAAACAAGAGCACATGGACAAAAAAATTAAATTAACTTACAATTCCATGCTCCAACTTTGTGGGAACAGTTTGGAGCTGGCCCGTTCCTCTTTCAACATGACTGTGCACCAGAGCACAAAGCAGGTCCATAAAGACATGGATGACAGAGTCTGGTGTGGATGAACTTGACTGGCCTGCATGGAGTCCTGACCTCAACCTAATAAAACACCTTTGGGATGAATTAGAGCAGAGACTGAGAGCCAGGCCTTTTATCCAACATCAGTGTGTGACCTCACAAATGTGTTTCTGGAAGAATGGTAAAAAAGTCCCATAAACACTGCTAAACTTTGTGGACAGCGTTCCCAGAAGATTTGCAGCTGTTATAGGTGCAAAGGGTGGATCGACATCATATTGAACCCTATGGATTAGGACTGGGATGTGACTTAAGTTCTTATGCGAGTCAAGGCTGGTGAACGAATACTTTTGGCATTATAGTGTATATATGTGTATTATACCGTTCAGACATGTTGGTCCATTCAGACTGACTCGTGCTAACATTCATTGATATGTGTTAAGACGTTATCATCAAACATACATTTCATTATGTTTATTTTGATGCCTTTTTGAGGTACGCCTACAGAGGAAATTATAATAACTTTTTTTAATAGCCTTATTTGTATGGCACTTTAAAAACAGAGGTTTAGAAATTGCTTTGACAAACAAGCACAACATGAAACAGTCAGTGAGTAATCTGTAAATTTAGCATTCCCTCCACCAAGGAGGTTATGTTTTTGCCAGTGTAAGTTGTATGTGTTTGTTTGTTCGTTTGTAGGCGAGACTAGACAAAAGCCTACTGGACAGATTCTGCTAAAACTTTTAGGAGATGTTGGTAATGGCCCAAACTAGAAGTAATAAGATTACAGCCTATTTCATTTTACTTGTTGTTTTCAATAAATTACTTTTTCAAAGTGCTTTTTGTCACACTCCCCCTTCTTTCTTTTTCATATTGTAGCTCTATTTAAGACCTCATTAAGGTCCAAATGTGCAGAATGCGTGTTCTAGCAATTTTCAACTGGTCTTAAGATTTTGATCAGATCTGTGTATATACAGATATACACATCCAATACCAACATGAATCCATATAGCCAATCATGAATCCCTCCATCATGGCGGAAGAAAAAACCTTCTGTTAAGCAGCAGGAAATCTTGAATGTGGATCCCAGTCTAATGATGAACAGCAAATCCACACGATGCTGTGTTGGGTGTGTGGGCAAAGGAAGGGAGGTAAGAGGAGACAAGTGGACTAAAGTAAGAACTAAAGTTAGTGACAGATCCATTAACCATAAACCTGTCATCATCAAATTTGTTTCTGCTGACAACAAATTTATTAGAGGTTAGCCTCTTGAGATACCACATCTCATTTTCAGGAGGGTCCTCATTTCTGAATAGTTGTGGTGATAATCTTATAGAAGTATAATCAGTGATATCCTTACTGAAAACAAGAATTTATGGTAGTGATGAACTCATTGGTGCCCAGACCACAAGTGCATCCCCACCATATTTGTCTCTGTTAGGTATAAATGTATTAAAGGTAGACCTCTGGAGATGTGACATCCCATTTTCAGAGGGAGCTCATGCCCTTCACAGCTAGAGCTTGGCAAAGGCATATGTGCATATTCACATCCTCAGTTTTTTTCTTAATGAAACCTTCAAAGAATTTAATAAAGTCAATAAAATGTCACTGAAATACTAATTATTCGGAAAAATAAAGTGAACCCAAAGTAGATTTGAAAAGATGCTCGAGTGCAGTTTTTGAGGGAAAAGAAGTTGAGAATTTGTATGCAGTATGCTGGAGACAACATCAGGTGCCACTCCTGTCAACTAAGAACAGGAAATTGAGGCTACAGTTCACACAGATTCAAACTGGTAAATAGAAGAAATGTCTCCTCTGACAAGTCTGACTCTCTGCTCCACATTCAAATGTGGACTCAGAGTTTGGTGTGAACATCATAAAGCATGGATCCATCCTGCCTTCGATCAGCAGTTCAGGCTGCTGCTTGTGGTCCCTCAGTCCCACCTGAGCATGGTTCAAACCCCACAGCCTACCTGAGGACTGTTGCTGACCATGTCCATCCCTTTATGACCACAGTGGACCATCTTCTGATGGAGACTTCAGCAGCTCCATGTCTCAGAGCTCAGATCAGCTCACACTGGTTTCTTCACTCCAGTGACCTCCACAGTCACCAGATCTCAGTCCAAGCTCCTTTGGGATGTAGTGGAGCAGGAATTTCTATTCATGGATGTACAGCAGCTGTATGATGCTGTCACATAGATACGGACAAACATCTCTGAGGGACGTTCCAGCTCCTCGTTCAATCTGAGCCAAGACTTTACTCCTGAGGTGTACTTAATAAAGTGGACACTCAGTGTATGCAGTTATTAAATATTATGAAGTAGATACAGCTCAGTTTGGGTGCCGCATGTCAAACAGATGTCATCTTTCATTTGTTTAAATGGATGTCATTTAAGTGTTTCCAGCTCCTTGTGTTATTTACGCAGCTGTTGCTGCTCAGATTTGTCAAATAAATCACAGAGACGACAGAAAGAGCAAACAGACCTCAGCTTTGACTTTACTCCAGTTTTCCCAACACATCAGAGAATATTAAGCAGTCATCTGCATATTTAGTGTCACATTTGATCCTCACATCATTCTGACTGATGACAGAAACAGAAGAACAGGGAAAAACTGCCAGTAATTACACCCGTGGGTACATGGACAGAAAACAGGGGTTTCTCTTGAGAAGCTGACGTCTCTTGGTTATCAAGAACAAAGATCTTAAAACCAGTTTCTATGGTTTTTGATATGCCCAGACCCTTTTATTGGTAATAATGCATTCAAAAGCTTGATCCTGTCAAGCACAGTCAAGTTAAAGGCATTTTTAAAATAACCTGAGCTATTAGAAAATCTGTGCTTTATTGATTTCAGATTGATTTCTATTTAGATTAGATTAGATAAACTTTATTAATCCCTCAGGAAAACTCCTTCAGGGATATTGAGATTATAGCAGCACCATATTGTAGCAGTGCACCGGGTAAAAAGAATACAGGCTATCAAAAAGTCAAAAACTATTTGCAGATATATAAAATAAAAATACATAAAAATTTGGCTACAGGTTGCTACTCCTTCCCATCCTCTGTCTTCCCGTTACTCCCCCTCTCCCCGGTGAGCAGTTGTACAGTCTGATGGTCTGAGGGAGCAGAACAGGTTCCTCTGGTTACTGATGACGGTTGCAGAGGGTGACTGGCATCGTCCAAAATGTCCAGCAGCTTGTCTAAAGTCCTCTTCTGTCACCAGAGAGTCCAGCTTCACACAGAGATCAGTTTCTCCAGCCTGAATGTGTCCCTCTGGTAAAACATCTGCAGGAGTTTTCTGAAGATGTTATGTGATTGCAGAAAAAATAAAAATATAAAGCTGTATTACCTGTTGAATAACTGGATACTGAGGAGGGACATCCCGGAGCTACAAAGGAAGCAGCAGCAGTGGGAGACTCATCCCACTGCAGGACTGAGAGGATCAGGAGATTGTATGTTCCCGTTATACCGCGTTCACACTACAATTAGTGGGTCAACATCGTTTAACACGCTAACAATCCGCAAGCGACTCCTTTCCCACTGCCCACTGGATCTAGTCTGCAGCAGACGAGCTGCTTGGTGGTTTTCTTTCCTCTTGCGCATCAAGATGATGTCATCACATTGATAACGCGATGAAACAGGGCCATGTAAACAAAAGAAAGAAACATAGAGGCTGTAAATTGCTATAATTTTGTTGATGATGCAAAGACAGATGGAATTGGCTACTGAGATGGCAGAGAGTCACGTAACTTACAGACAGAGGGGACGTTATGTCGCCATCATCCGTAAATTAATGGATGGGATGTTCCCACTGAAGCCGATCGGATGCGAGACCATTAAAACCCATGTTGCTTGCAGGGTCAAAATGCCGATTAGAGCCTTTCAAACTGCAGACAGGAGCCGTTTGTTACTGTGTTTAAGCAGATTTTATTTTTACCAGTTTGAAAGGGGTATCAGACTGAACAACACCCTGAACAGGACCTGGACTGTTTATCACGACCGCTGATAATGGAAACCTGAATTTACCCAAGAGGATCAATAAAGTATCTATGTATATATATCTATGAGAATCTGTTGTACAGTTCCCACTTGGGGGCACCGGCAATCCCATAGAGTTTGAAGTTTTTGGGATGAGATTGAAATAAACTGGAATTTCAGCATCATGACAAGTTCAGGGTCCAAATTAAAGAAACAAGTGCCCAGTTTGTCAGGATGCATCGTCTGATGGATGCTCAGCATTGCAGGCATGCCTGTCAATTTTCTGCCGTCTATAGCAGAACAACATTCAGCAGTTTAAATTAATAAATGTTGAAACCATGCTTCATATAAACTACAAGTGCTCCACAAACCTCCATCAAGGCATTTCTGACCACCTGTGCTGAGTTATTCCTGAAAATGTTGAGAGCTGACAAATCTTTAAAAATTCCTGGATTTGAATCTGTGTTTGGATCACCACCCAAAAATCTTCATTTCTTCTTTGTACCCACACCAACTTCCCCCCAAAATGTCATCAGACTGATGAGAGCTTTATGAGTTGTCTTGCTCACAGACAGACAAACATCCCGTGTTTTACAGTCACCATTTTCAGTTCAGTTTTGAAGCCTTAGCCGTGGATTTTTTTGTTTTTTGTTATTTTTTGGTTTGTGGCGATCAGGCTCAACTGATCAGAAGAGCTGTTTTTCATTTTACTTTTGAGCACAAAAATTCTGTAAACAACGCTGATGTGGTTAATGATATAAATCTAAATTTAAAAAGCCTTTCTGTGAGGGGTGGGGATTGGCAAGAATCTGCTGGTACATCAGATGACACATGAGGGATGATGTGATTTATCCAGATATATTGCTCTGCTATAAACAGGGCAAAACTTTAAAAACTGTTGTTGAATTGTGGCTCCATAATCCTTTTAAACTCAAATGTATCCTTTAAAATGTCCTGATCACCAAGAAGAAGAAATCAACTTCCAGTCCTAATCATTTTAACCTTTTTAAATGGGATTTTTTGTAATGAATTCCCTGGCTGACCTTGGATTGAATGTTAATGTCAAACATTTCAGGAACATAATGAACTCTTGAACATGAACTCTTGATGTGTCTGTGATGCTCTGGACAAACTCTTGTTTTTCTTTATTTTAACAGGGTCATATAGTCCTGGCAGGCAGAGGCCACTGTTTGCGAGGAGAGGACAATATGAACGGCAAAGACTCCAAGACAAGGTGAGCTTAGATCACAGAAGGATTTCCACATGTGCTTGAAATACTTAAAAGTGCTTTTATTGTTATTTCATTATTACCTCTGAATGTGCAGCAATAGCAAAGTTTCTATAGATCAGAGATTTCCAGACTGTTTTACCACAAGAAAAAAACAAAATATTAAGACACACTTCAGTCATATTTCTGCAAAAAAGCTTTTTTTGTTTGTGAATGATTTCCTATCAGTCTGTTCTCAGTATAATTTTTGGAACAAATGCTTGAAATATGTAAAACAAAGTCAAAGAACTATACTCCTGATGAAACTGCTTTTCACCTGATGCACTGTTAGTTGTTCTGTTTCAGAGTTGGAATCAAAAACACTTTAATCTAAACTTTTGGAATCCTGATGTCTAACAAGCACAAAAAAGTCGGCAAACCCCATGTTATGTGACAGAATGCAGTGAAATCAGAAGCAGAATAACCATTCATTTTTGGAGTGAAGATGTTAGAATCCACATGTCAATCGTTCACTTGATTTTCATAATAAAACCAAAAAAATGAAAAAAAAACTTGTTTTATGGATATTTGTCTCTAAAATGAAAATGGAAACACTGATAACGTCTCTTTTTAAGTTACCAGGTCATTTAAATTAGGTACATACTAAAACTAAAAAATGATTACAAAGCCCTTTTAAATAGAAGGAGAGCAAAAATAGTACCACAGCAAACTCTTTATTAGTTTTGTATTTTATTTCCATAATAAAAAAACACACATTTTACCATCAAAATCCCCAACACAAATTAAGCAGAAATCCTGATTCCCCCCCAAAAAGCCCAAAACCAAAAAAGTCCAAACCCATTAATAAAATGCTCTACAACTGCATTCTTCAGTCCAATGCCTCAGGTTTGTTTAAAAGGAGAGGGTAAAATCCAAAAGGGGTTGTGCTCCAAACTAAAATGTTCTAAAACCTTCTACTCAAAATTTGAAAAATGCATCAAAATTACAAAGTAAAAAAAGAAGAAAAGTAATCCTGAAGGGGAAGACTCTCTAGTCCTAGGAAACTTCCTCTGAGTTCAGCAATCCTCTGAGTTTCTGCTGAGATAAAGCCCACAGGTACACCTCCTCAGCATCTGAACTTTCGCCTGGAGGACAATTTTTCCCTGCCCCAAGAACTATCCTCTTGTTTCTTACTGGGTGCTCAGAGCAGCACAGTTTCTATCCAGCTCCCGCCAGCCAAGTCTCCAAACAAACATTTGGCCTTCTTCTCTCCACCAGGTACCTGCAGCTAAACAGACTTCACCACTCAATAAGATCAGCAGTGTAATTGTTTGGGGTGAGCAAGGGGATTAAACCTTGCAAGGATATTATTGATAGATAAATCCCCAAATCAAAACAGTAGTGCCTCCCCAATCACACACTTTGTGGCTATGTCACAGTATTTCAACATTTTCATCTTGTGAAAGTTGCGTGACTCGGAAGTGAACTTAACCAAGATGTCAAGAGAACAAGACAGAAGCTTTAGCGCCCAGACTGGGGAATTATTGGAGAATTACTCTGAGCTCGTTCAGTGCTTTCTTCAGGATGTCAAACCCATGCAGAGACTTCCATGGCACTGCAGAAGGGAGGAGTGCCAAGGTGCTCCAAAATGTCCGTAAGAAGTTTCTGTGCCCAAAACAAGCTCAGGAGAAAAGAACTCGTCCCAGGTGGACAACTGGGCTAGCAATCGTGTCTTCAGTTGAGAAGGTAACTTCAGGTGAAGCTCAGGTAAATATTTGCCTTGATGAAGTCAACAGACAAACCTGGAAGATGACTGATATTTTATCTGTGGTCATGTTCTCCGGCCTTGGAGTCATCCTCTTGCTGAAGATCACAAACGTCCATTACCTTCATAGAAGAGTGTGAGTGATCAATCTGTTGACGTGTGAGAATGAGTGTTCACTTCCATGTCCCTGCTTTCTTGATCATAGCATTTACTATGGGCATGGGCCTCGAGCAACCCCACTTCAAAAGACAGAACTGTCCCTTTAAACCAAAAAACTTGTTGCATCACGGCCATATTGTGTACCAAGTATTCTTCAAAACCTTAATTAATACTCACAGTGAAAGACTGACACTAACATGACTTTGATGATCTGTCATGTTCTATTGTCATTATAGCATGCAAATTAAAACGACAGATTTATTGGTCTGAATTAAATGAAGAACAGCTGTGAGCAGCTGGGGGAGTTTGTAAAGAAGGCATGATGAAGGGCCTCAAAAATGCTCAAATGTGACATGTGAACATTTGTTGGAGCCCAAAGCAATAATTATTTAGTTATTCTGAAGTCTGAAATGTCTTCAGAAGTCGTAAATCTGAGTAATGGCATCAGCCTCATCAGCTCAGCAGCAAATTCCCTAAAAGAAGTCCTGAGTCTTAGTTTCTCAGCACTTCAACACACTTTTCCATTAAAAAACAAACATCCCAATCAAGAGATATGATTTTTTTACATTTCCGCTCAGTGTTAACTTGTGTTTTTTTTATTATTACTTGTTTATTGTAGACAAATTTATGTATCACCACCAAAATCTAATGACTTGTAGTTTGGACCATTTCCAACATCTACTGCAAAATTTCAGCAAAATCTGTCCTGTAGTTTTTGTGTAATCTTGCAAACAAAAAAGAACAAAACAAAACAAACATTTATAACCTTAATATCTCATCTCTGTTCCCCAGAAGCCCAAAACTCTTCCTCTCAGCGACCTCCCTCCTCCTCCTCCTCCTGCTCCTCCTCCTCCGGACGTCCCACTCAAGCCGAAGTGTTCCCTGCTCACCCAGAGCTGCGTCCCCGCGGCGGGCTGCTGCGACTCCACAGCCACGTGCCACTGCCGCTTCTTCAACGCCATCTGCTTCTGCCGGAGGTCCAGCTCGCAGCACAAGAAGAAGAAGAAGACATGAGGAATAAACAAAGATGGACGTGAAAGATGAACTCTGAAGTGCACTGTGGGCAGAGGACGGATTGATGCATCACACCGACGTGATGACACAGATCATCCTGTTGTACTTTCATCCCTAAATGCTAAAGTGTTTGTGAATTATACCTCTTATTAAAGGCAGCTGCTGACTTCAACTTTATTATCAATCTTTCTGAAGACATGTTCTACAAAAAAATCAAAACTTCCTTTTGCGTATCATCATTTTTGACATTTTATCATCACTGGTGCTTTTGTTGTTATACTGCTGTAGCATTTAATCAGTGCTTTCTAATACTGGTGTCTGATTATTATTTTTATAAGCAGTGGCCTTGCAAATGCAAAAAAACAGAGAAGATCTGCATCCCAGAAAATCATCAATTTGACAAGCATTTGTCTTAAATATGAAAAATAATGCAGCCAAATAAACCAAAGATAAAAGTATAACATAAATATTTGTAATGCAGTATACAGTGTGTTGTGGCATTTAATTCTTTTTGTTTTAGCTTGTCATATTTGCAAGTTTTTGTACTTTTCAGTGCTCTAAACAAATTCATGTTTTTGTGAGATTTTGCAGCACGCTAGGCTAAAGATAAATGTGTGTTTGCATCCGCTCGTGTCATCAACACTCCTGTTTTTATACTCTCCTCCGCATGTCTTACCGGAAGATACTAGAGACCATACAGAAAATAACTTCCCATTTGGTGTGAGGACTACTATTAACATGGCAGCGATTATTTAGGTCTGAGAGGAAAAGCAAAAATGTAAAGGGAAAGTCCAGGGCTTTTGAAGTGAGGTTGCTCAAGTAGCCAATGAAGCAGCTGCCTAACTCTGCCCTGAGGGGAGACAGTTGAGTGGCAATGCTTTCCGGTGTTTATGGAGCCACAGAAAGCTGAACTACAAATGACCTATTTGTCTCTTGTGGGTACAAAACTATATCTTATTACCTGAGGAATGCAGGCATCGAATTGAAAATGAGTGAAACTATAACATTTATGAGTTTTAACATTATATACAATGCCTGGCCAAAAAAAAGTCACCACCACAAAACAAGGTCACAATCTCTAATATTTGGTTGGACTGTCTTTAGTTTTGATTACAGCACAAATTCGCTGTGACATTATTTCAATAAGCTTCTGCAACGTCGTCTATTTGTCCCAGATCACAGCACTGCCCCCACAGGCTTGGACAGTAGGCACTAGGCATGATGGGTGCATCACTTCACCTGTCTCTCTTCTTACCCTGATGCTCCCATTACGTTGGAACAGGGTCAGTCTGGACTCATCAGACCACATGACCTTCTTCCAGTCCTCCACAGTCCAATCCTTATGCTCCCTAGCAAACTGAAGCCTCTTTTATGGTTAGTCTTATTGATTAGTGGTTTTCTTAAGACTACACAGCTGTTCAGTCCCAATCCCTTGAGTTCCCTTCACATTGTGTGTGTGGAAATGCTCTTACTTTCACTATTAAACACACCCCTGAGTTCTGCTGTTGTTTATCTTTGATTTGATTTGGCCAAACGTTTAAGTGATTCACTGATCACGATCATTCAGGGTTTTTTTCCGACCACATTTCTTCTTTGATGACGATGGTTCCCCACTATCCTTCCAGTTTTTAATAAAGTGTTGCACAGTTCTTAACCCAGTTTTAGTACTTTATTTCAATCTCTTTAGATGTTTCTCTGCTTGATGCCAATGATTTGACCCTTCTTAAACAGACTCACATCTTTTCCATGACCACAGGGTGTGTCTTTGACATGGTTGTTTAAGAAATGAAAAGCTACTCATTGCATCAGCTGGGGTTAAATAACTTGTTTCCAGCTGAAAGATAATCACCCATGCAGTAATTGTCCAATAGGAGGCTCATACCTGTTTGCTTAGTTAAATCCAGGTGGTGACTTTTTTTGGCCAGGCAGTGTATGACGTCCCAACTTCATTGGAATTGGGGTTTGTAGGAAAAAGGGACCACGCAAGACAATCACAACCTGAGATAAAGCCAACGAAAAGACATGCAGTTTACCTGTTGATTTTTTTAATCTGTAAACTGAGACCATCATTTTAATTTTTGATGCATATTTTGATTTTGTCATTCATAGTTAGCCTTTATCACTGCGTTTACACTCCTCTGTTGTTGTACCTGTGCACATTCACAGACTGTACTCTGTATGTCTGTGAATGTGCCAAAAGTCTGTTGATCATGTTTAACCAGCTCTCTGGATCATTTTAACCTGTAATCCAGCTTTTCCCCATGTTAGAGATCAATTAAACCTCTCTGTTACTTGAGTCTGACATTGTTCTTGTTTCGTTTTAAAAACTCTAGTGTTTGCTGAGCTTCTAAAATGTTTTTTTACTCACCAAAAGAGTGATACAGGTACGGAAGAGTATAAGGGCCATATATAGAAGGAGAAAATAATTTTGGGGAAGTCGAGATTAAAGTTGACATGACGACAATAAAGTCAAAATACAATTCTGTGATAAAAGTCCAAATGTGGACGCACAATGGCACAGCAGGTAGTGCACGTGCCTCACAGCATGAAGGTCCCCGGTTCAATCCCCTGGTCGGACAGGGGCCTTTCTGTGTGAAGTTTGCATGTTCTTCCCGTGCATGCGTGGGTTCTCTCCGGGCACTTCGGCTTCCTCCCTCAGACCAGAAACATGCTCATTAGGTTAATTGGTGACTCTAAATTGCCCTTAGGTTTCAGTGTGAGCGTGAATGATTGTCTGTGTCTCTGTGGCCCTGTGATCGACTGGCGACCGGTTCAGGGTGAAACCCGCCTCTCGCCCAATGACAGCTGGGATAGGCTCCCGTCGTCCCCCCCAGACCCCGAATGGGATAAAGGGGTATAGAAAATGAATGAATGAAAGTCAAAATGTCAAAAAAGTAGAAATATTGAGAATATGTCAAAATACATTTTATGTTGATGCTATTCTAAAATTTTGATTTCTTTTCTTGACATTTTAACTTTAATCTAATCATTTTAACTTTTATTACAAATTATATTACAACTTTAATCTTGTCAGTTCGACTTTAATCTCAAACTTCTTGTGCAGGGAACAAGACCACAGTCAAAACCACGAACAATGCTTGAAAGGTGGTACATTTTGATGAATTCATGTCTTGGTTATTTTTGAACCAATGTGTTCACATCAGATTACTGCTTTTTGTCCATGTGCCAAACTCTGATGTGTTTTAGATCAGGTCCTCACAGGCCTGTATATAAAGGTTCACAGAATAATGTACAAAGTACTTTAATTTATGAGGTTAAAAAACACTGTTAATGCTGTCTGGGCTGATAGGATTAAAACCTAATGTGTTCTTGTTGAAACAGGTGATCCTGTGTTGGCAAACCCTTATGAAAGGGACTAGAACTTGATTTATACTTTTCAGGATAAGCCATATGTCACTATACTGTTATTAAGTGTATACAATTTAGTATATAAAATGTTAACTTCAGGTGGACTGCCTCAGTTTTAATATAATTAAGTATGCTCATAGTTCACTTGAATAGACTACTTTTTGCTCAGGGTTGTTCGGGTGCCCCTTGCAACCATTTCAAGTTGCTAAATAAAAACCTCACCTGATGGTCATGTTGTGTTTGTGCTTCTCAGACAACCTCAGAAGCTAAAACACTCAAGGAGAGTTTGACCTGTTAACACAGAGACAGTGTGACCTCTTGACCTTAGTGAAGAAACAAACCTGCTAAACTGCAGCAGCAGGAGACCAAACGCCCCGACAGGAGGCTCCCAGCCAGAGAAAGAGAGGATTTAATCCGGAAGTGCAGTCGAAATTCCTCTTTTACAGTTTTTTTACAGTCCTCTTCACAGTTTTCTTCTCCTCATTTTCCCTCCTTTCCTTGATCCTGTGATGTTTTCCATCGGGGTTAGGGAAAAGTGGATAGGAAAGGATTTAGGAAGGACTTTTCGAACACACCCTGCGACTACACTTTCACTACGCTATGTCATATGACGGCTGATATTACTACTACAGTAAAACTACAATTTTCCAAAGATGGACCACAAAAGGCTCATCTTAGAAGTGCTCATGTATCATGACAATGTTGTTCCTTTCAGACAATTTGAACATCAACAACCCGATACAAATGACATCTGCATAACCGATGTTGGAAGTGAGGATTTAAGTAAATTTGTCCTCTGAATACCAATCAGTGCATGAAAATAAATGGGAACTGAATGACAGAAAGGCAGAAACTGTTCAGCCCACAATCTAAAAGAGTACAAATGATTAATTTCGAACCAAGTTTAAAACATAATCAACATCAAATGTCTTATATCCTGCTCTCTTCAGAAAATAAGACAACTGGAAAGTTGGCAGGTTTTGGTAAACTTTTGAAAGGATGAACGGCAGAGGTTAACTCACATGGTCTGCCTGCTTTGTTCATTATTCAGTTGAGTTCAGATGAAGTCAGATAACCTGCTTTTTATAAATTTTGTTGCCGCAGAGAATTGTGTGACAGAATAATCTCCCTTCCTTTCATAAAGGATGGTCCTGTCAGGATCTGTGTTTTGTCTAGTTTCCCGGTCTGTCTTCATGTTTTATGTCTTGTCTTTGTGCTTTCTGTTTTATTTTGAAAGTCACTTTTCCTTTCTTGTCTTCGTAGGTTTTACTTCCTGTCCCGGCTTGTCACACCTGCTCCCTGATTGTTTCTCTCCCAGCTGTGTCTTTTTAACCCTCATTATCTCTTGTATATAACCCTCGTGTTCTCACCTGTCTTGTTGCTGGTTTGTTAAGTACCAGTACTCTTCCTTGGCAATTTAGTTCATGTCACAGTCTCGTATCGACCTCCTTTGTTCTCGACCTAGCTTTTTGTCTCTCGTTTTTGAATGCCTCTGCCTTTTTGTGTACTGAACCTTGCCTGTCTGACTACCTGCCTTGTGTACCGTATCCTGCCTGTCTGATTGCCCGCTTTGTGTACCCAACCTTGGATTGTGCATTAAACTCTGTTTTTTTTAACTCTGATATGGACTTTGCGGTATTCTTGCCCGGTGTATCCTATGCTAAAGGAGATGCTCAAGGAAGTACTGAGCCACCTTTCCTAAGCATTTAGACAATTCGAACATTTCTTATCACAAACTACTTCTGGATCATTTCACTCAGTAAGGAACCTTCCAAAGCAAAAAGTACTGTTGGACTGCAGCCCGGAGAGGCCAAGGGAGCAAATGACCCAGATCTTCTTCCTGAAGTGTGATGCTTTCTGGGTGAGTGGAGCTCACGAGCGTTTCTCATCTCTGAAGGCATGATGTGGCAACAATCAGGACTTTCAAATCAGGTCTGAGGCTGTAAGATTTATATTGAATAAGACGACTGGAACATGGGCCAATGAGGGCAAGCTGCCGTTTTGAACAGCCTGTAACACTTATGCTAGGAGTCACCGAACTGAAATTGAAGTAATGACTTCAATTAGAAACGATTAAAACAAGGTAGGGACGTGCTTTAAATCAAAAAAACTATTAAATCAAATGTCCTGATTGGAAAGTAAGATCAAAATAATCAAACAAATGTCAGTCACATGGCAGCAAGTCAAAATGTTTGGGCTCGTGGACAAGGTCAGGACGGCCTGCTGAAGCATCAGAAAGAAAAAGAAAGCTGCTTCAGAGGACTCTAAAAGTGGCCTGGCTGCCGGTCTGAGTATTTCGAAAGATAATTTTCACACAAGACCATTAGAGAATGGTCCAAGAAAGAGGAAACATCCATGTTCTCTGGGCCGGTTTATGTACCAGATCTGTCCCCCTAGCCTGCGCCTGCTGATGACGCTGCACATCCCAACATCCCTGTTGGCTGTGATGATGTGCCCACTTTGTCATTGGCAGGATCCCACACAAGCACCACCCAGCAACTTGGAAGAGAAGGAGACGGCAGGAGAAGACAGCGAGGGATGAATAACAGGAAGAACCAACAATATAATAAATACAATTCCTAAAGAAGTGTGCCTGTGCAGACAGAATGATGACAAGAACTGAAGAAGTCTTCAGTGGGAACATGAGGAGAGAAATTGACCGTAGACTTTTGTAATTTTTAAATGATCTTTTGATGAAGATTTCAGTATTTTTTTGTCCAAAAGTATTCAGTATTAAAATGAACAACCATTTGTGTAATTTTAATACTTATATTTGGAAAAGTATATCAAAATTCCTGCAATTTAGACAGTTACATATTTGAATATTATGTTATTTAATTGTCCAAGAGTATTCAAATGCAATTACATGAGTAGCAAGCATGAGTAGCTGAAATAATGCGATACAGACTTATAAATGCATCAATTATCACACATATATTGATCTATCTAACGCTGCGTAGTTTGGCCACGTAGAATTGCCGTAGATATGTGACATCATCAGCAGACACAGGCCGGGGGGACAGATCTGGTACTTACTCCGGAAACAGAAACTCTCACAGTTTTCATGTCTGTTTTCACACAGACATAATCAACCTGTTTTTGTTTTTAACCAGAGTGAATAATATCAGTGTGGAGTTTGGATGTTCTCCCTGTACATGTGTGAGCTCTCTCTGAGCACTCCGGCTTCCTCCCACAGACCAAACACAAGGTCAATATGTTGATTGGTGACTTTAAATTGCCTTTTGGTGTGAGAATGACAGTGAATGGTTTTCTGTCTCACTGTTTGAGCTTTCGTCCTCTCAGCTGCAAACATGGATGTCAGTCAAAAGTCTGATGTTTGCACTGGTCTGTGAGGGGAAAAGAGCGAGGATGATCGGACAAAACGGTGCAGAATCTGAGAAGATTGGCATGAATCGTTAAGATTGTAAAGCTGGGGTTGGTGATCTTATTTAGATACACTTTTTGTAATACTGGTTAAAATGGTCTTCATGACCCGAATCAACTCATAATGTGTTCTTAAAATAGCAAAAAATATCCGCTAACTACAGCAGAAGTAAAACAGGGAAAACACCAACCAATAACCATGCCGGGATACCTGTTTTAAACCACTCAAATCCCATTCTGCCCACCTGCTGCGCGTGCATTTTCCCGGCGTGCACAGACTCGGTGCGTGTAGGTAGCCGAGCAAGGGATCAGGCTCCACCGGAGAATGCTTACCTTTCAAGTTTTGTCTTTCAAAATAAAGGAAGCCCGCTGTGAGCCGTCCCACAACCCCAACCAAGCTCCAGTATCCCTCACATTTTAAGACAGATGTACAAGAAATCTAAAATAAACTTTCTAAATTTGTTCTGCTGCTCTAATCTCACGATAGCTGCCACCCAGGCTACTGCAGTTGGACGTTCTCGCGAGGCTTTTTCTTCTTCTTCGGTTTTACGGCGGTTGGCATCATTTTGGAGCATTGCCGCCCCATTCAGGCTAGAGACAGAGCTCAGTTTGGAGAGGCAGAGGAATGTTTTTATTATTATATCATCACACAGGAGATTTATGGGAGAATACTAATACAGGAGGACGGCGGGAAAGAGGATAAAATACGGAAAATAGGGTAGTTTCATGGCCAAAACGGGAGACTTGACAGCTATGTGGAGAATGTCAGAGGAACTACCTATACCCCGATCAACATCGGCTGTGAGTACTAACTGACTTTACATGTTTGTTTGGTGTTTTTTTTTACTGCTGACTGAGACATGACTTGGTGTAGTGTAAAACAAACACGTTGTGCTGAGGGTTTGGAGTTGAATCAGTCTTCTGGATATATCAGCCACGCACGTGCATGTGAGCAGGGGGGCGGGGGTGGGGGGACTAGGCGGAGCCCTGAGGAGATGCTACTTTCAAATTCATGCTAGTTTTCCAAAATCGCCAACCCCAGCTTTAAGTTAGGATTTCCTGGAGGGACTGCATAGTGTGCCTGTACACCTGTACACAGTTAAGTAATAAAAACAAGGGCTGTACGCAGGTGACAAACCATCCCTCAGCTATGAGGTATGCTTTTTATAAGCAACTCTGGGTTTCTTTTTCGGAAAGTTACTTAAAAATATTGGTAGTTACGGGTTGTCTTTCATTGGGCTTGTTGTGGTGGGATCTAATGCTCACTCTACTACCAATAAAAAACTCAATTCAGAAGTTGCACAAACATTTTGTCCCAGCCCAAACAAATGTTACTGTAAGAGGCAAAAATTATGTTTAATCATCTAGGCAGAATTAAGTTGAATTCTTATGTAGCTGTTGCTGTTTTCACCATAATAAAGCTGAGGAGGACCTACATAAAACTTAAATGAAAGTCTAACTTTGTCTGTTTGGTCCCAAAAATTAAGGTTAGACAGACTGTTTAGTAATGACAGAGTTATAAATAACAGCAGCCACTCCCTTCACTTCTGCATAAAGAAAAGGAAGTTTCACCTCCAAACAAAAGGACGTTGAAGAATTAAATTAAGAGACAAGAAAAATTGTCACTGTGAAACTGATATGTAATGTAGATGAAAATCAAAAAACAATTTATGCAGATATCTCTGTTAAAGAACAGAAAAACATTGCATTAGAAAAAAAAAAGCTTGAGGTCACTTGTTTTTGGCTTGTTTTTGTCAACCTGGTTGATTATTTAAGTCAAAAACTCTCTCCCTTTCTAGGGCTGTTTTTGTGACGATTAGAATCAAAAGCTAAATCGTTAAACAGCTCCTTGTCCTTCTTATCGTGTTTTTCTGGTGCAGGCAGACAATAAGACACCAGACAATAAGACTTTCATTCATGAGGAGATACAGTTTAAGAGATCAGGACAGAGACCAGCAGTCATTTTAATTATAAATTTATATGCTGATACATTTTCCTGGCATACATTTGAATACTAACAGGGAGATTTGGATTGGTTTTGTGACACATTTTATCAAATGAAGGCAGGACTTGTGTCATTTCAGTTTCACATGCAGAAAATGTGTTTTTTTCTGAAAAATGAGTTTTGTGCTGAAAAATCTCAAATTATTTTCCAGCCTTATCACTCGGCCTTTACACAGAGTGATGCAGATTGGCTGGTTGGCCCTCATACTTTCGTCACATAAACACAACAATCTGCAGCCGACACATGGAGCACATACTAACACCTCAACAGTCGTTAGTCGAGGCAGTAAAAACACAAACCAGGTCTTTGCGTGGATGCTGTTTGTGAAGTTCACCTTTGTTTCTGTTCTGTTTCATTTCCACAAAAAGAGAATGAACTGACGTCAGTAATTCTAACAGCCCCGACACGTCCACTTTGTTCTCTTTAAATTTGTCTGCATGACTTAACAAAACATAGATGTTACATAAGAGTCTGAATCTGCATCTCAACCTTTACTGGCCTGAACGATGTTATTAAGTGAAATGAAATGTGAGGATTGTGGGAGGAGGACAAACATGTCAGGATGGAATTTAGGAGATGTGCTAAACATCCAGATCTTTCTGTTCCATGGGAGAGTAAAGAAAGAATGTTGAACAAAGAAAACAATGATCTGCATTTCTTTACCATCTCTGTTACATCAGCTTTGATTTTAGCGTTACTGAACTGAGGACCTAACTGCTGAAGCCTCGTATGTGAATTCTGTCACATTCTTGCTTCATGTCAGTCTTCAGTTGTTCAACAGTCCCAGATATATATTTCTTCTTCAAGGTGTGGACTGCAGCAGGTCAGTCTAGGCCCTGTTCAGCGGAGACAGGTGCGGACCATGACCTTGTAGATGTAAGGATGAACCGTGATATCCTTTATGGAGTGATGCTGCTTTATAATGCAAGGCTGCCTGAGGGATCAGAGGTCACAGGCATTCAGTGTTGAGAGATTTCTGTGATTCTCTGAACCTTTTGATGATCTTACAGACTTAAGATGAGGAGATCCTTAAATTTCTGCTCTTGTATGTTGAGACATGGTGCTCTTAACCTGTTGGACTCCTTGCTCACACAGTTGCTCACAAAGCGCTGAACGTCGCCCCTTTCAGCGATGCTCCCTTTACACCCAGTCATGACACTCACATGTTTCCAATTAAAGGAACACTACACCCAAACAACGATTTGGCCTCATTTTCTACTCACCCTCATGCTGAACAACACTGTGGAGTAGTTTTGGAACATCTAGGATGCAGCCGGAGATCTTGGGGATCCTCGCTGTCCACTGACATTGATATCATGACTTCGGTACGAGCCCGAATCAAACAGTGTCATAAAAGTCCACAAAAAGTCGGCAATATTCCTCCATACTGCTCGTGCGCTGTAATCCAAGTGTCCTGGCGAGTGCGTCCACCATTTACTCGAAGCGACATCATTTAGCACATGTTTATAGTACTACTTGGCATTTCTATGATACACTTCACGGTGCCTCACGGGGAGCGGCTGATCAAACAAGCGAATCGCACTCTGCAATAACTAGGGCGTAGAACAAGAAATCACACATTCTGCTGTGGCGTGAGCTGTGGACAGACACAAGAGGGGTCAGCAGAATGTGGAATTTCTTGTGTTCTTGTTTCTTGTTCTCGCTACTAGTTATTGCAGAGTCGCGTTCGCTGGTTTGGTCAGCGGCTCCGTTGGCACAAATCTTATTTTCAACAATTCCTCATTATTCACAGTCTTTTGGTTACCCAGCTGCTTTGGAAATATCTTTGTTGTGTGTTCGAATGTGTATAGTTGTAAAGAGATTTGCAAATTATTTTGTTTTTATTTATGATTCACACAAAATCCCAACTTCATTGGAATTGCGTTTTTAAGGGATTATGAATGAATGATTATGATCAGAGTCTGAGGCTGGTTTTGAGGGATCCAGGAGAGAAGAAACGATGTAGGATCTGATCAGCTCATCATGGTCTGAGGGTCTGTTTGAGCTCGTGGAGACCACACACATTCATCCTGCATGCATGAACACATTTTCTCATTTATTCAGACTTTCTTTATCCCGGGAAACCTCACTGAGATTAAAACTTTCATTTAACCTCTACAGGCCCAAGGTATCAGATTTCAGGAATGCTTGCACATTCTCCAACAAAAACTGAAGAAAAAGTGAACTGTTTTTCAAAATCCTCGCCTGACCACATTGTGATAATAAAATCTCTCTAATTTTGCTCTGCATCACTTTATAACAAAAGTCCTTTGCAGAAATGATTTAGAAATATTTTATTATTCATTTTTAGAGTTTTACAGCCACTCCAGCATCATTTCTAAGAGATTTTAAAAAACTGTTGTTTTTTTAGGTGAGGATGAAACTCTCAAATTATTCTGACTTCTATCTTCATTTACTCTGTCCCAGTAACACATATACTGATCATTCCACATCTGGACAAATCTATTAAGTGTTACTTTTATTATGACACCAAAATCATTCAAATAGACCTTGTGGTTGCAGGTTGATACAGTCTTTTCTTCATGTCTTTTTTAAGCAGAAGGCTTCAAAAAGGTGCTGTGGAGGTTAAGAGTGTTTCAGCCAAAATCTTCAAGCCTCCTACAGCATATTTGAGGTCTTAGGGAAAGATATTGAGAAAAAAATACGTGGATCTTCTCACCATCGAAAAGACCAGGCTGAAAACCTGAGAAGAACTTTCTCTGCAAGGGCCACAGATTTGACAGGCTCCCACTCAAGAGTCAAAATCCAGAGAAACTTTGCAGGACCACGAAAACCACCGAGATTGGAGCAGCATTTTTGTAAGATCCTGAACCCTGAAAAAAGGGTCCTACAAAAATCAAGAATCTTGAATGAGAAGAAATCTACAGAAATTTGATCATTAACCTTTTACCAGCTCAACTGTTTGGCAGAGGTCATCATTAAATTCAGTGATATTCAATGTTTGTTTTTTTGTTTTGTTTTTTTAACAGAACAGATCTAATAATTGTTTGATACTTTTGACATTTCAGGGAACTGAGAAAACTACAAACAAACAAAAAACAGATATTTTTAGTTGTGAGATTTAAAGGTTTTTAAGGATAACAGGTGACTAAATAATGATATAAAAATGCAAAAAACATGAGTTGACAATCAAAGATGGATGCCCCCAGTGCAAACAATTATTTAGCTCCTGTAATAATCAATTTATTTGCACTTCTGACTGGGGTGTGTCGCTCTAGATCAGCTGTTTACATAGTATTGTTAGACTTATATTTACAAAAATGCTGCCATAGTGATAATCACATTCTTCATGTGGTATTCGTGAACAACAACACAGGGCGTGCTAACAACAGCTAACAATAACCTGGTAGATCGGCATGTTTTTTCCGACTTCAACTGGAATGCTGATCAGTCGGAGATGATGTCACTCCCAGTTCCGAGGTTACTTGAACGCAGCATTACGACAGTCGCCACGCGTGCTCATGGGTAGCAGAGTCTTCATGTCTTCGGAAATACTTTTGTAGATTCTCCTAGCACCTTTAAATTAAAGATTCACAAAACATTTGAAAGATCCTTAAATCTTTTTAAGACTGTAAAAATCATTTGTTCCTCCAGAAAAAAGCAAGATGCTGAATCTAGACAAACTTTATAAGATTTTCATCAATTTCCACCCATAGAAAGTACAATGAATTGTTTAAATAAACTGTCTCTTTAAGCTTTTGCCAAGTTTTTAGAATCTCATTTAAAATAAAGACTCATCTGGAAAATGAAGAGAACATGATGCAAGTTCCTGATTAAGAACTGAAGTCATTAGAACATTTTGTTTTGTTATATCATGGAAAATCAGAGTTTTAAATCTGGCCTCCAATCTCATTGTCCATTTGTGTGAACTTCTGTCCATAAGGGACATATATCTCCAAAAGTCTATGCAGGATTTTCTTCCTCTGTTCAGTTGGATTCAAGGATGACCTGATTAGATTTTTGAGTCAAAGGTCAAGGTCATGGAGTCTTGTGAAAGTGATATCTCAGGAACGCCTGATCAAACTTTGACCACCATGTGGTAAAAACATCTCAGGAATGATTTAAGGGACTTTTCAACTTTGTGCAGATTTCAGTCATGAAAGGGATGAAGTTTGATGATTTTAAGGGTCCCAGGTCAAATGTTTTGGGCCCTTTGCTGCTGTGCTGTCAGACGACGGCCTCCTGACAGCAGGGGCAGTTTTTCAGAGAAGTCTCAGGAGGTTTTTTTGTCATTCACATCAAATGTTCCTATAACATCCATCACAGAGGATAAGAGGATGACCCCAACTCTATGTGGAATAAAATCAAGATACAGAGACAGCTTTATTGAAGAAACTCTGGAGATGTATCTCCTTGTCTTTATAAGATCACCATGACCTTTAATCCCTGAAGAACAGATTCTTGAGCAGCTTCTTGGATTTTCCCATCCCTCACATCGGGGGGAAATGTCTGAGCATCAGTGAGATTAAGAGCTTTTAGTCAAACCTGGAAAAAACACCAGAGGCCACTAAGACTCTCCACTCCTTCTAGTGCCTGTGATTTAGTGCCAGGATAGTTTGTGCACCTGTGTTCCTAATAAATCCAGAGGAACATCCATCTGCTCTTGCTCGTTTAGCTCTTTAGTCCAGAGTCATGTCAGCAGCGACTGACCGTGAGCAGACGTGAAACCTCAAACGTGTCAGAACATCAGATTTTATTCTACTGGCTGTTGTCCCTCATGAAGTGACATGTTCTTGGACTCTCCTGCATCAGATCTGACACAGACTCAGAGCTCTGCAGGATGTTCAAGAGAACTTTCCAGAATGTGTCACATTATTCAGTTTCTCCAGACGCCAGGATACGTGGAGGCTGTTGGCTCCTCTGATGATCCAGCTGCTCCACTTGGACAGTTTTTCATTCAGAGCTGAACATGACTAAAGATCTGATTCAAGAGGAGCGCGGAGATCTGAGAAGGGACATGTTTGAGGGAGTCACTGTAGACCAGGGGTGGGCAACTTTCATCACCAAGAGGGCCACATAAAACCATTTTTTCCAGCCTGAGGGCCGCATTGTCAGAAATTCACCAGGGGAAAAGGGATGTTGCATAAATACCATTAGAGAATATTAATTAATCCTAAACTTAGCATACCAATATTCATATGTCACATGACAAAGTATATGGAATTAAAGCCGACAAAGCTATTTTTAAATCAATGAAATGATGAGTCTTCCCAAATTTTTAAAGCTCAAAGATTTTACTGTTGCCAAATTTTGAATATAGTCTTGAGTAATACTTGATATAATGTTCCAATGCTTCATGAAAGAGATTTAGAGACACTAAAATAGCAAAGTAGGCCGTAAATAACTTACAAAAGCCAATAGATATCAGTCAAGATTATATAGAATTATTTTGATTTGATAACTGTGTTTTCCTCATATTTACAATTGCTGATTTGAAAATGACTGACGGGCCACATTTAGTGAGGCGGAGGGCCGTATGTGCCCACCCCTGCTCTAGACTTATGTGGGCCACTCTATAGATTGTTGTGGATTACTCTGGACTTACGTGGGTCATTCTGGACTTATCTAGATCACTCTGGACTTGTGTTAGTCATTCTGGACTTATCTAGATCACTCTGGACTTACATTGGTCATTCTGGACTTATGTGGATCACTCTGGACTTACTTAGGTCATTCTGGACTTATCTAGATCACTCTGGACTCACGTGGGTCATTCTGGACTTATCTAGATCACTCTGGATTTATGTTGGTCATTCTGGACTTATCTAGATCACTCTGGATTTATGTTGGTCATTCTGGACTTATCTAGATCACTCTGGACTTATGTGGGTCATTCTGGACTTATCTAGATCACTCTGGACTTACATTGGTCATTCTGAACTTATCTAGATCACTCTGGACTTACATTGGTCATTCTGGACTTATGTGGATCACTCTGGACTTACGTGGGTCATTCTGGACTTATCTAGATCACTCTGGACTTACATTGGTCATTCTGGACTTATCTAGATCACTCTGGACTTACGTGGGTCATTCTGGACTTTTCTGAAATATCAAAAATCTTTCCTTCAAATAAAATAAACATTTCTTGATCTGTATTTCTGAGATTTTTTAAAATGCAGAACTTGATAACCTGTTTGGAGTTACTGAAGGGCTTTAGAGTCTGTTTACACAATTACAGAAAAAAGAAACTTTTCCAGGATCATAGTCACATTTAGGAAAATAGAGAGAACATTTGCAAGACTCTAAGAAACTTTAATGAGGTCCAAGAATGTTTAAAAGATCCACAGAATATTTTTGACATTTTTTCAGCTGAGATCTTTTAAAGAAGCACATGCAGCATCTTAACATGCATTCACAAAATTTCAATAATCATAATTTAGATTAGGGATGTCCCAATCCGATATTGATATTGGATATTTGATATCGGATATTGGATATCGGATATCAGATATCGGTCAAAAAAACAAATATCGGATTATATCGGCCTGCATCCTAAATCTCCGATATCAGCACTTCGATACAAGCAGTCCATTCTAATATTTTTATTTTTTATTTTATTCAGTTGTAGAGTAAGCTTATGTTTAAGTTCAACACAGTGGTTATTTTGCAATCGTATCGGAGGTGAAATAGTTGTATCGGGACACCCCTAATTTAGATTCAAAAACTGGAGAAATCTTTGGAAGATCCAGAAAAAAAAAAATCAGATCCTCCGGAACATTTGTACGATTCTGGGAATCTTTTAAAGCCAAAAGTCTTATGTAAGAATTCCAATGAAGTTTTTCTACGACACCAGGGCGTTTGAAAGATCTGAGGAGAAGATTCCTGAAGATTTAACAAAGTGTCCAGAGGCCAGCTTAAGACAAAAATAACAACTGGAGATCCTTTATGCATTTGCAAGATCCTGGAATCTTCTCTAGATCTCATGAAATAATTATTATAAGAAATGTTGGTCTGCCGTTAAATCACAGATTTCAGAACAGATTTCACAGATATTTTTTCAACATTAACAAACTTAGACATTTCTATGGGCAAAGATTATCTATGTTAGTTTGTGAGCAACGAGTTTTAGGAAGATTTGCAGCATTCTGAAAAGCTTTATTGAGATCCAGAGAAAATTCTTTAACAAGTCTAAAGATTTGCTAAATCCAGTTTAAGTTTGTTTTATTTCTTTTTGCTTGAAAAAGTGTTTTACAAAATAAATAAATATGGTAAACAGATAAAACATGAATATATGACAGTTTAACTCTGTGAAGCTTTCAAGACGTTCCTGCGAACATCAGGCATTTATACTGTTGATATGAACAGGCTGTAGACCCGCCTGACTTTAACTACTTTAACTAACTCGAACCAACAGTTCTGTCCAACAACTGCTCGCCATCGATGAATCAAACCAGTGGCAGCAGCACTGGTTTTACTTTATTCTTCGATAAAACACGCCAGAGAAGAATTTCTCTGCAGAAGGAAGAAGGTTGTTTGAAACTTTATAGGGAGACAAAGCTCAGTAAAACAAATGGATTTCATGGTTTTTAAACTCTTGTCCTGTTTTTCTTCTGCAGAGTTCAAACATTCAGATAAGAAGTTTTATAATTTGTTCTCCTCTGTGAATTTATTGTTTCTTATGATAACATCAGGTATGAATAACCCTGAACAGTAAGAAGAAATTAAATTCAAATACCAAGACAATCTGAGTCTTAGAAGGTTATGCAGCTCCAAGGTCATGGCCTTTGTGATTCAAACATCCTCTTAGGAAACAGCGTTTCATATTAAAGAGTAATTATGTTATCAGAGGTCAGATCTCCACCACCGGGTCATCACAATGCTTTAGAGTGAAATAAAGCTGCACATGCTGACGCTTTTAGAGGTTTCACGTCCAATCAGATCAGAGATGAGCGCCCTGGGAGGAAGATAAGAAACCCTTCACCTTCTGTTGAACCTGAATTAATCCACCGTTTGGACATTTGTCAGTGAAGAAGAGATCAGATACTCGCTCTGAAGATGGGACCAAACAAAAACCAACAACACACTGACAACATGGATGAAAAGCACATTTATTTTTGACAGTTTTAAACAGCAGATTGACCTCAAACAGACAAGATTCACAGCTCACAGGAAATAATCAGATCAGGGGAATATTTAGGAGATCAACCCTCTCCTTTGTTAAGTGTGAGCATGTACACGTGTGAAGCCTCATCAAATGTGAATAATAACAGTCTAATCTATAATCACAGTGGGTAAAATATCCTTGTTTATTATGACACAATCAAACACTAAATAAATCCTCAAATCTGAATAATAACAGTCTGTTCTTTCACCATGGTGAGTATTAAGTGTTTTATTATAATGACACAATCAGTCAACTCATAAATAATCACTTTTGAATAAGAACAGTCTAATCGGTCACCAGAGTGGTTTTTAAGGTCCCATATTTTGCTCCTGTTCACCAGTGTAACATGGATCCTTGACGTCTTCATGAAACTTTAGTAACATGCTTTGGTTCAAAAATCCTATGAAGAAACAACTGTTGCATTCTTTTCACACTCACATACCATTTTGTTCAGAATGGCTGGTTTTGATGGCAGTTGTCTTAACATGCTAATGAGCCAGATCAGCGGCCAACATGTAACATACAGGGACTTAATGATAGTCCTGCTGCGTATCTTGAATGAAGGCAGGCACCGCTTACAGTGCTGAACCCAAACCAACCGCAAATTCATGCTGGATACCACATAACAACAAAGCTTGTTTCCCCCAAACATCACAGGCTAACATACAACATGCTAACTTTGGCCGAGTCACCACAATGGGACAGCTGCAACTTATCCTACCTTCCATGCTAACGTTACATGAAACAGATTGGTAATGGGGGGGTAAAGAACTGATTATACTCAGCCAACTGTTAAACTTCTCTTTAGTCATGTAAGAATGCTCAGAGTTTTTAGTTTATCCTTCAGACTTTCAACAAGTAACATGAACGTGGACGAACATGTGAAGTTATCTCTGGTTCACTAGCATAAGCTAGTAACAATGAGCAAAATAAATACCACACAGCATTTAAATATATTTACATTACCATCATCAGGTTTGACGAATTGTTTTTACTGAGCCCGGATTCAGGTAAAGTTTAGTGTCCAGTCCTGTGTTGAACTGACTGAAGTTAAAGAAGCAGTTGGCCGTGAAGTGACTGGCACATACATACAGGCTTAAGCTGACTGGAGCTGCTCATTCCCTTAAAAAAAATTACCTCACTGTGCCCCAGGTCCTCCAAGGCTAGTAGCCTATATGTGTTGATATATGAAGCTGTTAACAGCCAACAATTGAGCATTGACAGGTTTATGGTGTAGACATGGTGCACGCTGATCCCTCGCTATCAGTGAAAACAACAACAGCAGTGCTTCCTCTTCTTCTTTTTGTGGATTATATTGGTGGTTGGCAAGCAACTGATTGGTGCATTTCCACCACCATCTGATGTGGAGTGTGGATCATGATATTTACTCACTCTTATATGTATACAGTTTTTATTTATATATATCTATATATATATCTATATATCTATATCTATATCTATATATCTATATATATATATATCTATCTATCTATCTATCTATCTATCTATATATATATATATATATATATATATATATGTATATATATATATATATATATATATATATATATATATATATATATATATATATATATATATATATATATATATGTGTGTGTGTATATATATATAATGCACTGAAGTGACAGCCCTAGTATATATATACATATATATATATATATATATATATATATATATATATATATATATATATATATATACATACATATCTATATCTATATTTATATTTCTATATATATATATATATATATAAATATATCTATATATATATATATATATATATATATATATATATATATATATATATATAGATAGATAGATAGATATAGATATATATATATATATATATATATATATATATATATATATAGATATACATATATTATATGTATATATATATATGTATATTATATATGTATACATGTATGTATGTGTATATATATATATATATATACAGTCATGGAAAAAATTATTAGACCATGAACACAACAAAAATGCAGCTGGTCACATAATACTTTATGTCCTATTTGACATTCTTAAGCTTAATTGATTCCCAGGGTATATAAGAGGCCATTTCATGTCACAAGCAGCACTGCACATGCAAAGGCCTAGAGTGGTTTCCTGCTTACATTCAAGCCGTAGCACAACTCAGAAGTTGTCAGCTCTCACATAATGCCTAAAACAAAAGAATTATGTGAAGCCACAAAGGCAACCATCTTGGCACTGCAGGAAATTGGCATGAGTGAGAGACAGGTAGCGAAAAAACTGAAGATCTCCAAGACAGCCGTTCATTACAACAAAAAAACAGAAGCTGAACATGGCACTACCAAATTGCTACCTGGCCGTGGCAGGAAACGTCTTTCTACCCACGAGATGAACGTGCACTCATCCGTTCCTGTGTCAGGAATCGTCGTCAGACCTCCAGGGACCTTAAAAATGAGTGGGCACTGTCGAGAAATGTGACTTGTTCAGCAAGGACAGTGTGAAACGGACTTATTGAAGCTGGTTTGAAGTCACACAGAGCACGCAGAAGCCCTTCATCAATGAAAGGCAGAGGAAGGCCGGTTACTCTTTGCTCGAGACCACAAGGATTGGACTGTTGATGATTGGGCTAAGGTTCTCTTCAGTGATGAATCAATTTTGAATTGATGCCCTCCAGCCAACTTACTGGTTAGGAGGAAGCCTGGAGAAGCTTACAACCCAGACTGTCTTGCCCTACAGTAAAACATGGGGTGGATCAGTCATGATCTGGGGTTGTTTCAGTCTGAGTGGAACAGGGCAAATGCAATTGTGTGAAGGCGGAATGAACCAGGTCATGTACAGGACTACCCTTGAAAACAGTCTTCTTCCATCAGCTGGAAAACTCTTTCCTGCCTCGAATGACTGGATTTTCCAACAAGACAATGCCCCTTGCCACACGGCAAGGTCAGTTAAAGCCTGGATGGAGAACCACAACATTAGCACCATGCCTTGGCCTGCTCAATCACCAGATCTTAATCCAATTGAAAACCTGTGGAAAATCATCAAACTCAAAATGGAGAACCACAAGCCCAAAAACAAAGAAAATTTGTTTGAATTTGTCCAACAGGAATGGGCTGCTGTGACAGCAGAACAATGTCAGAAGCTGGTGGAGAGCATGCCAAGACGCATGGCTGCAGTCATCAAAAACAATGGTTATGCAATCAAGTATTAACTCTTGTGTGTATCATGTGTTTAAAGCAAACAGAAAAGAAAACATGGAATGCTTAAAAGTAGTGTTTTTGGCGGTACAATGCCATAGCTATTGATGTATGAATTTAAGTAATTTTGGTTATTATCAAGAAAACCATGGAAAATGAATAGTTCTTAGTTCTTAAATTAAACTCTCATGAGCTATTTTTGTTATCATTATAATTGTCCAAACAAATGTACCTTTAGTTGAGCCAGGCATTAAAATTAACAAGAAATTGAAGAAAAACAAGGGTGGTGTAATAATTTTTCATGATATATATATATATATATATATATATATATATATATATATATATATATATATATATATATATATATATATATATATATATATATATATATATATATATATATATATATATATATATATATATATATATATATATATATATATATACACATATATATATATATATAGGCCTATATATATGTGTGTGTGTGTATATATATATATGTATATATACATATACATATATATATAGGCCTATATATATAAATATATATATATATATACATATATGTGTATATATATATATATATATATATATATATACATATATGGAGAGAGAGAGAGAGAGATAGTTATATAGAGATAGATATATGTACATACACACACACACACACACACACACACACTCACATAACCTGCTCAGAGCATTTATTCCCCTCAGATATGGCAGTAGCATTTGTTATTCCTTTCTTTCTGAATTTTGTGTCAAAATTTCTGTACTTACTTAACTTTTGTCTCTTTTAAGTTTTCCAATCAAACTCCTTCTTTGCTTCATATTTTCCACACTCAAATAATATATGTTCCACTGTTTAAAAGTTTCCACAACTACACCTACCAGTCGCTTCCCTATCTTAAATACTGTACTGTTCAGCCCTGTGTGTCCAAATCTCATTCTTGATATTATTCTTTCTTCTCTCTGATTTCTTCCTGCTCTCACACATAAATTATTAAATCAGGTGGGGATAGAGATACTCAGGTAGACGTAGGCTTCTGCAAATCAAATCATTATGTAACAGAATATCCACAGACTCAACAGCACGCCAAAGATCATGAGCTTACATTCATGCAGCCTGATAAATAATCGGTTTTGTTGTCTTTTCTCACCTGTTGTGAGCTGGGAGTGAAGGTCAAATGCCCACAAATGTGTTGAAAAGCCTAACAAGTGTTTTTTTGCATAATATGTCCCCTTTAATAGGTTTGTTTTACTTTTATGACACAAAAGAAACAATCAAATCTGCATAATAACAGTCAATTCATCAACACATCATCTTTTCTTTAGTGTCGGGGAGGCAGGTTTGCTGTGGCGCCCTCTGCTGGTCCACACATGAAAACACCAGCAGCTTCAGATGGTGATGAAGGTCAACGGAGCACCGATGGATTCAGCTAATTAACTATATTGATGTGTAAATATGTTCATGTATTAATATGTGAATATGTAATTTCGTATATCTGTAAATATGTAAGTATGTAGATACTGTATGTAAATATGTAAACATGCACTCAGATATCAATATCATCATTAAGCAGAACTTTAGTCTGCACAGAGGCAGCAGGTCCAAAATCCATTCATTCATTAATCTATTGATTGATTTGTTCTTCCATCCATCTATTTATTCATCCATCCATAAACTTATCAGTTCTTTAATTCATCCATCCATTCATCCATCACTCTATTTATTTATCAGTCCTTCTATCCACTCATTCGATCATTAACATAGTTATTTATCAAATACTCCATCCATCCATCATCCATCCATCCATCCAGCCAGCCAGCCAGCCATCCATCCATCCATCCATCCATCCATCCATTCATCCAGCCATCCATCCATCCATCCATTCATCCAGCCATCCATTCATCCAGCCATCCATCCATCCATCCATCCATCCATTCATCCAGCCATCCATCCATCCATCCATCCAGCCATCCAGCCAGCCATTACATCCATCATCTAACAACTCATTTATTTCTTTTGTCATTAATTATTTAATTCATCCATCCATCCATCCATCCATCCGTCCGTCCGTCCATCCATCCATCCATCCATCCATCCATCCATCTATTTAACTATTTATTCATCGATCCTTTCATCCATCCTTTAGTCTTTCCATTTCTCTACAGAGAATGAAGACTGTTGAAGTAAATCAGTCATCTAAAAAGAAAAAGTTATTAATGTTGCTTTTGAAGAACTTTATCTACTTCTGATTTCAGAAACTCTCCTTTTTACCCTGTTAACATATTTTTCAGTCTCATAAATATGCCTACCATCAACATAATTTCACAGGTGATATACAAGGTGACAGTCATTGATAAAGTTCATAACTGCAGCAGGAAAAACTAAAATAAATGAAATTGAATAAAAAATGACAAATCTTTTCGTTATAGAAGGATGCATAGATTATCTTCACATTCATCAGGGTAAAATTATTCTTCTGATATTGTGTAAGAAAACTCAGTGTCCAACAGTTCAGTAAATAAAAATATGAAGAAAGTGAGATGTAAGACAGCTGAGATCATAGAAAACAGATGTGAGGTAAGGAGAGAAATTAATTTAATAAAAGAAAACACAATAGGAAGAAAACAGGGAGCCACGATCAACATCAAGTTAGGTCAGGGGTAAGACTTTATCATAGATGCTGAGGAATTCATGTGTTTTCATACTGAAGAGATGTCATGGGTACAACAGCAGTGGAAAAAGAAGAGGCTTTCTTCATAAAAACAATAAACCATAAATGATGTGGAGGAAGCACACGCATTATTTCTTCAATAGGCCCAAACTCCATTCTGAGAGAGAGATGTCATCAAATTTGATAAAAGTCACAGAAAGGCTTAAAGGCCCGAGGATGAAACCTGTCTGGTGTTTGGTTCAATGTTTGCCAAGATAAAACTCACTTTAAACTTTTAATCCTAAAATCCAAATTTCATAAACTTCAGATTCCTTCCCTGAGAAATGGCCCCTAATGTCTGGTTTTATTTTTTTGAGGGGGTCGGATGTGCAGGACAGGAGCAAGGAATCATCTATGCAGGACGTGCTTATGAGCTCATTTTAGCTCAGTCACACTGCAGTTCGTGATTCCATATTTGTGATGTTGCAGCCTTTATGTGTGTTTCATAGAGGTGGAAAGAGGGACAACATGATCCCTCCACTGTGCCAGCTTCAGAGGTGGTAACCGAAGAAGTCTTTTTTTAACTATTCATTTCAAACTTAAAAATGAAAAAGAAGAACAATCAACATTTAGTCAAGGCAACATAAAATGTATGTACATCAGGCATTTGAACATGTCAACGACTAAACTTGTACATGTGAGTATAAACACATATGTCTGTTTGAGAAGAGACAGTATGAAGCTAAGAGTTTATCTAGTCCTGTCTCTTCCTCACAAATCAGATCCATTTGTAACAAAAAACATAATAACACATTAATATTTACTGTTTCCAGGTAATTAATTCATAAATCACAAGCACCTCAAAAATATTACTGTGTATATTAAATGTATATCTAAACCGATTTATACATCATACACATATTTTATATAGTATTTACACATATTCAAATTTCATCTGTAATGTCTGAATGGATACTTATTTAAATGCACACTCTTGTATTTATATCTCTGAGTGAAGTATATTCAAACAATAAGCTTCTCTACAAAATATCTGTTCTAAACTAAAATGTTGTGTTTTTTTTTACAATAATTAATTGCATATGTTCATGATGAGAAGTGTTAATATATATACTGAAAATTAATCGTATTATGTAACTACTATGGACATTCTCACATTAGGCTTGACTGTTTTTAACTGTGCCAGGGCATGATAATTCCACCGACCCGCCTCTCCTGTTGGCTTGAAAAATCATGGTGGAAGTGTGTGCACAAAGGAAAAAGAGGAGATGGAGCTTTAAAGTCTGAGAACACTGACCGAGGTGCAGATGAGGCTTCTTTCCTGCCTGCCATTCTCCTCCTCTCATCTAAAAAAAGGCAGAAACCCAAGTAGCATATTGTGAATACATCACAACATAAAAAATGCAGTTCCTTCCTCAGTTTGTATTTGTGCCCCCGTGATACTCAAAACAAAGAGATAATCCAGATTAAATGATTACCCTGCAGCATGCTGTGCAGTGCTCCTTTTGTCTGACAGTTTGCTCTTGTGTGGTAAACATTTGTCTGGTTTTCTCATGTTTTGGTCATAAGAGTACATCCCTACAGTCTCAGAAACAAAAAATATTTGTTGTATGTTTATGTGTATGTTTTAGGGATACATGATATTAAGGTCACAACAGATATTGCTTCAAATGCTGAATATCTGCATTGGCAGAAATTTCTATAAGAATAAATTTGGAGGATTTTCACATGTTGATTTTAAACTGAAAGAATAAGCTTCTAAAAAGTCAGTAAAATACTGAACCAGTGTTTGTAGCTCTTAAAATGGAAGAAAAAGCAAGAATTTTAAGTGTCAGACTGCAGTTTAGATATACAGTAAAAAGAAAAAAGGGGTAATCCCCAAAAAACTACTTCATGCAAAAATAAATGCTGAAATATTGACATTTCAGATTTCTGCAAAAATCGAATTTGAAGCATCCTTAACATACAATTAAGCAAAAACTGGGAAGCATAGATTATTTGTATTTATTTATTTTTCTGCCAATATCTGATTTGCAGATATTTCTAAACTTAATGTTGTCAACACTGATATTTATTATATTGCTTTTTTGGTCAAAATTCAAGGTTTCCATTCATCTAAAAAGATCTGTTTCTCCAAACACTCTTCTTGTTTTTGTAAGTATGAAATATTTTAAAATGTTCATTTGTGCAACTCTTTGAGCTATTATCTTAAAAAAACTAATATCATACCTATAATTCTGTGCATGTCAAACAGATAGATAGATAGATAGATAGATAGACAGATAGATAGATAGATAGATAGATAGATAGATAGATAGATAGATAGATAGATAGATAGATAGATAGATAGATAGATAGATAGATATTGTCATATTTTGTCTGTTTTTTTTTGTCATAACAACATGAATGATTGTGATAAAAGTTTATAAGTCAATAAGTGATGCTGTAAATGAACATATAATTTTGTTT
This sequence comes from Scarus forsteni, assembly GCA_036419115.1. Taxonomy (NCBI): domain Eukaryota; kingdom Metazoa; phylum Chordata; class Actinopteri; order Labriformes; family Labridae; genus Scarus; species Scarus forsteni. Next base: position 7,348,798 of record JAZDUH010000137.1, on the reverse strand, counting down.
TCATTGTTTAATAATCATAAACTCAGTGTCAGAGTTGAATATTGATTTTCCAGGACAGTATCATCCTCTGGACTTTTGTCTTTGTTCATGAGCAGACTTCATATATTCATGAATATTTGATTAAGGCTGCAGATGGTTTCCTCTCTGTGTAAAGTCCGAACAGTGTGTTCTTTAAATCATAATAAATTAATCTGACATTATTAGCACGTAAACAGGGTGTGCAGTGACTCAGGCTGAGTGTTATTACACAGCAGTATTTGGGGAGGCGCACTGCCGTTGCTTCGCAGAGATGGCCAGAGACTGAGGCCTGCAGGCGGGGTTAGCTTCTCACCGACAACCGTGACGGAAAGACCCGCAGAGACCCGGGGAGGAGAGCGGCGAGGAGCGGGACGACGCACCAGGTAAACCCGGCTCTGTTTGTGACTTTACTGTGACCGGCTGCCCCGGTGTCATCAATATAATCCTTTAAAATTAATATTAAACCATTTAGTTTGACCAAGCTAGCCCTGGGATGGCCAGGCTAAGCTGTTCAGTAATTAGTTAGCACGCCGGCTAGCTGTAGCCATAGTCCTGTGTATGTAGATGCAGCCCGGGCCGCTGCTGTTCGCAGGGATGATGCGTCAACATGGGCGCCATTTTGGAGAGGGGGTGTCGCTGTAAGCCTGAATATGTTTATAGACTTATAGATCACTGGATGTTTATCCTTCACATTTTCACCACTGATATTTTCTATAATACAAATCTGCTTTTCACCCGTTTTCAATATTTGGGGTCAAAGTTGTAATTAATGATATTTGGTAACATTAAGCTTATTTGGGTTATTGTAGACTTTTTGGCAAATGTGAAGTTTTTTAAGAGTCAAAAAGAGTAAAGTGATTACTTGAGACTGTAAAAGATTTGTTATATAATTTAATCCCCAAAACGTTTGTTCTCAACAGGAATGTAATTGTAAAGATGAAGCAGGTACATACGGGTTAAAAAGCTTTCAATATCAAAAGGGCCTCACAATTCAATTTTCTAGCCTAAGAGCCACAGTGTCACAATTTTTTTTTACTCACATGAAAATATAACTAAACAAGTAAAAATAAAGCTTCCAGGATACTTAAGATCCTCCTAAAAAGGTGGAAGTATTCCACATTCAGGCGCTCAAATTGTTTAGTGTTTGCACACTGAAGAAGGAACAAGCAGAAGTGTGTGTTTTGTTAAATATTTTAGCCCTGTGAAGTAAAGGCCTTTTATAGTTTTCAAACCATTTTGAGTGACTGTACAAGGATTATTGGCATGATCTGAGGTGTTTAAAGTGTTACAAATTTTCATTAACGTATATATCAGTTGAAAAATAAATAAAATTTATGATTTAAATAGGGGAAAACATGACTTAGAAAATGTAGAGCTTCTTTTTAACACTAGAAAGTCAGGGACACCATGTACAAATATTTGACAAACATATCTCTAAATGTATCTTCCAGTGGTTCATTGTCATTAAGTATAATTGTACAGGAACAATTAATGAACTACTTATTTCAGAAAAAGCAAACAGTACATTTTGTTTTTGCAGTTCTTGGTCTATAAAATTGACTGATGGGCTGCAGTAACTGAGGAGAACGGCCACATGTAGCCCGCGGGCCAACATTTGCCCATCGCTCAACTACAAAATCTGAACAGGAACTGATATTCCACCACCAGGCACACACAAATACACATACAGGAAGTCAGATTTACAATGAGAATCAACTTGTAGCAAGAATTAAAAAACAAAAAACGTTAAGAAGAATAAAAAGTATAAAAATGGGTAGGAAATAGTAAATATTGAGTTATGTAGATGCATAAACAGTACAATGTATATAAAAGGCATAGAAAAAAAGGAAACACAAAATATGATATAATTGTGTTTGGTTGCTTCTCTTTTTGTTCTACGTTTAATCATTTGTTCTTCAAAATACCGTAAAAAAAGAGAAGAAAAAGATTGAATGATTATACAGTCAACAAAAAAACTCTTTAAAAGCCAGTACATTTCCAGTTAACAAACCATCTTCAACATTGCTCAAATCATACGATAAAATGATGAGAATTCTGGCTTCAGACGTGGTTCAGTCGTCTTCCCTTAGACTTCCATCAGACTTGAGCCGCGGTAACCCCTCTCCAAAATGGCATCCTCGCAGACGCCTTTCTTCGGCCCAGAGTCGGCATCTGCTTGTGTTGGTCTATGTGGGATAATTGCTAACTTAGCTAAGTTTGAAACGTTAGCTTGCTCACTAGATTTGCTGTGAGGTGTTCAGCTTCACTCCAAACAAACTCGTGAAGAGGCTTGACTGTGTTACTAAACTATATTCTGATTAGTCGACTTCATATCGTCATAACAGATGTGAGTTCAGTTGGCTAATGGTTAGCTAATGGAGCTAACGGTCAACTGCTAAGTGGGATTGTTTTTCTAGCTGGCTAGCTTATTGAGAGCAGGGAGGGCTGCCTGGGAGAGAAACAGCTCTTATAAGTTGAAATATAAGCTCTTAAACAGGGAGACTGCCCGTGTGAAGATCTTTGTGGCTCTATAACGTTTGTAAATCTGAAGTTTGAGTTAATATTAGCATGACTGCAAAGAATACAAAGTTACCCTGTGCTCCCAAATCAGAGTTCAAGATGATCAGCGAATATCAACAAGGTGTTTACTCCATGAGTTAGTCTGTAAATCAAATTGTGACCTCTGGGTTTATTTCAGCCCACTGACCTCTGCTCCTGTTCACTGTAATGAACACTCTAGCATGACCCTTCTGGTTAAAGGTGTTGACTTTATCATGACATTAACTATGGTTACCTGAATCACACCTGTCAGCACAGAGAATACAAGAGCATTAAACTCTGACATGATCCAGGTGAAATCAGGTGAATCTGGAGTTATAAATCTGTAACAGCAGACTCTAAAGTCTTGTAAATGTCTGATATGTCCAGCCTCCGGCGATGGGAAAGCTACTTGTTAATTGAAGTAAGTTTCGTTACTCTAGAATAAAATCAGCTCCACTTCATTAAAGCTGCAGTCTGGAGAAAAGAAAAAGTTACAGCAACATGTCAAAAGCAGCTCAAGACATCCAACCTCTTTCTATTTTGCAGAGATCATCATTACCATTTTACAACTACTGCTTTTCTACACGGTTGTTGGACTGCTCCATTTGCTGTGCACATTTTTATCAGCTAAAATTTTTCTGTTGCATTTCTTTAATTTGCCTTTTCAAATATTTATGTCATAGTGCACTTCTGCTCCCGTAAGGCAGATAAAACTTTGTTGCTGAGCTTTCATTAGAAGTTTACTTAACGACATGTAAGCGAACACATGTGAAAATAATCATATAATTGTGGATAAACATAACAACAAAATAAAAAACTGACTGAATATGAAAATAAAAACTATGATTTACATATCTTCAATGGAGTGGGAAGAAAGTATACTTATTTAATCCCACCCTGTATCCATAAATAATATATGGCTTACTTGTCAATATAAATCTAGGAGATAATTAATTTACAAACATAAATACAGACATATGCATAGACATAAAATATCCCTACTCAGTCATAGACTCAAAGTACCTCCTCCAAATAAAAAAAAATCTAGTTACTGAAATCCATTTTGAAAACAAAAATATCACAGATACAAATTCAGCCTTGTGATGGATGCAGCTGAACAGTTGCTTAATTATCCTAAATAATCTGGTTTAATGTGTTTTCAGCTTAAAGCTGTGGTTTATGATTTGGAATCTTGGTACATCTTAATAACACCGTTTATAAGCCCGTTGTGGTTCTATGGTCCGATCTACGCGATATAAAGACCAAAAAGAATGAAAAAAATCCATTCAGTATATCCGCTGCAAATCAGCATAATAGCTGACCAATCTGAACCACCGTTCCCGCGGTTCGGATTGGTCCATGAGTCCATCCAATCCCCTGTCTCCCCTGCTCCGCATCATCCCGCCTCCTCCCCACTACCTCCCTCATATACCGGTGAGCAGCTAGCTGCACAGCTACTGAAGCGTCATGGAGCCGGAGAAGACCAGCACAGAAACTGGGAGGCTGCTTCTGTTACCCTCCACATCGAAGGGAAGGAAACGTAAAAATTTCGAGGAAAAGGCTGAAGTAAGGAAGAAATATGAGCAATACAGGTCCCAACGCAGACTCAACATTGGAGAATCGTACGACCGGTGGAAAAAGCTGCAGAATAATTTGAGACTGAAAACTGACGCTTAGACAGCTGAATTTTTGTTAAACAGGTAATAGCCTTGTTTACTACAGTGGGAGATGTCTGCTGAATAACTGGTTAGTCTGTGCCTGTACTGGCTAATGACCGTACGTTGTTGGTTGGAACAGGTAGGCTCTGTCACTAGATTTTAGCATAAGTTAGCCACTCGTCGTTAGCATTGTAAACTGAGCTGGTGAAGACACACCGAGAAACATAAATCCTTGCCCATGATCGGCTCTGCTCTGATCGGCTAACAGTGGCGACGCCAGACCCGCTTCACTGCCGGTCCAATTGAAATGGCTACCGCTGTGTGTTACAAGGGGGATGACTGTCATGTTTGTTACTTTCAGCTATGAGAAATCTCATTTATCTTCAACGCCAATGAATATTTTCTGCCAGGCCGGCTTGTTGGTCTATCGGAGGGGGCGTGTTGTTAGGAGGCGACACGAGCTGGGGGGCGGGATCTTGGAACACGGAGGGGAGGGGTGGGGGGGGGGCTGCATTTTTCAAATCTGTCTCAACAGCCAAACTGGTTTTCAGATTGTAGACCCTAGCTTTAATAAAGCTGAAACAAATGGAATAATTTCGAACAGCTGAGATTATGTTTTGTGAGTAACCAGCCTGATAAACATTCACTACACTGTGAAATAATCACAAACGAGCTCTCGAATGTGTGAAGGAGCGTCACCAGCACTGCTCCCACCCACCATAAACTGCAATTCACCAGCAATGTGCAATTTTCCTACATGCAATGACTTTGTAAATGTGTAAATATGTCTTATAGTGTAGTTTTTAGTTTTATATTCCAGTCTTTTTGATAAGGCACATTCTGTTTTTATACTTATACATACTTATACTTAATACGTCTATTTTTTTATTTGTCATTGCTGTAACAAATTTACCGGCGTGGGATGAATAAAGGTTTATTCTTTTCTATTCTATTCTATTATGTTTCATGAAGTTGCCTAACAATAACAGGAAGCTGCCAGTCTCACCTCATTGGCTCACCTTGTTCCTGTTTGCTCTGATCTGAAATCAGCTTCTCCTCTTTCCTCTTTCTTCTCAGTAGTTGATGACTGACTGATGATCAGCTGATCGTTCTGGTCGTTGCCAATCACTTAGGTGATGATAAACTTTCTGCTTTTACAAGTTCAGCTGCAGCACGGCCGCAAAAGTTGTAAAGGGTTAGACTGCCGTGCACCGACATGCTGAAATTCTGCGCGTCATGTCCTCACCTCTGTGAAACTGCCCCCACCCCACGCAAAATTTCAGGAAATAGTCTGTTTCATTTGTGCTGGTTTGTGCCGTTATAATTGTTGTTCGTGCTGCTGTGGTTTTTAAGTTATTACATATTATTGTATAGGTCACACATAGGTCACCCAGCCCCCCATTTGGACCCAAAATGGTGCCGTCTGTTTGTTGCTGTTTGTGCATCAAAACTTTTGTTTGTGCTGCTGCGGTTTTAAAGATATTACTCACTTTATTTTCCAGAGACAACGTCACCACCGCAATGGTGCACTTTATTTGTTTTGGCTGCGGTCACACAAGGTTCGACTTGTGGTGCCATGCCAAGTGAATCGCTCATTTTGATTTTAATTCCGTGTACCTTTGTATTTTTCTGTGCATTTTTCATACTCATACTGCAAGATGAACTTCCAGTAAACATGTTACACTGTTGTAGGATTTTTTAACTGCGGACAAACAGCATGAATGTCGCCCTGTATTGAAATCTTTTTATTAAATATGACACAAAGGTGAAACAAAGCAGTCATATCAACATCAATAACAGACCTTCACATTTAAAGCTGTTTGTTTAAGAAGTTTTTAACATATTTGTACTTTAAATATGATCAAATATCAGTGAGAGCTATAGTATTTTTCTGATTTGGATTATTTGATCTCAAAAAACAAACCTGTGACAGGGGACAAAGATCTTACACAGGATTCTTCTCTCTCTGGTCCCTTACTGTCATCCTGGAGACTTTCAGTAGATTTTACTGAACAGTTTTGAAATAATTAAAGAGTTATTTGATCAAATTGCTATTTTCACATTTTATTCATGTTTATCTTTTTTTTTTTTTTTTTAAATCTGTGGTAGGTTACACAGATCATACACTGGATTCTTCTGTCTCTGCTCCCTGACTGTCATCCTGGAAATTTTGAATAGATTTTATTATATAGGTTTTTCAATTTATTACAAGCAGGACAGCACTTCCAGTAGTGACCTCTCTGCCAAAAAATAAAGTTTATAATATCCATAAAACTGTAGCAGCACAGAGGACAATGTATAGGGCACAAATGAAGCGCAAACAAAGCACAAAGAAACAGGCTATTTTCCTGAAATTTTGCAGGGGTAGGGGTCCAGCTTCACGCAGGTCATGTCCTCGCCCTAAAAATATTTTGGACTGTGACAGAGCTCTCTGCTGCTTTTTACTACACTGCTTGTTCAATAAAATTAAAGCTGTTTGACTCAGAAAACAAAAACGTTAACACAAAGCTAATAGAAAATACCATTAAGCTACTTACAGATTTTTACACAGAGGTTTCTGTCCATTACTGCCAGCCTCACATGGCAGGACAATAACTTTATCACAACACTTCACTATAAAGTGACGTATGAACTTAATAAATTTAGGTGTTTCACGGCTCCTGTCCAACAGTGACGATGTACCTGCTGTAAGCCATCTTTCCTTCTTAAAAATAGGACGCAGATCATCAGCAGTGATACAAACATCAATCAGGACTTTAAATGGATCTTCAGTCAATTATAAAAAGCCATCTTAAAATTTCTGATGCGTAATGCAGTTGATTTATTTGCTGTCTTTCTGAAATAAAGCTCTGGAGGAAGGTGAAAACATCCTCGCTCTGCCTCTGATTGGCTTAGGTTAAGCATTAATTAATCATTTATCAGTCAGAGGCTGAATCGGGCTTGTGGATGAATTCCATCCCGTTTTGGCTCAAATGGAGACACAACATTTATTTACCAAATTCAGGACAGTTCTTGGTGGCAGCACCAGTTTAAGTTTGAGCCTGACTCACTCTGGAGTTTATCAGAGCTGATACCAAAAAAGCACCATGTGTCATCGCATAGGAGGAATAAAATAAAATACAAGGAGTCAAGAGAAACTGAGCAAGTGGTGGCAGTGAAAATAAAAATAATACTGAGCGATAAAAAAGTATCTAAAGTGACAAGGTTTGGATGTCAGGGAGGGTTATCTTTTTGTGCAGTGTTTTTAATGGATGCAATGATGATCAATCACTCATCAGTATTGGCTGATATTTGTAAATAAAACATGATGGTTGATTAAAATGAATGCCTGCAGTCACCCATATTGATCATCCACTTATCTGCATGTCTGCTGCTCCGGTTAATTTTTCATATTGAACCACCAAACTTTAATTCCTTTCACACAAAAATACGAATCCATCAGCAAAAACAGCTACACATTTATATATATATATCTATATATAGATATATAGATATATATAGATATATAGATATATATATATATATATATATATATATATATATATATTTAAATATTTTAAAAAATATCATATTCTGTATCTTGTACTTCTTGTTGATAAAATTAGAGTAAGATTATCGTAAAGATATAACAACTTTTTAAAAAGGTGTTAACAGGAAAGGAACAAAAACACTTAGTGTGACATTATTTTCATAGACATCTTTTATTTTTCTTCTATGCAGATTTCAAGTACAAAATAAAAGAGTGTGTTAAACTGAGGCAAACTCCTGCAAAATAAAATAAATTACCTTTTTAAAAATGTAAATATATAGATCGTTAATGAACTCTTTGAAACATCTGCCTTTCAGCCCTCATTAGTTTATCAGAAGCAGGTTTTAGTGCAGGTAGAACTACTTTTTTTATTGTAAACATGGGGTAATGTGCGTGAGGAAATCAAAATATTTTGTGGGACACTGCATGTATTTCACAAACTTATTTAAACAGCCTGATTAAAGTCCCCAGCTATGCTGAAGCCTCCCCTGAATGAGTCTGCTGATGATGACGTAGTCTTTGAGGAGCTGACACTAGTTAGCTCGCTAGCCAGCTAGCTTATGCTGCGTTCCATTTACCTCGGAACTGGGAGCTGGGAAATGGGAGTGACGTCATCTCCGACTTGTCGGCGTTCCAGTTGAAGTCGGAAAAAAAACGTGCTGATCTACCAGGCTATTGTTAGCTGTTGTTAGCACGCCCTGTGTTGTTGTTCACAAATATCAAATGAAGAATGTGATTATCACTATGGCAGCATTTTTGTAAATATAAGTCTAACAATACTATGTATACAGCTGATTTAGAGCAACACACACTCGTCAGAAGTGCAAATAAATGGATTATTAGAGGAGCTAAATAACTGTTCACACTGGGAGCAGCCATCTTCGATTGTCAACTCGGGGGTGGCGAGGTTCCCCCGAGTTCCTAGCAGGATATTCCGACCTCGGGGGGCGTTCCAGATGAAATTTCCTACTCGGAAGTGGGAAATTCCGACCTCCGACTACAACTGGAACGCACCATTAGCTTCCGTGTTGGGAACAAGCGGATAGAGCCAG